>CM068591.1:8215640-8815640 GCA_035048485.1 Pteria penguin | reverse complement strand
GTCCGGTAATGTCGACTGTAATTTTGATGATAGAAAGAGTTGATATATAAACAACATTAAAGCTCATATCAGACCTTTTCCTTAGTATTTAGTAATGGAACAACTTCCATTGTATTTTTTTATTTACACTTGAATTATTTTATTGAATATAATCGCCTAAAACAATTTTATAAAGATCGATATGGAAAATAATTACAAGGACATAAAATACTTTTGATAATTTTCAAGATTACAGTGTCAATTCTTCTCTTCTAAAATTCCGAAACATCTTGATCACTCCACTAATTCATGTGGTTGCCATTGCATTTTCCTGCTCAAGTGCTTAATGAAATATGTATAGCAATTTCATAATAATGATAAAATGACTGGCCTAAGATGTATATTAGACAAACACTTGCATTCCTTCGCATTTCAAGACAGATTATTATTAAGGAGATGTAAAGTTAAAAGTCAGAATCTCTAGACTTCTGCAAAGTCATGAAACAGAAAATATGGTATCAATCAAAAGGTCTGGGACTTCGTTCACTACAGAACTTAAATCCTAAATATCTAACGACACCGTAAACGTAGATATTTGTAGAAATAACTGATTTCTTTGTAAGAGATGGTTTATATAGAATGCTTTTCATTTTAGGGAACTCAAGGCAATTTTCATTTATTAAGGAATCCAACATTGCTAATAAATTATTTAGTAAAAGGGCCTCTAGTAACAAAGAATACAGGTGCTTAATATGATAGACAACTGGAGACGTCTCCAGGGAAGGAAATAGTAATAATGTAAAGATGATGGATAAATCCAAACCACAAATCCAAAAATCATGAAACCATAGTACATACAATATCAGTGAAAATGAAAAACAAATAAGACTCTCTTTACTCAAAGTAAATTATTTAACTTATCTTAGATCTTACATTACGAATTATCCCTATTTATAGAGGGTTATAGTTAACTTATCTGCCGCGAGACCTTTGTCACTTATGGAGATTAAAAGTATATAGAGTAATATATGTAATATTCAATAATAGTTATACAGATTCATAGCTCGCACATAGTTGTTAATTAACAATCCTGACTGATGATCGATTTGATGACATCCAAATGACCTATAAATGAAAGATATAACTGAAAGCACCTCTTCTACTTTCTACCTCAGTATACTCTTATCAATTAGTAATGATTGTTCTTAATATGCCTTTCTTTATGATAAACGTGACGATTTCAATTTAGTATCACAAATCCCTTTTCCTGGGTAGCAACATACCGTCCTTTCCTTCCTATTGCGTTTTTCACAACTTATGCCAAATCATGTCTTTATACATGTATGACGATTTCGCACTGAGAGCTAAACTACTTACAACGAGGGTATGCACGCAAAGATATGTCATGGAATATCTGAAATGTCAGTGAGGAAATGCTTTTGCAATATAAAGTTCTTGCGTAGTTGAAATCCCCATTTCCAAAATGACACTTTTCGAAGTGATTATTTATACTGTCCATCTACACCTTTTTGACAATCCCTGACTCGACGACTAATAAATACTGGGAATGACAGGTTCCTACATGACCTTTGCAACATGTAGTTTATTCAAGCAGGAAAGAAAAAAGAGGAGTTACCGGCTCAGTTATGTGGCAGAAGTCACCATGGAGCTATACAATACAATTATTCAAGCAGGAGACTCTCACTCCTTGTATTTTTATTCTCTGTGAAAATTGCATTCTTCTGTGATATTAAAATTACTTTTTATTTATTGTATAAATAACTCTATTTGTATGTATGTATATGTGTTCCTCGTACATTTCCACATACATAGATACATATTTATCAGCTTTTTTCCACTTTGAAATAAAAAAGTACATGGAACAAAAACTAGCATTATATGTTTACAAAATTTAAGTTGAAAGACAGTATTTGTTTTAAAATGTTTCACCTCATACTTAACTTTGTAAAACTATTTAACTCAGCATTATTCATGAAAGAGTATTCAAAACATGACATCATTTTCAAAAACATGTTTGAATTTAATATGGCAAGATAAAAAAACCCAAACAAACCCACAAAAATACTTTGTTGCTCAGGACCTATAGAATTGATAAATTTCTCAACGCATTACAAGTTTTTGCATAAGCCTACCGTGACATGGGACCTCGGTTTTTACTGTCTCATCCGAAAGACAGAACACTGGTGAGCCTAGGGCGGGAGTCGAACCCGGGACTTCACGATCACAAGCCGATCACCTTATCCACTAGGCCTCACCGGCTTTATTGTATTGGGGTAAACATTAATATGATCTTTATTTAGGTTCAGAGCTGCTAAAAAGTGCCAGTCCCATCGGCAAAACCGATGAAAATCGGCATTGTGCGATGAAAATTTCCAAAGTAGGGGTCCACATGATCACCACAACCTCTGGTCTGCATTTTTCAAATTCAATGCGATCATTGTTCGTACTCATATCAGTACTTGAATCGATCGGAACTCCTTAATATTTCTCTGTTTACATCATTAGTTTTTCAAATGTATGCTTTTACAACCATGTATCTGCTTCCTAAATTACGCAAAAGCCCATATAAATCACGTTTCATATCAAATTCTAGTTATTGTTTTACTACTGTGCTTTCCAAACATATTACTTCCGCTCTTACTGCAGCAAATGATCATGTTATTAAATATTGTAATACCGTTTTAACAATAGTAATGTCAAGTACTCAAACTGGCGAAGTCATAGAAAAATTTCGTTTGAGCCATTTTGAGGCTAATGAAATTTCTACTTTTGACTTTTCTACACTATGTACCTCTCTACCTCATGACTTAATCTTGTTGTCTCTCATACGCTAGTGTTTCGTAACTATAATCCCATATTTTTTATGTCCTTATGTGTTTTATATCATTACACTGTATACTGACTTTTCTTTCTTCCTTTATACTGAGTAAGCCGGCGTGGCCTAGTGGAATCGCGCTGGACTCCCGATCGGGAGGCCGGGATTCGAGTCCCGCTCTGGTCATGCCGGTGTTCTGTCTTTCGGATAAGACAGTAAAAACCGAGACACCGTGTCGTGGTATGCATGGCACGTTAAAGATCCCTCACTGCTTCGGGTGGTCCTTTGCAAAGGTCAAAATTTGTATGTCAGGCAGTTGCCGTCACCATATACGTGAAATATTCGTGGTGTGACGTTAAACAAAAATCAGTTAATCAATCCTTTGTACTGAGTTATGTAATGACATCAGTTTTGCTGGAGAAAATTCATGTGCTGTTTAATGGCAAGATATATCAACAGATTTTTGGGATTCGTGAGGGCACTAACTTATCTAGGTGGTGATGTCCCCAGACTCCCATCATATGGTATTTATATTAGTCAGTTGGTTAGGTTTGCTTGAGCCTGTACTAACGTTTTGGATTTTCACGAAAAAAATTCTCAGATTACTTTTAAACATCTTACTCAGGGTTATAGATATCATAAACTTCGAAAAACTTCTGGTAAATTTTATAGAGACATTTTATCTAAATTCGGAAATGTTACTTTTTAACAATATGTATCCAGCGGAATTTCCCATCCCATTTTCTATGGTGATCTAATGTACTAACTAAGGAAGGTCAAAGGTTCCGATAATTTCGTATCGGTTGGTTCTAAAATTATTAAACGCCTTCGACATCGACAGCATGACCCCGATATCATCGCTAAGACCATAGGTCTTGTATTGGGTCCCTCTACAACCCAATGCAGACTTTTACTTGAGCGTTGCACGCTGATTAACAGGGCAGTGGGGACTCTATGACGGGCGTTGTCCAAACCTTTTCAGAGGAGACAATGTCCTGGACCCGGTTGTATCAATCCTAAATTAAATTTAATGAATCATTAAGCTTAACTAATCATTAAAATTTTAACAACTCATTACTTAATGAATGCATTAAAATGTGGTGTATTAAACATTCATTAAATTGTCATTAGTTAATGTGTCATTAAATCTACAATTGTTCATTAAAGTATCATTAACTTTGTTCCCATCATGCAATTTACCCTAGCAACGTTCATAAAATATGAATAGTATGATATAAAAGTCATAAACAGCGTGATTTCTCGAGGATCTATGACGTCAGGAGTTATCATGTAATGTGTCCGACCACTATCCATACATATACGTCACCACGATGAAAATTACGTCATTATGACGTCTTTACCGAATACATCTGCTTCGCATGTAAAAATGGCCAAACCTCCGAGAAACAGATGAAAAAATTTTGATTCAAGCGAAATTCAGTTATTAACCGAGATGGTGGAAAAAACATTGATGTATTAAATAGCTAACTCACAAATAACATCACTAGTGACAAAAAACGGAGTATTTGGGAAGACATTACAACCAAGATCAATTCGCTTGGCGTAGCTGTAAGAAATGTGAAGGAAATCAAAACAAAATGAACAAACCTTCACCAAACAGCTAAAAAGGAGTTTAGTGAAAACAAAATTTCACAAAGAAAAACTGGAGGAGGACCGTGACCGAAGGCAGCGTCCTCAGTATCGGAGAAAATTGTAGATATTTTTAAAGACTCGCCAACGTTTAATGGCCTAAACGGATTTGAAACCCAAGCCCCAGAAACAGGTATGTATATCTATTGAGGATTAAACATATATATTGCCTTTTTTATTACTTGCTTACTATAGTATACTGTCAAGAGTAGAGATAGAGGGAAATTTGTATGGAATTTCGTCATTGTGCATGTTCTTCATTAAGCTGATAAGCCATACTAAGTCTAATCTAACACGAGGAGTAAACCGAGGCTTGATGGTTCTAGGTTCGAACTCCAGACAACTGTATTTAACCTACCTTTTACAAAATAATATTTCGCAGCCATGTTTAATGTGTAGTTAATGAAGCCCAAATGCTTCATTAAATATATCAACTTTAATGAAGGTTTAATGAGGCTTTAATGAACTAAACCAGTTATTAAATATTGATACAACAGAATTTAATGATACATTAAATATTTTAAGTTTAATTAAGGTTTAATGAGTCATTAAATATTGATACAACCGGGTCCTGATCCTCGTCCCATCTGACTGTAAGTACAGACTCCTATTGATCAAAGATCTGACATCGCGTACAGACGGGCAGAGCACGGTTTACTTATGTTGATTTCTCCTTACATATTTTTTTGATAGCAACATATTATTCTATAAATTTTTCGTGTGTAATAAAATTTTTATGACCTCTTTTCTTGAGAAACCTGTTGATCCTTGTTCTCTATATGGAGGATTATTTATATATATTTTTTAATGTGTGTCCTTTGATTGCTGCTTTTACGGTGAGTGGGAAGGTGGGCGCCGGGTTAACCACACCAATTGAATGACATTTGTCACTTCAACTGACCGTCCTAAGTCGGTATAGTAACCGCAACACAATCGAATATTTTTGTAATGTCGTTCCGTGTATATTCTACTATTGTCATTTTTGTGTGCAGGTCCTTGATGATTTGTGTCATACAGCTTTGTCAGATGTCTTCTGTTTTCTCTTTCATATTGTTATGTGAGGGACTTTATGCATTCTATACAAACCTCGAAACATTTCGGCCTTATTGATAAGTTCAATGACACCTCTAGATATCTCGATGATATTTTAGTGATCTATAACCTCGAGTATGAAAACTATATTACTGGCAATTACTCACCTGAACTTCAATTGAATAAAGCGAGTATTTCTGATCAGAAAACACCTTATTAGGACTTAATTATTAAAATCATTAACAACAATACCCATACAAACATATATGACAAACGTGGTGACTTAGGATTTCCTATTGTAATCTTCCTTAATTCAGATGGTGATGTCCCTAGACCCCCACCATATGGAGCCTGCACTAAGGTTTTGGATTTTCACACAAAAATTTCTCATATTACTTTTAAACATCTAACTCGGAGTTTTAGACATCGTAATTTTCGAAAAGCTTTCGGTAAATTATATAGATCTTATTCAAACATTTTATCATAATTCGGATATGTGACTTTAATAATACGTATCCAGCAGAATTTTCCATCCCAATTTCTACGATGTACAGACTAAAGAGGGTCAAAGTTTCTGATATTTTCATATTGACAATTTCTAAAATTCTAAAAAGCCTTCGACATCGACAATACGACCCCGAGATCATCGCTAAGACCATAGGTCATATACTTGCCATGGTCTCTCTACAGCCCTATACAGACTGTTACTCGAGCGTTGCACGCCGACTTACAGGGCGGTTGGGGTTCTATGACGGGTCTTATGAAACCTTGTTCAGAGGACACAAGGTCCTGAGTCTCGTTCCTCTGACTTTAAGTCGGCACTGCTACAGATCAAGGATATGAGCTCACTTACAAACGGGCAGGGGGCGGTTTACTCACGTTACATTTGAAAATTTTATGAAATATCGTCTTGAGAAACCAGTCCATCCTTGTTCTGTGTATGAAGGATAATTTATAAATTTTCAAATTTGTGTCCGTTGATTGTGCGTTTTTGCGATGAGTAAGAACTGGGCGCCCGTAAACCGGTTAATAATACCAATTGAGTGACGTCTGCTACTTAAATTTCCCGTCCTAACTCGGTATCGTAACTGCAGTGCAATTATTATTTCTGTAATGTTTTCTGTGTTCATTTTACTATTATCATGTTTAATGTGCATGTCCCTTGTGATTTGTGTCATACAGTCTGGTCATATATCTTCTATTGTAACACAACGGTGGATTGGCCTTTAAGGTACGTGACCTGAGTGATGCCTGGTAAACGAAAGCCTCCGATATCTTCTGGAGGAAAAAATGCATTGAGGATAAGAGAGTTCAATGATTTGCGGTGGATTACAATGTCCCAAGATCATGACCTGTTTTGTGTGCTTAGAAGTGGGGTGGAGCATTCAGGAACCAACCACTTCAAAACTTTATAAAAGGGCTTTTAATTTTGTAATGCTGTAAAATGGGATGACAACCAGACTGAAAGTATATGTGATAGTGAGAAGTGCTAAGATTGAGAGAGAGAGAGAGAGAGAGAGAGAGAGAGAGAGAGAGAGAGAGAGAGAGAGAGAGAGTCAGAGTTTGATCAAAAGGAGTATGAGAATGAACAGATCATTAGAGATACCAAGACAGACTGAGAAAGAGAATGAATGCAATACATGTACAAGTAATTAAGGCTTGAGACTATTTCAAATAAAAAACTCTAAATGTCAAATCTGTTAAGATTTATTATAGTCTTTAAAATGTTAGATATTTTAGAGACAAGGATTTCCATCCGGACAGATGGATTTCACGTTTGAATCACAGGTGAACCTAAAAGGTTTTCACAGCGTGCAAAACGTCCTGGGTGTGACAATAACATTTTAGGTATAAATCGTAGATGATCAATGATGATATTGCCTTTCATTATAAGGAAGTGGGTTGGTGTCGTTGAAACATGCTCTGATGGACCCGTGGTAAGGACAGGAATATTGAGGTGGGTTTCTTGTCATTCCTAGGTAAACATAAGAAACTGCCGTTTCGCGGCAGTAGTCGGCAGGTCCTAAGCAGATTCGTTTGACATTTATTGTTTCATAATATTATAATACCAGCCAGTTTTACTAAATCAATGATATCATAATTTTATGTATAAACATTTCAATTCATCTCTCATTGATGATACTTTATATATTTATTGTCCCTTTTGCGCTCCATAGGCCTTCTTCAGAAAGGGACGTTCGCACTGCGCAACCGGACACATTTGCCATCGTCAAAACAAGGGGATACACATGTTTGTATGCAGGTATCATACGATAAAAATGGAATAAAATTTTGACGATTTTAATCATCAGAATAATAAAATTAAAAGTTGCAAAACGATAAAGTATTTAATTTAATCGGCAAACACTTAGGTGCGCCAATTCACCGGATAGGATCGTAATCATATATAAATCCAATCTTCAAAGGTTTCAGGATCTAGATTATTAACTTATCAGCTTAATCCTCAAATTGACGATCCAATACTGATCAAACTAACATATGTTTAAAAATCTATAGAATTTAGTTATACGCTATCTATATCTTCTAATATAATAAATTTCAATTGCCAACAAATGCCTTTGATTCATTCACACAGTGTGGCCCTAAGCCAATCTCATTCAGTCTTATTCAGTCAAGTGCCTTTAAGGCTCTGGTAAATACACTCAAGGCCCATAACAACTCAATAGGTTTTAAATTGTATTAAATACATTTCAGCATGCTGCTTTTCTTATTTCAAATGCAGAAATCAAGTCTACTTCTGCCACATAACTGAGCCAGTAACTCCTCTTTTTTCTTTTAAACTTTTCACTGTAGTGAACTTTAATATCTTTTATTATTCAGTGAAAAATAACAGACACATAATACCGATCCTCTCTTATATTAAACCTGTCTGAAGATCAATTTCATGCATTGTGTTTCAAATAATACTTATGTAAATTAACCGCAATTTACCCTCCAATTAAATATTTCTATAAATATTGAATTATATAGACTGAAAAATATTATAATTTTATGCCAAAATCTTATATCTATGAAAACACATTTCTAAAAATATTTAACTGATGTAGCTCAATTGATTAGCCGATGATCAAATGTCCGGACTTTGAACCTACAAAATGCACATAGTTGTCCTGTTCTTCAGATTAAAAAGTACACATCTATGTTCGAAATCATGGTAGGCATGGTGCGCTAAGGGTTCATAACTACATTAGGTAATTCGTTTGAAAGATTCCAGAGGGAAACACATCCATAAAGTTCCTAATATCAGACATATTGCCAATACATATCTACATTAAACTTCGAGTGATTTAATGATTTAAAACAAGACTAAAAAACAACGTTAGAAGACGTTTCGAATGATATATATACATAAAATTGTATGTGTGTGTATGTTTGTGTTTGTGTGTATGTATGTATGTATACAATGCAACATAAAAAAAGTATTTTAACAAATTTGAAATGTACCTCCAATGTTATGTATGTAAACGGTCTTTGGATAAATTAAATCTTTCATATACTTTTCCGTAACACTCCTCATATGTCGCCAACCATAACATAATAAGGCATCAAAAGGACATTTTTCTGCCTCCACAAATATGCCTTTCATTTCTGATTCAATGACCCTCATCCAGTTCTACAAATGATGATCAAATGTAATCGTATTAGATTATCTCAATGCAATTTATTTAGCAACTTGCTATTCAGTATTGTGGAAAATTTAATAAGAAATACATACTTCATGTCAAAACTTTATTTTACATTATCTCATTTCTGCTCGTTTGTATTTTGTTATATATTCCAAAGTGGTAAAAAAGCAATATGGAAATTATGTAACCTTTCTAATTAAAGTACATCGAACACATGTAGAAGAAATGTCATATTTATTTTCAAAAATTAAAGTGCTAAAACATAATATCATTATGAATAATGAACTTTCACTCAACCAGACAAATTTCAACAACAGGTCCATAACGGTCTGCATATGCTGGTAACTAAATATGAAATCTTGTAGTCTTTCACAAGATGCTTAAGAAGTTATCTTATACATAATCGTCTTCCCCTGTGGAAGGGTTAAATGTAATCAAATGCTTTCCTTTTAATAAAAATCAAACAACATGGTCACACTCATGATTTATACAATTTGTGAAGTCACTGTGACCGTAAACCGGTTAGCCATGCTAATAAATTGACTACTGTTATTTCAATTCACAGTTCTAAATCGGCATCGCAACAGCACTTTATTCGAGAGTTGTTACGATGTATTTTTTTTTTTTCATTTTTTTTTTACATTATTACAGTGCATTTCCATTGTGACATGTCATTAGGCTGAGTCATATGCAGTTTTTTAAAAGAATTTAAAAGTTTTCAAAAGTTTTTCATATATAAACTTACATTTAAAATGTGAGACACATGTTTGGGGTCAAAAGTTTACACATGATCAATCCTTTCAGAAACTTGAGGCAACTAATGCTGCTATATACCAAATTAAAATTCATTGTGGCATTCGCTTTTAAAATAAAATTTAACGTATATCCTATATAAATCAATGTAAAAGCTGACGTCCTTTTTTGGCGGGGTCAAATATTGCAAGAAGAGCTTCCATTGAACAAACTTGATACTGCATGTCATAAGAATAATGTATTCCAAACCAGTGTTGTGAATGGTTTTTAGGTGTTAAGTGTTATTATGCTTTTCTCTGTTGTGTGACAATGACACTTTCTACACAGTGTTGGTCCACATTCATTTATATATACAGTGCTGAGTTATATTTGTTTCTTCTGTACTTAAGAACATTCATGGCGGGTGTGGTAAACATTCAGAAGATGTTTACTCCTCCCGGGCACCTGATCTCACCTCTGAATTTCATGGATTCGTGAATGTCCGCTGTGATTCTTGGCCGTTAGTGCAATAGCCATTGACACCAATTACTTTCGTATGTTAACTATTAATAATAAAATAACAATACCTGTTTCTAATTCATAGGAGTTATCTTTCTTTTATTACTTCATTATCATTCATTGCTCACATTCAGGCAAATTTTGCAATAGAGGTTTCCCTTCAACAAGCTCGACACTAGATGGGAAGGTCTTAAACTTCAACCATTTTAGGTAACTGACGAGTTCTTCTGGTACTTCCTATGGTCTCAACGGAGAGTTCAAAATTCTGAATTTATCAATCTCTACTGTTTCCCCAGTTTGACTCTGCCTGCCACGATTTGAACAAAAATATCTTTAAAATATAATGTTGATACTGCATAAATTTTCTAATGTATCGACTAGCAGTCCTAGAGAAGTTTTTTCTTTCTTTTTTTCTTACTACTCTATTTTCACTAAGTTATGAAATCATTATCTTCCTTTTGAAGAAGCGACTGCCTTTTGTTGAACAAAACAGATATCTTTTTCAAGGATTCTTTGTGTAAATTTTGGTTAATATTGGCTGCTTTGTTTTGGTGAAAATGTCAAAAATGTAATTTTGCAGACAGACGGACGCCGGACAAGTAATTAGAAAACGTCAGTCTCATTAGGGAAGTTTCGCTTTCAACAAATTAAATTGATTGTAAATGCAAATGAATTACAACAGAAATGTTCGGTATTTTGGTGCATTGCAAATTCTACCTTAAATGTTAACCGTACCATTAGACATGGATTTTAAATCTTGCCATAATTGTGGAGTATCGTAATCGACAAAACCTTTCATTCTCTGATAAAAAGTTACCTTCTTTGAGAAACGTCTCGTCTACCAAAAGAGCGATTTGATTTATTACAAGTGTCGAATGGCATCTTTCAGTAGAGTGAAACACATCCATAATGTCTTAAACCCCTGCAGCCTCAAAAAGTGCTCAGAGCAAACTCAAATCCTTGATAGCAATTTTAAACTACCGTAGCAACAATAATGTCATCATTTTTATTTTATTTGAAACAACCAAACAACAAATTAGAAAAATCCACTTTAATATGGACTACAGTTTCCTCCCTTTTTCATGTAACACGCACATAACCCCTTCCCTCCGGAAAGTTGATTTATCTACCAGTACTGTCATGCTATTCAAAGTGATTTAGACTTGCCATCTGGTAGAAAAGAGTTTGAAAATATAGATATATAATTATTATTATTATAATTAAACCTATTTGCAGCATCTCTGATTGTGTCATGAGGCTGAAATGCTGTCTCCTGAAAGCCCTATTGCAAGAGCTAAGAGTGAAGTCATAGAAGACAAGACATGTTATTGATACACAGAATTTGGCGTATGCATTTTTTCTCTGCAGAAAAAAGAGATGAAAGTTCTTTTATAATATAACATTCTCCAAAAAAAAAAAAAAATAAACGTTGGGTTTTTTTCAATGAGTTTTTAATTAACAAAGGAAACAGCAGGAAAAAGCCTGTGGTACATCGTCACTTTGGTGAACAATTTGAACATCTATTCTATAATACTGTATTTCGGAAAAAGAATACTTTTTACAGAAATTATTATAAATACAGTCTACAGCTCCATTGACTAAGGCGCTAATGCATGCGCGGATACAGGGGGATCCGAAAATTTTACCAAAAAAGGTAATATTTGGGCATTTGGGGGTTGGACCTCCCCCCCCCCTCCCCTCGTCTAAGAGAAAAATTTACCTTTTTTGGTTGGACCCCCTCTGACAAAAATTTCTGGATCCGCGCATGTAATGTGTAAGGTTTTCAATTCATAAATTGTCTCAAATGACAGAATTAGATATAAAATGTGATATAAACTTATATACTAAGATACGAAGATGGTTCTACGAGATACTAAGTCGTGGCCACAAAATACTAAGTCGTGGCCACGAGATATTAAGTCATGGCCACGAGATACTTTTATCCACTTTTATCCAAAATAAATTGTGGAGGAAACCAATTACTCTATCGCCACTTCAACCAGCCTGACCACTCTATTCTCTCAATGAAAATTAGAATTATAGAAAAAATATATCACCCCACAAACAATGCCAATTTGAGCACTCCTTTTCGTCGGAAAAGAGAAGAATACTGGATAAGACGTCTGGGCACTGCTTCGCCCTATGGATGCAATGACAATATTAGTAGTATTGGTAATCTCACTAGTCCTGCGTATCAATCAGTTAACGTACTCGGTTTATTCAACAAAAGCCAGAGGAGGCATCGAAGTCATGGTACACGCAAATACAACAAACCTGAAATACATAATATTTCCTTTGATGCTCTTTTGCCATTTATAAATAAACCTTTGGACCTTCATCACATTCGTACAAAACTTTATTCTATTTCACCCAGAAAATTACACGAGTTGTACGTATCGTCCAGACACCGTATATTTACTGATATAAGCTCTGCAGAGTATAGACTAGATGGCATTATTATGGACATATCGACTGCTAGACTTTTTTGTCCCGTCAAGTCAGATATTTCTATGGAAAAATCTAATCGCCCTTTCATCAAAATTAAATTTGCAAATAAAGGCATTGACTATTTAAATTTTGGCCAAATTTTAAATCATAAGTCTGTTTTAGAGAAAATACCTTCATATTTCAAAAACAAAGATCCGCCATGCATTTCCTATAGCTACACGCCATCAGTTGCATCCAAAATTTATAGTTACAAAGGTTTCAACAGTGTCTTGATCTTAGCAACTCTGCATGTCATCCTCAACCGTGTGCATGTTCCTCATCTAATTTCGTATATTCTCCTTGTGGCCATGTCATTACTGGTGATCTCGATATTGTTAAAAACACTAAATTAAGAGAACTTTTACTTAAAGGTCCAAAATACAGAGAACCCAGATCATTCACATGGAGCCAAAATTTTGAGAATATTATGAACTGCTGCGAGGAATATGCCACACGATGGGCAAAAAGAGAGTAAGTACAAGTCGACACTCTTTCGGAATGAATAAAATCTATTGCAGTACTGCTGAGAACAAAAATTAAAAAATTACAAGTTTCTGTAAACACCAGATTCGAATCTATTTTTAAAGATCCTGATGTTGTCAGAGAACATACCTTCCTCCAAGAACATTATATCATTACACCAGCACATAAAGCATCTAATAATTATACATTTACTTGTAAGAAATATTACTTTGACAGCCTAGTGAAAGAATTAGGATTAAATTCAGCTCCAGGAAATCCTACTTATACTCTCACGAACTTTTCGGTTTCGGAAGTACTCGAGAATCATAAATCTGTCCTCAATACGTTTGGTATTGACTCAAATAAATTGAATTTAGAACTTCCATATTTGTACTGCATTCCAAAAATGCACAAAAATCCTTACAAACAACGCTTTATCGCTGGTTCCTCGAAGTGTTCCACAAAATCTGTATCGATGCTACTCACAAAAATATTATCAGGAATTAAATCTGGCCTTCATAGATATTGCGAAACAGTATATTCCAGAAGTGGAATTAATCAAATGTGGATCCTTAAAAATTCAAAAGAGTTGTTAGACATCTAAAATCAAAAAGTTTTACTAAAATTCACTCCATCAAGTCTTTTGACTTTTCGACTCTTTACACAACGATCCCTCATCAGAAATTAAAAGACAGATTAGCGGAAATTATTCAAAATGCATTTACTAGTAAAAACGGAAGCCGCAAATTCAAATAAATAGTAATAGGCCACGATAAAACTTACTTTGTTAGGGAAAATTCTGATTCCAAAAATAAATACACTGAAACAGCTGAAACAGATGTTGAACTTTCTTATCGATAACATTTTTGTGGTGTTTGGAGGTAAGGTTTTTCAACAAATTATCGGCATTCCAATGGGCACTAACTGTGCTCTGCTTCTGGCTGACATATTCCTTTACTCATACGAAGCTGAGTTCATTCAGTCTTTGCTTTCGCAAGGAAAAAAACAATTGGCTCTTGGCTTCAATTTTACTTACAGATATATAGATGACTTGCTTTCAATTAATAATCCTTCATTCGCGGATTACCTTAGCATCATCTATCCAAGTGAACTGGAGGTCAAAGAAACCACAGAAAATAGTAATTCTACTTCGTATTTAGATATTATGTTGTCTTTAGACATTAATGGTCAATTGAACACCTCACTCTATGACAAACGTGACGATTTCAATTTCGCTTTCACAAACTTTCCTTTCATAAGTAGCAATATTCCATCATCGCCCGCATACGGCGTATTCATATCTCAGTTAATACGTTATTCCAGAGCATGTTCAAATTACAATGACTTTGTTCTGAGGGCTAGGCGACTTTCAGTTAAGCTGCTCAACCAGGGTTATATATGTGCTAGACTAGCAACGTCACTGAGGAAGTTCTACGGTCGTTACGAGACTCTTATTACTCCATATGATATCTCGTTATCCAGAATTTTAAATGATATTCTGGACTGAGACCGATTTCGATCACTTTACACAGATTTGACACATTCTATACTAGAAGGTTACCTACTTCGACTTCTCCATATATAAATACATATGGAATTCACACGATTTGACTCTTTCTACGGGGTATATGTGACGGGTGTTGCTAGCAAGCAAGGGATGCTCACTCTCCCCGGGCTCCTGATCTCACTCCATCACAGGGGTTCACATATGCTCTTCAAGTAGACATATTTTGTTATTTTTCATTTGTTTTTCATATTCACTGATTTTGTATGTCCTATGGTTTCATGATTTTTGGACTTGTGGTTTGGATTTATCCATCATCTTTACATTTCACTACATTTCATTTGGCAGTTTTATACCTGCAGGTGACTGGAATGCCAGCTGTGTAGATTCGTATAGTGTTTATATTACAAAGTCAACTTCGAATTTCATTATTCTTCAAAGCGATCTAGTGTACAAACTAAGGATGGTTCAAGGTTCCGACAACTTCATATCTTGTAAATGTAGTTCTTAAATAATTGACATCCACAGTATGAGATCATTGCAAAGACTATAAGTCCTGTATTGGGTCCATTTACAAATTCATACAAACTTTTTTAGCGTTGCACGCTGACTAACAGGGCGGTGGGGATGCTGTACAAATCTTGTCCAAACCTTTTCAGAGGAGACCAAAATCCTGAGCCTCGTCCCCCTCTAGCTGTCAGTCGGGACTCCTATTGATCAAGGATCTGAGCTCCTTGCGTGTGATAAGAGCACGGCTATCTTATGTTTATGTCGTCTAAGAACTTTTTTTATATCAACATACATTTAACGTTTGTTAAAATTTTTATGACTACTCGTCTTGAGAAACCTGTTAATCCTTATTCTATAAACATAGGTTCATTGCAGGATCCAGTAAATGCTCCACCAAACCTCTATCAGCCCTCCTTACTAAAATATTATCTGCAATTAAGGGGAAACTTCAGACGTACTCCGATGTGATTTCCTTTCGTAGTGGCGTTAATCACTTTTGGATACTAAAAAACTCCAAAGAATTATTGGAAAACTTAAAATCTCAAAATCTGACAACTATTAAATTCATTAAGACTTATGATTTTTCTACACTTTATACTACCATACTTCATGATAAATTGAAAAATAGGCTCTTTAGAATTATTGGTAACTGTTTCTTCACCAAAAAGGGTTCACGCAGATATAAATTTATTGTTTTAGGACATCCAGATACATATTTTGTGAAAAACCACTCTGAATGTAAATATAAGTACTCTGAAAATGACATGAAAACATGCTGGACTTTCTGATTGACAACATATATGTTGTGTTCGGTGACCAGGTCTTCCAACAAGCCATCGGAATCCCTGTGGGGACTAACTGTGCTCCTTTGCTAGCCGATTTGTTCCTTTCGTCGTACGAAATTGACTTTATACAAAATCTTATAAGTCAAAATAAGAAGCAATTGGCCGTGTCCTTTAATTTTACATTTAGATACATTGATGATGTACTATCTATAAATAACAAAAACTTTGATACATACGTACGTACAATATATCCTTAGGAACTTGAAATTAAGGACACTACAATATCCAATTCATGTGCTTCATATTTAGATCTACTTACTGATGTCGACCGAGATGGTAAACTTACTACTTCAGTTTATGACAAACGTGATGAATATAGTTTCCCCATTGTTAACTTCCCATATACTAGTAGCAGCATTCCTTTATCACCTGCGTACGGTGTTTATGTATCCCAATTGATTCGATATGCGCGAGCGTCATCTGAGTATTGCTCTTTTATTTATCGAAGCCAATTACTAGGAGAAAAGTTACTCAAACAAGGATATGAGATATCACGACTTATGTCAACATTCCGAAAATTTTACGGTCGTTATAAAGACCTTATTTGCTCATATGATGTATCGTTGTCTGACATGTTGAGTTCCTTATTTCACAGTAACTAAACCATCTGTATTACCTATACTATATAGCAGTATTTTTTCTGCTTATGACATATACCTATTTTGACTACGGTTGTGCCGTTCCCTAATTCTATGACAGCTAATAATACTATTTCGCTTATACTTATGGCATCAAGACGGATGTGACCGGTCGGCAGGGGATGCTTACTCCTTCATGGCACCTGATCCCACCTCTGTTTTGACAGAGGTTCGTGATTGTTTATATTATATTTACATATGTATTGTCGTGTTTCTTCGATTTCGAGTTGTGGATTATAGAAGAATATCTAGGATTTGTACTTCTTTATAGGGAGGTTTATTTATAAAATAGTGAGTCCTTTGATTGTTCTGCTTTTACGCTGAGTGGGAAGGTGGGCGCCCGTAAACCGGTTATTCACGCCAATTGAGTAACATTTGTTACTTTAATTGACCGTCTTAAGCCGGTATCCTAACTGCGGTACAATCAAAGATTTTTGTTATGTCGTTTTCTACGTATTTTATTATTATGTTTATGTGCATGTCCTTGGTGATTTGGGTCATAGAGCTTGGTCAAATGTCTTCTGTTTTCTCTTTTATCATATACAGCGACTGCGGATATCATAGTTGCATATAGAAATGCAGTTACACAGAGACTTGAATGAGAAAACTAAATCGACAATTAAATTCTATAAAGAATATAAATAGTTTCAGTATTGATCTTACAACAAGTCTGACCGAATACGCGATCACTATACAGTCCTCGTAAACGACCCAATTGGACGCGTAACGTCCAGCGGCTTCACCGTGAAGAACGACCGAAGCGTCGTATGTGAAATGATGTCTTATATTATCGCTTAATACAGAATTCTTCGTATTTATTACATTGAAATATGTATTTCTGTATATAATTACATACATGTACGTGGTAATCGCCAAGTTAACGGAAACTGTAAAATCGTACAGTGTTAATAAAAGAGCTACATAATTACAATAAACTATATAAAATCGTCAAATATTTAATCAATCTAAATACCAATAATTAGCAAATTCGATTTTGATATTTGTTCAGGTTAGTGTTAACCCACGCAACCATGCCTTGCTAAAAATTTATGTATTATCAATGATGAAATGAAACTTTCGATAAATAAAACTTTGTGATAAATATAGAACATATATACCTTTTAATTTTGTGCACCATATGCGCATTTCGACAAGTTATGTCTCTTCAGTGATTCTCGTAGCCGAATGATTGGAATTCTCAAAATTTATAAAAATATGAAGAGCAGTGTTGAAGCCAAAATGACCGAAAAGTGAACCAAAGAATCTAATAAGAGCTACGGAGTAATTTTTCACAAATAGTTACTTCTATAGATATTATTTTGGTAATGAGTTCTCTTATTTGAGAACTTTATAATGCACGATTGTTTCCTATGTACATCGATGTAATCAATGACTTGTTAAAATAATATGGCGGACCGTTTGTTTTGGCTGAGAGGGTGACGCTATTTTTTATTTTTGAATGAACTGTAATCATTTCTAGATATATTTTTTTAAAAGAGTATCAGTTCAGTCGGGGGAAACATACTTTTCGCATGTTATTAGCCCGTAGAAATATATAAATTAAAAACTGAAAATTGTAGATTGTAAATTGTGCCCGTGTCACCCATTGTTTTCGCTTCGGCGATTAGCTGTTTACGGGTAATTGACATATTTACCTGAAAACCCTCACTTCACTGGATTAAAGAAAGAAAAAAGAGGAGTTACTGGCTCAGTTATGTGGCAGAAGTCACCATGGAGCTATACAATACATGAATATAAATAATATACTAGAACATATAACACATTACAAAAATATTTGATTGTAGTGCAATTACGACACCGACTTAGGACGGTCATTTAATTTGACAAAAGCCAAACAAATGGTGTGGTTAACCGGTTTACGGGCCCACCTTCCCACTCACCGTAACAGCAGAACAATCAAAGGACGTACATTTAAAAATTTATAAATAATCCTCCATTTAAAGAACAAGGGTCAACAGGTATCGCATATTCAGAGGTCATAAAAATATAAACACGCAAGGTATTGTAAAGCATATAACGGTATAAAAATATATGCGACATCAACATGATAAACCGTGCTCTGCCAGTCTGAAAGCGAGCTAAGACCCTAGATCTGTAGGAGTCCCGACCAACAGTCAGAGGGGACGAGGTTCAGGACCATGTCTCCTCTGAAAGAGGTATGGACAAGGCCCGTCATATAGTCCCCACCGCCCTGTTAGTCAGCGTGCAACTTTCAAGTAAGAGTTTGCAAAAGGCTGTAGAGGGGCCAAATACAATACCTATAGTCTTTTTGATGATCTCTATATCATATTGTCTATTTAGAAGACGTTTGACTATTTTATTACATGATAAAATAACGTTATCGGAGCCTTTTACTTTCCTTTGTTTATATACGAGATCACCGTAAAAAGTAGGATGGGAAATTCCATTGGATACATACTGTTGAAAAGAAAAGAAATATTTCCAAATTTAGATAGAAGTTCTGAATAAGATCTGAAGAATTTGCCGAATGTTAAATACAATCATAACCCATTGATTCAATTACAAGGTGAAATAAACATCTCGCTGTACCGCCGCGCTATCGTTATTTTAATGATTTTAACTATTTTCAAATTGCTGTAATTTTTTTATTTCTACTTCTAATGAGATGAAATTCAAGAAGCGAGAAGAAAACAAAATGAACATTCTAATGATATGATTTTGATTTACATATTAAAAAGTACTTCTCGATAAATTATTGATGTGAAAATTGTAAACAACGCATTTTGATCAACTTGAACTGAATCATATGCGATGGGCCTCACTAGCATTTTGAATAGCTGAAAAAAGTTATGAAAACACGATATTATCCATTTTCAGATCCGAATATCTTGTAAAGTACTAAAGATAAAGCGGTAAAAGTTTCAGAGTTTGTTAATTATTAAGTGTAATTTGTAACTTATTTATTATTTGATATATTGTGATTTATTTATAGTTATCTAAAAGGGTATCTCATGCGTATATAATGAAAGAGTTTGAGCCTCACTACAGTTTGTGCCAGGTATGCACGAAACAATATCTCACAACCTTCAGAATGGGTAATACCTTTATATAGCTTTTTGATACCAGTCAGACCTTTGACACAATTTAGCGACATGGTTTATTTGAAAAGCTTTACAAATTAGGAATCAGTGCGTATTGCGGTCTTTTATTGTCGACTGCCACACACATACAATTGCAGTTATTGTGAATTTCATACAATCACGTTGGTTTCCGGTACGAAGGGGCGTGAGAGAAGGTGATGTTATGTCTACATTTCTCCATCTTGTCTTTATCAACGAGTTAGTTTAGAAACCCGGGGATTCGAACCAAGGTTTCGGCACACTTAACATCCTTAACACTGCATATAAGTTTTCACTTCTCTGGCGCTTTAACTTTAATGCAGATCAATCTTGCTTTTTATGTATCCGTGCCAACGGTAATATTACAACTAACAGTTCAGTTTACATGGACAGTGATAGTATAACCATCTTGCACTCTTTGTAAACAAAGTGTAGTCTATCTGAACAAATATTGTTGGCAATTGATAAGGGTAGGAAATTCTAATTTGGAATCACCAATATGACATTGACATTTCCAAACCCTCTTTTGCTGACCTACACAAAACAGTTGTCCGTCCAACAATTGTTTGTAAACATTCTCAAGGTTTGCCGATACAATCACGGTCGGACATGACGGCGAGCGTGATAAGCTTGTTACCTATAGACACGGATGAAGTAAGGTTCTGTAGATTAGATAATCATTAACTTCAACCTGACGATTTCAATTTCATTTGTTCACTTGCGTATCCGATAACGGAATTTCAGTTAGGCAGCATTTCTTGCATTGAATGGGAAAGTGTGTTCGTGCGTATATATTTACCTCATCGTCTTGAAAAGTTGTTGTAGGAAGTTTGCCACGGGTGTTGCATGCAACCAGGGGACGCTTACTCCTCTCGGGCACCTGGTCTGACCTCGATTTCATTGGGGTTCGCATTTGTCTGAATATGACATTATTCACGATATTGTCCTTGTATTCAATGGACTATGAGATATGGTTTACCTTTCGGTACTTCTTTGTTTTTACTTCTAAACATACTTTTTTTAAAAATAACCATACAACTTTATTCATATAAAATAGTTTCTCGTTCGAACAAGATAATTTTCTCGTTCGAACGAGAAAGTTTCTGAGATTTTTTTTCTCGTTCAAACAAGATAGTTTCTCGTTCGAACGAGATATAAAAATTGTCTTCTTCTTTAAAATGGCATGAAAACGGCTTCATAGGAAGGATATCTGCCTAAGCTGTGGGGCAGAAATCACCAAGGAGATGTACAATAAAACATGAAATGAACGTTGAACAGCTTGACATAGAACATCGATTAAATTTCTAGATATTTACACGTGAAATTATTGTATTGAAGTTGATATGTGCAAATTGCGTATAAAATAAGTGATGAAACTATTCTTTCCACTGACCGACCTCAAATTTTCTATCCTATATATCGTGTAATTATTATGACAATTGACTTTACAGGTGTTAAAACAACTGCTTGTAATTATTTTCTTTCTGGTTTATAATAGATCAGTAACGAAGACACTAAATGCAAAGTTTCCATTTTTTAATCTAATGGACCTACACCGGTTTGAATTTCAATTTACTTTTCATTTCTTTAATGGATTTATACTACTCATAATTTAGAGATATATAAATCTGTAAACAATCACTACAATGATTGGTCCTTATGCATTTTTTAAACCATCGATTCATACTTTCATCTGATAATTTTTAAACTCATATCGTGCGTATTTGTCCCTGTATTGTAAATTCTGTCTAAATTTCATATACCAATCTATTCATAAATTGATTTTTACTTCATCCTTACAGATAACATAATCACCTTCGATCTCATCGATAATCCTCTGTTAGACTCATTGTTTCTGGAACATCCTACTATTCTTTGTTTTCTTTAATCTACTGGATGAGTTTCGTATTGTCAATCAGAATCATTGCAATGTTGTCAGATTTAAATCAATTGTGTTTTTCTTTACAATATGAGTCAATGTTTTTCTTTACATCACATTCCTTTGCGTTTGAAATCTTCTGACATGTTTGTTACCAGCGGATATATCACATTCATTTATATACCATTTGCCGATCTTCATAAGTGTTGTCTTTTTGTCCGAGCTAATACCTTTTAGCGTTGTTTTTCGTTATGGCATTACAATAAATTTATGTCACGTATTATGACGTCACTATGAAAATCAACGCTAAGAGTTGTTAGCTCGGACAAAAAGACAGCCATTGTCAAGATCGGCAAGTGATCTATTCTACTCTCCTCGGTTTAAAATTTCTTCTACTTCGCCAGATGCAAGGTTCGGCCTATTAATGATAATTTCTCATCATCATTTTCTCCAATTACAGTTACTGTTCATCAATGTCCCATTAGGTATGTATGCTGTAATACGTTCTATAAAATTTTTTCTTTGGGAAAAGCAAGGACTACTCACTCCATCTTTATGGTGGCGTCAAACTTTACATCACTGAACTCGTCAGAAACAAGATAATATTGCTTTTGTGTATATATCAACCCTTAGCAAAAAACATTACATTATCTAAGCTCCCTTACAGACGGGCAGAGCACGGTTTACTTATGTTGATGTCGCCTTACATATTTTTGATAGCGACATATTATTCTATAAAATTTTCGTGTGTAATAAATTTTTATGACCTCTCTTCTTCAGAAACCCGTTGATCCTTGTTCTCTATATGGACGATTATTTATAAATTTTTAAATGTGTGTCCTTTGATTGTGCTACTTTTGCGGTGATTTGGAAGGTGGGCGCCCGAAAACCGGTTAACCACACCAATTGAGTGACGTTTGTTACTTTAATTGACCGTCCTAAGTCGGTATTGTAACTGCAGCACAAATGAATATTTTTATAATGTCATTCCGTGTATATTCTACTATTATCGTTTTTTGTGTCAAGGTCCTTGGTGATTTGTGTCATACAGCTTTGTCAGATGTCCACTGTTTTCTCTTTTAGGCATGTGACTTTACATTTGCAATGTATTTGACTCTTTCTATGGGGTATATGACGGGTGTTGTTAGCAAACAGGAGATGCTCACTCTCCCTGAGTACCTTATTTCAGTCCATCAAGTTGGTTCACATATGCTCTTCAAGTTGACATTTTTCATTGTTTTACATTTCATTTTCACTGATTTTATATAACCGTTGGATTCATGATTATCGGACTTATGGTTTCAATTTATCCATTATCATTACATTTTACATGCCAAAGCATTTTCATTCCGTCTATTTTCACTTCTGTATATTAACTGCGTCTTACTTTATGATAAGTTAAAAAAACGACTTTTGGAAACCGAACTCTACTGGATTAAATAACTACAAACCCCATACCCTCTCGGTCTCAACGACCAAATATATCGACAAGGAAATATTTCTTCTCGTCAGAATAAAATCAATATTTTTACATTAAGACATAAAACTATTAGAAAACGTAGGTCATATGGTCGTCGCCGTAATCGAAACATCAGAAAACGTAATCGTTTAAATAGGTCATTAAATGATCTTCTATTTTTCGCAACAAAATAATGGCCGTCATGAACTTTTGCATGCGTTATCCTCTATTCCTCTATCCTCTATTCCGGTAAATAAATTGAAACCTATCCTGGACGAAGCTGATCTTCGAATTTTACGCAATTCTGATTGATATAAATTCAATTTGATTATTTTATTTTCATATAATAAACTCTTTCATCGTATTCCGTCTCTTCCGCCCAAGCAGCAATTTCTCAAAATTAAATTTATTAATAAAGGCTTCGATCTATTTAACATTTCTAATATTTTCCGTGTTCATAGAGTCACATCTAAAATCCCCCAATATTTTGAGAATTTAGAACCTCCACTTATTTGTTACCAGTACAAAAAGCCTATAAGAAATCTTATTTTAAATTAAAATAAAGTTACCTCTAACCCTGATGTTTCAGACTCTATTCCATCGTCGTGTTCTTGTGTAAATTCTAAATATGTTTAGAAACCGGTAGGTCATGTTATTGCTGGTGACCTAAACTGTATTTCGGACAAGAAATTGCGCACCCTTTTTGGAAAAGGACCTAAATATAGGTTACCGTCCAGGATAGATTTCAATAAATGCCGTGACGTTATAGAAAATGGTTTAACTACATATTGTAAACGTTGGCGTAAAAAAGAACAGGTAAAGGTTCATGCTCTTCATGATTGGAAATACGAGATTTTAAGAATTGTCGATATCCGTATTAAGAACTTTACGGAAAATCCGCATTTATTTCAACAGCCTAATACATTGACGGCAAATTCTGTTAAGATAGCTGACTTACAAGCTAATTATGTCTTTGTTCCTGCTGATAAAGCAGGTAATAACATAATAGTTGTTTGGAAACTATATTATATTGAAGTACTTGAAAACGAATTAAACTCCACTCATACATATGTTGAAAGCCCTACCTCCAGAGACAGCACCTTGCACGATCCCCTCATGACCATGTCCGACTTCAAAATTAAAACTGATAAATCTGATCTACCAACCATATATTGGCTCCCAAAACTACATAAAAGTCCATATAAATCACGTTTTAGATCTAATTCTAGCCACTGCTCTACTACGGTACTATCGAAGCATATTACGTCTGCTCTAACTGCTATAAAAGATCATATCAAATATTGTGATGTCGCATTTTATAAAAGTAACATCAATTACTTTTGGTCGATTAAAAATTCTCATGAAGTTATAGACAAATTTCTTTCGCTAACTTTCAAACCGACTCAAATTTCTACATCTGATTTTTCTACACTTTATACATCTCTGCCTCATGATTTGATTAAAAGCATGTTGCTGTCTCTTATACAATTGTGTTTTCACAGAGAATCTAAAACGTACATATGTACTTCCAACAACTCCGGATTCTTTTCCAACAAACAATATACTTCATATAAATACTGGACTTGCAAGGAATTATGTAAAGCACTAGATTTTCTCATGAATAATATTTTTGTGCAATTTGATGGCAAGATATATCAACAAATAGTTGGGATTCCTATGGGTACTAACTGCGCGCCTCTGATAGCACATTTATTTCTTTATTGTTACGATAGGGATTTTATGGTTTCTATTCAAAAATCAAAACGTTTTGACCTCATTGACAAATTTAATAATACTTGCAGATATCTGGATGACATTTTGGTTATCGACAACCCTGAATTCGAACAATTTATATCAGAAATATATCCACCAGAGTTCACATTGAATAAATCTAATACTTGAGATAAATCTACACCTTTCTTAGATTTAAACATCAAAATTATCAACCACCTAATATATACTAATATTTATGATAAACGTGAGGATTTTGGATTTCCTATTGTGAATTTCTCTTACTTGGATGGCGATGTCCCTCGACTCCCATCATATGGTATCTATATATCTCAATTAGTTTGATTTGTCAGAGGCTGCACCGATGTTTTGGACTTTCATAAACGAAATTTACAAATTACTACTAAACTTTTAACTCAGGGTTACAGATATCACAAACTAAGAAAAACATTCGGCAAATTCTTCAGATCTTATTTAGAACTTCTATCTAAATTTGGAAATATTTCTTTTCAACAGTATGTATCCAATTGAATTTCCCATCCTAATTTTACGGTGATCTCGTATATAAACTAAGGAAAGTAAAAGGCTCCGATAACGTTATTTTATCAATTAATGCGAGTGTCAGTTTCATTTCACTTGGTAATGTATTTTACCTCATAAATAACTTTAAATGATACAGAAGTAGAACTAATGGCAACGGCAGTTTGATTTTTTAAATCTATATACAACATATAATGAATTTCTGTTCTGTATATAGTTTCTTGGAAATGCTATGTGCATTCTAAAAAAACAAAAATAAAAAAATAATTTTATGTAAACATTTCTGGATCAGTACCTTTTGTCTGTACACTCATTCCCCGATAAGATTACAATACAATCGTCAAATTAATGTTAATGTCCGTGTCATTTTTAAACTTTTCGTCGAGCTGCTAGTTCTATTGCTTCCTTTTTCGACCACGAGAAACATCAATTATTTTACAAGAATTTCTCATTAACGGATACATGTTCATTTACGCCGGAACGCTAGCATCATGAATATTCTTTTCAAGTCGTATTTAAATATATCGGCTATAAATTGATTATCGATCTCAATATTCTGCAATATAATTCATCTGAATACTAGATATATTGAATTAGAGAATATGTTTCTGTGTAAGTAGTGTTGCTTAAGTTGATGAAGATGCGCAGCGTTTTCATTGGTGTGATAATCATATTGATAATTTCCTTGAGTAGGTGCAGTAAGTATGATTTATATATATTTTTATCTTGATGAAAATTTATTGCTATTATACGTCAAATTATTCATGACTTAATTATACTCAACTTGCCATAAAGGTCACTTGGACAAAATAAACACATGTACAAATATTGACCATCCAATTTTATGTGTAAATAGATCCAACAAAATCTGTATATATATACCACCTAAGCCTCAATTTCTTCATTGTTGGTTGCTTTAGATAGAACTGATTTGAACGTGTTGCTAACAATTATACATTTAATCGACGTAAATGTATTGATAATGATTTTCAAGAAGACAATAATATTATAGATAAAATCATAACGTATGCTTCTATTATGGAATTATATGACCATGACATATGACGCGATAATATCATTTTAACATTATTATCATTATATACACCAACGGTTGCTTCCATAATCTTTAACTATAAACAAAATCGCAGACCTAAAATATATATAGATTGTCCATGTGCCTCTTCTTAGTTTAAATATAATCCATGTGGTCATGTTGTGACAGGAGATCTCCATATTGTTTGCAATGAAAAACTTAGAGAGTAAAGGCCCAAAATGTAGAGAACCACAGTCATTTACACGGCGTCAAAATTTTTGATATTATTATGAACTCATGTGAAAAGTATGCCAGACGTTGGCTAAGAGAGAGAAGGCTGAATAAGACACTTTTTCTGAATGGCTGTTAAAGAAAGAGTTCGAAGATTTTTTTATTTTTCAAATACTATTCTATATTTCGAGACTCCAGTGTCGCTAGAGAACTCGACTTCACGAAAATTTCATTATTGTTCCTGCTGACAAGGCAGCTAACACGAACACATTCGTATGTAAGGCATATTATATTAAATGTCTTATAGAAGAGCTTGGTCTTCATTCAACGCCTGGTAATCCAACTTACACAGTTACAAATCTCACTATCTCTGAGGTATTGGATAATCACAGGTCAGTTCTCAGTTCATTCGGTATTACTAAATGAATCTGATCTCGAGCTACCATACCTTTTTTGAATTCCAAAGATGCATAAAACTCCATATAAGCATCAATTCATAGCTGGATATCCAAAGTGTTCCACCAAGCCTCTTTCCATGTTGCTCACCAAAATTCTAACAGAAATTTAAAATGGTACTCAGACATACTGCTCTACTGCTTACTCGAGAAGTGGAATCAATCAGATGCGGATCCCAATAATTCCAAGGAATTTCAAGACTACTTAAATTCTACTGTTTTCAATAATGTCTCTAGCATCAAATCTTTTCACTTTTCGACTCTATATGCAACCATTCCTCATCAAAAACTGAAGAACAGAATAAGATCAATTATTCATAACACCTTCTTTAACAAAAAAGGAATTCGCAGGCATAAGTATCTCGTTTTAGGCCACAACGACACATATTTTGTAAAGGAACACTCTTATTCCAGCAGCAATTATACAGAAAAAGAGATTATCAAAATGTTAGAATATCTTATAGATAATAGGTTTGAGATATTTGGTGGGAAAGTGTTCCAACAGATTGTTGGCATTCCTATGGGTGCTAATTGCGCGCTTTTTCTGGTTGACATATGTTGTACTCTTCAAAGCAGAATCCATACAGTCTCTGTCCTCTAAAGGCAATAAACAATTAGCATCTCGGCCCAACTTTATATACAGATACATCGAGGACGTTTTGTCGATTAACAACCCAGTATTTAAGGATCACCTCAACATCATATATCCAAAGAAACTCTAGATAAAAGGTACAACAGAGAGCGCATCTTCTGCTTCATACCTCGAAATACTCCTATAAGTTAGTGACGATGGTTCATTAGTAACCTCTCTCTCTGACAAACGTGACGATTTCAATTTGATTATTACCAGCTTCCATTTTCTGAGTTGCAACATACTTTCCTCTCCCGCATATGGCGTCTTCATTTCACAACTTCTACTCTATGCCAGGGCAAGCTCAAAATACGAAAATTGCGTCCTGAGAACGAGGCATATTGCCACGAAACTACTCTCACAAGGATATACTAAAGAAAGTTTGAAATTATCACTGAGTAAGTTCTATGGTCGATATAGGGATCTAGAGCAATTTCAGATTCCTTTTTCAAGAATGTCAACCGATATTTTGGGACCTGACCATACAAAATAACCATCTTAACAATTTGACTATACTTGATTTGACATTATATATATATATATATATATATATATATATATATATTATATATATATGAATATATATATAATATATATATATATATATATATATATATATATATATATAAGCACAAAAAAAGGAAATTGTAACAGCATTCACTATTCATTAGTATCGGTTCAACCTCAATGAAGGTTAATGTAAATCGCTCGAGAAAAAGGGGTCAAAAGGGGTAAAAGCACAGGTAAGCGATAACGATACTAAAACAATTTAAAAAATTGCCAAATTTTCGAAGCAATCTGCTTCTTCCTCAGGACACACACAAACAAACACTTACATAAATATAAAGACACGAAAATAAAGATAGAAAATGTATACAAAGCACTAGTCTAATAAAAACTGGTTTCTTCTATTGGCTACATATTGAGCGTTTCTCTATGCGCTATCTCATGTATATAAATTTATATATATATACATGTATATCCGACAACGGAATTTCAGTTAGGCAGCAATTCTTGCCTTGTATGGGAAAATTTGACTTCGTTTTCTTGTCTACATCGTGTGTTCGTGCGTGTATATTTATATATTTACCTTCTCGACTTGAAAGGTTGTTGCGTGACTTTTGCGACGAGTGTTACATGCAACCATGGACGCTTACTCCTCCCAGGAACCTGATCTCACCTCGATTTTATTGGGGATCGCATTTGTCTGAATATGACTCTATTCACGATATTGTCCTTTTATTTCATGGACTATGAGTTATGGTTTACCCTTCGGTACTTCTTTGTTTTTACTTCATACTTTATTCGTAACTTTCTCAGTATTCAGAATACCAACTTGCAAGAAATTCCTACTTGATATTGTAAGGAGGAGTGCCTCTCTTGCTTATATATATATGTATCACTGTCTCGAAAGTGCATCTCCTTGACAGGTCACGGTATATACAAGGACGAGTTTCGGGAGGTATACAGATTATAAAACTTTCTGTGTATGTAAGAACAAGATAGAATCGGATGTACACCTGAGCATATAAGCAGGATTTGAGTATTACGATATTCGGTATTTACATTTTCCCCACAAGTCTTTTTATTCGGATACTGGTAAATTGCAAAGTCGGTGTTGTTTTCTGAGGGACCATGCAATATTTATCACCGGGGTGGGACCGGTGCAAAATGTGATGGGTCATACACATTTTTATGACCATGCAACATTGGACAGGGAGATTTTGCACAGAGATTCTGCATGGGATAACTACATTTTTTACAACAATGCACTAATTTAGTTCACCTGAGCCAAAGGCTCAAGCGAGCTATAGTCATAGTCAATGTCCGTCGTCCGTCAGTCGTTAACTTTTTTCACATTTTCGACTACTTCTCTGGAACTGCATTGCAGATCTGGACCACACTTTGTATAAATGATGTTGTCAAAGTCCCCTACTAAAATTGTGTTCATATCTGTCAAAAAGAAATTTACGCTTTTTTGTGTTTCTGGACTTATTAATTTCAATGCAGAAAAGTGTCATGTTTTTCAGTTAATTGATATTGATGATTTCTGAATGACCATTTTGATCATAATTATGGTAAAGAATATCATTGTGAAAGAATTTTGTCAATATCTCAATTTTTGGAATTTTTTTATGAATTTTTAAGACTTCCAAAAAAGTGGCGGAGTTGGCCATTTTTCACATTTTCACTTTTTTCTGCAAAACCGTGGGAGGGATTTTAATAAATCTTGGAAGAAATAAATCACTTATGATCCCCTTCAAATTCTATTGTTTACGTCCAGACCTCTTTACAGGCCACCATAGTCAAAAGTAGGTCACAAAAGAGTACCCTACTTTGACAATATTCTTCATCATACTGGCTGTGTAAAGAGACAAACACAATGCATAGAAATGATCTAGAGGGATAAGTGAAGACGCATTGTCATTTTGGTTCCCTTCCAAAATTAAATTTTAGAATTTGTTTTTGTCAACATTTGTTTGGACTTGATGATTTCAATGCAAAAAAGTGTCATATTACCTAGTTAATTGATAATGATATCTTTTTGACTATTGTGATCATATTTATGACAAGAAATGTTATCAATATCTCAATTTTGGATTTTCTATGAATTTTTTAAGACTTCCATTTGAAGGTGTATAGGAACAATTCTTCACATTTTTAACTTCTGCTGTTATACCACATGACAGATTTTAATGAAATATGGTACACATGAAGTACTATAGGTCCTCTATCAATTTTGTACATTTCATCTAAACTGGTCAACAGATAATGCCACCATGTCTAAAAACTAGGTCTCACAGTGGTACATTTACTACTGAGTAATTAAAATATGGAAAGCAGCGGTTCAAATCCACCTGTGGTCTAATTTTTCTTCTTGTTTCATTTCTTTACACATCTAAACAAATTTTTTTAGATGTTTCTCAACACTCAACATATGAAATTGGGCCATTTTAAGTTGAATCTGGACAATATTTGAAACGATTGTTGTTCATGACCCAGACCTGAAATCAGTCAACAAAAGGCCCCACCTAAAGAAAATGACTAACTTTTTTGCCCTGAATCATATCCTGCAGAGACAAAGCAAATGATTGATATCAAAATCACCTGAATGGATGTGCAAAAAAGTGTTGTTTTTTATTCTGGTCTGAAATAAAATTTGACATTTTCTCAATATTTGTGTTGACGTCACAGTAATGCAAAAATAAATGAATTATTCCTTCCTGAATGACTGACCATCTACATATAGGTACTCAGGTTGGCGATAATAGGCCCACTTGGTCCTCTTGGGTTTTTTATGGTTTAATAAATTTTGAACATCTAATATATGGATAAACATAACATAAAAATAAACGTAAACCTTGATAAAATTAAACAAAGTAAAAAACGAAGAAGTACCGAGGGTAAACCATATCTTATAGTCCTCGGAACAAAGGGGGCAATATTGTGTTTTTGTCATATTCAGACAAATGCGAACCCCAATAAAATCGAGGTGAGACCAGGTGCCCGGAAGGAGTAGGTGTCCCATGTTTGCATACAACACCCGTCTCAAAAGTCCTGCAACAACTTTTAAAATCGAGGAGGTAATTATTAAAGTGACAAAATCATAAAAAAAAACATGCATGCACTCTTTGACTTTGCAAAATAAAAATAAATGACTAAAATATGAAATACAGGGTGTCCGAAAAGAAAGGTAACATATTCAAACTTTAAGATATACGATTTAATCAGAGCTATATTTGTAAAAATATGCATACAAATAAAATATATCTATACATTTTTTCTGTTACCAAAATTTACCAAATTTAACAATATTTGTCATCTTAATAGCATTTTTTTTACACAAATCAATATCGAAGAAGTACCAAACCGTTAATCATTCTCAAACTCCAAGGACAGATACAAAATCGTTTGAAAAAGGAACTGTTGTGAACCTCGAAATACTGAAAAATTCTGAGGTGAGACCAGGTGCCCAGGGAGAGTAAGCATCTCCTGTTTGCCTGAATCACCCGTCACAACAGTTCTTAAGAAACATGTCAAAATCAATAGTTTTGGTTTCCTAATTGTACATACGAAAGTACAAACTAATATACAAAGTCATATTTAGTGTTCACTTAACAGGTCATTTAGTCGCATTCCAGAATATTATCAATCATTCTAGAAAGAGGCACATCTTATTTTCGTACAAGATCCCCATAGCGACCGTAGAACTTCCTCAGTGACGATTTTAGACGTTCTTTAACATATCCCTGCATGAGCAACTTAGAGGCCAGTCGTTTGGCCCTTGGAATAAAACCGTCGTATACAAAGTATGTTTTTGTTACTTTAATATTTGATGACGTTCTCCAGTCCTTTCACAAACTTTCCCTCTCGTACCATGAAATTTCTAATACCATTCCTACACATTTCCTCACTTATTCCTTTTATTTCACGCTTAATGTTTCTTAGTAACATTTCTTTGTCAATTGGCTTTGGTTTATATACAGAGGCCTTCAGATATCCCCAAAGGAAAAAGTTGCATGGATATAAATCAGGACTGTGCGCGGGCCAAATTTGTCCACATTTCTTTACAACTGGGTATCTTTGGGATATCACTTTTTCACCAATATTAGATGTATGCGCTGTAGCACCGTCCTGCATAAACCACACGTTCTGCATATTGGCAACAACTCATTTTTCAGGAATGACGAGTAACGTTCTGAATTAAGTATGTCAGTAACAACATATGGACCTATTATGCCATGTGACGACATTGCGCACCAAATTGTCAATTTTTCACTATGAAGCGGCATTTCCGTGTAATAGTGAGGTTGTTCATTTGCCCAGAATCTCATGTTCTGCTTGCTGACATGTCCCGAGAGAAGAACATGCGACTCATCAGAAAACCAAACATCTTGAAATGCATCCGAATAATTTTCAGCAACATCAACAGCCCAACGGCAAAAATCGAATCTCTGAACCTGACCTGCGATATTCAGACTCTGCATAATTTGGATTTTATAAGGGAAAAGTTTTAGAGCTTTCTTCAAAATAACATGCACCCTGCTCTTGGGGATTCCAGTCTCTGAGGATGATCGACGCACACATTTTTCCGGGCTGTAAAAAAACCATTAATTTAAGTGCACTCACATTTTCGTCACTACGGCTTGTCTTTGGTCTTCCTGATTTTGGAGCATCTTCAATGGATCCACGTCTTTCAAATTTCTGTACAATAGCATAAATATGTTTCCTGCTTACATCAGAGTTTTTAAAACGATTTTTAAACTTTCTTTGAACGTCTTTCACAGATTTAGCTTCAAAGAATTTTTAACAATAAAGATACGTTGTTCTGACGTTAATCGTGACGTTTTAAATATCTTCCGATATTGGTGACGTCATAATTTTTTAACGTAATTGGTTTTCGCGCTTTTTTACTATATGTGATAAAACATATAGATATGACCTTTACAGTGGTATAAAGTTTTAAGATATGCCATAGAAATTAAGGGAATTATAAACTTTCAAAAGTGTTACCTTTCTTTTCGTACACCCTGTATCATCCAACATATAAAGTCATACAACCACAAGAATTATTACATAAAAGAAAAAAGAAAGTGAATCTTAAGAAAGTGAGTCTGAAATTCTGCCTGTTCCCATATATATCACATCGTTCCATCTGTTTACCACTGAGATCGCAAGATTACTCTTTGTAATTTCATGACACATTGTCATAAATATGTGCTTATAAAGATAAGATACGCTTTGTGATTGTATCATATGTAAAGTATAATAATGATGATCACTTTGCCTAGTATTTGTTTGTGTGATAGAAAAAGGCACAGGAAGTATGGCAAGGGGTCACATTTTCACATATGACATAGTAATGCATGCTTTACTTGAACAGTTCTGTTATTAGTATCATTTATATGCTTCTGAGTAAATGATATGTAATATATTTTTACAATTTATAAATTACGCAATGCTTTAGGAAAAGTAATATACTTATGGATATTTCCAAATACACATACATGTACAAACAATTTATATTGTGTGTTAACTGATAAGATGTTTATATATACATAAACATTAAAACCATATACCAAACATTGTGAACTGTGAAGGGACATGTACTTTTTTCACTTAAAATTGATATGGGACAATTACCTTTTTTAAAAGAAAAAAGAGGAGTTACTGGCTCAGTTATGTGGCAGAAGTCACCATGGAGCTATACAATACATGAAAATAAATAATATACTAGAACATATAACCCATTACAAAAATATTTGATTGTAGTGCAATTACGATACCGACATAGACGGTCATTTAATTTGACAAAAGCCAAATAAATGGTATGGTTAACCGGCTTACGGGCCCACCTTCCCACTCACCGTAACAGCAGAACAATCAAAGGACGTACATTTAAAAATTTATAAATAATACAAGGGTCAAAAGGTATGCATGGGACACATACATATTTTAAATTAAATTTCCAAATGCACCGGTTCCACCTCGGTGATAAATATTGCATGGTCCCTGAGCTTGGGGGAATAATATGTGGTGACGATAGTAAAATATCATGAAATATAACTTAATCCCAACTGAAAATGTAGACTGACGGGTTGTGAAGTCGAATACAAATACTCTAATTGTTTATATAGGTATTCAAGTGTACAAGCTATTAAATGGATATCTCGAACACCCTGGTTCTCATTTCTAGCCGGGGTCCATTGCTTTGGTAACTGTTCGGATATAGCGTTCTTCGATCTCTGCGAAGTAATTCGGAATGTAACTCAAGTTTTAAGATGATAGACGATTTTGAATTATATATAACATCGCAAATAGAGAAATACTTCTGTACATGTATATGTGTGAGGTTCTTTATGTGTCAATTTGCCGGCTGAAAAATGTTTGTAGTCCAAGCGTCACAGATAAACATGGGCACGGCGCTTTGTACTGTCCATTGTCTTATCGTACATGTGTAAATGTATTGTTCCCTGTGTTGTTTAGCATGTCCGACTTTATTCTCGGATCGACGTCATTTCCAACAAGTATGAGTACTCAGGATGTATTTTATTCTTATGTCATTCATGTATGGAGATATATACATGCAAACCAAGTATCATTTCAGGTTTTCTCTCGGACTTATTCGGTATTAAAATGAGATAACATCTAAATTTTTGCAATTCAGGCAATTTTTTTCCAATTCATTACGATTTAACTAAACATGGCGATAACTGTTCTTCATGCTTTACTCATGCATAACTGTCGGTTACTGTCAAGATATGCTGAATTTCTAGGCGAGATCTGCTGAACTATTTTAAACTAAATCATTTGATCTGGAAGAGAGGTTATACTGCAGCCCTCTATAACGAGAAGACAGATCTGTGAAACTGATATGCCTTGTGTAGGGATAATGCGTCTTGATGTTTAAGAGAACGAAGAATGACAAGAGCACTGTAACTTTTAAAACATTCATGAATCTATACCGAGCAAGGTCTGAAGTTGAGATCAAATATTAGCCTTAAGCATAAAACAAAAGCAGTCTGTCATAGGAACCCCAATCGAACAAGAAAAGCTACTCAACCAGGGTTATATATATGCTAAACTAGCAAAGTCACTGAGGAAGTTCTATGGTCGTTACGAGATTCTTATTACTCCATATGATATCTCGTTATCCAGACTTTTAAGTGATATTCTGGGCTGAGACCGATTCCGATCATTTTACACAGATTTGACACCTTCTATACTAGAAGGTTATCTTCTCCATATATAAATACATATATGGAATTTACACGATTTGACTCTACTGGGTATATGTGACGGGTGTTGCTAGCAAGGAGGAGATGCTCACTCTCCCCGGGCACCTGATCTCACTCCATCATAGGGGTTCACATATGCCCTTCAAGTAGACATGTTTTGTTATTTTCTATTTGGTTTTTTATTTCTACTGATTTTTTATGTCCTCTGATTTCATGATTTTCGGACTTGTGGTTTGGATTTATCCATCATCTTTACACATGAAACTCGAAATAAAAAACATCCTACTCGCAGATGATCTTACATCACTGTTGAAAGATATAGATCCTTTAAGAAAAGTAATAGATATTATAGAGGATAAAAAATTTACTCTACAAAAACAGAATCTAATGTGCTTGGTTGTTTAAAAGATAGTGTAAGTGACATCAACGGAATTAAAATAACTATTAAACCAATAAAAATTTTACGAGTCTATTTTGGACATGAATCATTTTATTGCTATGATGAAAAATGGGTAAAAACTTATAATGGTATGAAAACGTTTTTGAATCGTTTACACGATTTTTTTTTACAAAAAACGTGATTCTTAATTTGGAGGAAAGGTTTTTCTACAAATTGTCCGCATTCCAATTGGTACTAACTATGCCCCGCTTTTGGCTGACATTCCTTTATTCATATGAAGCTGAATTCATTCAGTCTTTGCTTTCGCAAGACATCTGACAAAGCTGTATGACACAAATCACCAAGTACCTACACACAAGAAAATGACAATAGCACAATATACACCGAAAATCGTTACAAAAATTGGCTCTTGGCTTCAATTTCACTTACAGATATATAGTTGACTTGCCTTCAATTAATTATCCTTCATTTACGGATTACCTTAGCATCATCTATCCAAGTGAACTGGGAGTCAAAGTAACCAAAGAAAGTAGTAATTCTACTTCGTATTTAGATATTATGTTGTCTTTAGACATTAATGGTCTATTGAACACCTCACTCTATGAAAAACGTGACGATTTCAATTTCGCTATCACAAACGTTCCTTTCATAAGTAGCAATATTCTATCATTGCCTACATATGGCGTGTTCATATCTCAGTTAATATGATATTCCAGAGCATGTTCAAAATACAATGACTTTGTTCTGAGGGCTAGGCGACTTTCAGATAAGCTGCTCAATCAGGGTTATATATGTGCTAGACTAATAACGTCACCGAGGAAGTTGTATGGTCGTTACGAGACTCTTATTACTCAATATGATAGCTCGTTATCCAGACTTTTAAATGATATTCTGGACTGAGACCGATTCTGATCATTTTACGCAGATTTGGCACCTTCTGTACTAGAAGGTTACTTCTCCATATATATGGAATGTACACGATTTGACTCTTTCTACTGGGTATATGTGACGGGTGTATGTGAGATGCTAACTCTCCCCGGGCACTTGATCTCACTCCATCATAGGAGTTCACATATGCTCTTAAAGTAGATGTTTTTCGTTATTAACTACTTGATTTTGATTTTCACTTATTTTGTATGTCCTCTGGTTTCATGATTTTCGGACTTATGGTTTGGATTTATCCATCATCTTTACATTGTACAATATTTTTATCACATATTACTCATAGAATATTAAATATAAAATGTATTGTAGAATAGAGAATATATTTGAAGTTCAATATTATATTAAGCTCTCCATTAAAATTCTTTATCGAAAATGCTATCAACTCCATTTTTAAGTGGAAAATGTTTGAAGACATCCAGAAACAGTAAAACATAAGTAACGTATTATATACATGTAACTACGCCTGTTGTATCTATTTCTAATGTTGGAGGATTTTGTTATGATTGTTTTAGTGATGCCATTATATTATTGCAATTATATATTATACACTACTGTGTCATATTATTTTGTGAATAATTTAATTAAAAACAAACACCAATAATAGCCCGGCATTAGTATAAGCTTTTTCATGTACTTCACAACTGAATTCAACTAATTACGTTCTACATGATTTTGATTAGAATATCAGCGTGCAAATCAATTAACTTAATTGCTGAGAAGTGATATGGCAAATACCAGTAAGTGGTACATACAGATGTCACAATTTATCGATCCTGAGATTTTCTGTGCATTTTACTTTGGAGATTATTTTCATTTACTTAAAATGAAGAGATCTATTGTATTTTATCTAAGAATGTTGATGTTGTAATGCTTTTGATTCGTGTTACAAAGCTGATCCGTAAAATTAATAACAATATCATGCGCAAGTTTTATATGTGTTTTATAATGAATATTACTTTAATCCAATTTTGATTTATATTCAAATGTTTGATCTTCTTTTTATAATAACGTCGTCCGAGTTGAAATGTGGGTTTGTACACTAAATAACAATAATGCTGTATGTGTTTATACTGGGCTGGCTTCGGATACATGGCCATGGTAAGTTTTATCGTACAGACCACTGGATCCAGAGGTTATCCTTCCATTGTTATACTGACCAAAAATGTATATTTTAAAATTTATTGGGATCACCACTCGTTTTGTTCTAAAATGAATTTTTGCTCTTAGTTTTGGTTCGATTTTGTGGTTGGTTTTCCGATTTCCACATTGTCGTCCTTGTGTCACTGGAAAGACACACATGTTTGTAATATGGTGCAAAATTGTAATACACAAACACGCACTAAGCACCCATGCACTAAGATTTAGAATACTAAATAACACTAATCCCCAACTGCTACCTCTGCTACACCCCGAATATCACGATAAATCCAAATTTATGTAACACTCTATTATTAAATCCCAGAGTATATAACTAATAATGATATTTTCCAATCACAAGTAGTAATAGTTATAATCAGTAAACTGTCACCAAAACTCTCAAGTGGTCAGTGTAACCTATGATTTAATATCCCCTTACTACAGTAGGCATATCTACTGCCACCGTAATTGTCACCAAGCGTCACCAAGTGTCACCCACTGCCACCAAGCGTCACCAACACCAAATGTCACCCACTGCTACCAAAGGCTCTGCTTCACAATTAAAATCAGGCTATTTGCTATTTGTTGTCACCACACACAATTATAATTCACTATATCTATATCACTATTTTTGCTACCTCTGCTGCTTCCGTCGGGATGGACCAGAGTGGCAAATGAATCTGCCGCTCGGAGCTTCTTATATACCCCACCTCTGTTACGTCACACGGGTTAAATGTCACTCCCGGCCGGGTTCTATTCTTACTATATACTAAAGGAATCCATGATGGCGACCGGCAAGAACTATCCTCTGCATAGCGATTGATGCTTAATGTAGTAGAATGATAGGTGGGGAATATAGATTTAGTAATTTACATAGCTACTTTGTCAACTTAAGAATGATACTACAGTGTGGGAATGGAGGTTAAATGTGGTAAGTTTGCGTATTTTACATGAACTGATAACGAATTTCGAACAACGATCTCCCGGAACTGAGGCACCGTATAGAACTATGAAAATGACATAGTAAACATTACCATGTGCTACCGTAATATAACAGCACCAGCTAGGCCTATTGGACGAACATTACCGTACATAATAATCTAACGGAATAAAGGCTGCCACGAGTTTTCTCTGACTATATTACTAGTAGCTACGGCAGGGGTAGTCATACACACTCACATACTTTTAGAAATATAAATATCTATGCATACAGTACAACATGTTACCATGTCCAAGTAAACACCTGCATAACAATATGTCCGGGATCGTTCGTACTGATACGTTTTCGTACTGGGAGTTTTCGTACGGGATCTTTCGTACGGATGTTAAAACTACATTTGTATGCTTAAAATATATACATATTAAATTATTTGAACTTTTTAGCTATGTTGTTGTTCATTCACAAACATTGCGTATGAAATATTACGTACTTTGACGCGTGATGAATCGTAAAAAATATACATATAACATATAATGTATTGTGCTAATTTTCGTGATATTACGAGAATTCGTACTGGTTTGTTATTTTGTTGGTGTTATTGCTGCAGGGGATTTAACGAGAGAGACGAACACCAACTATCGACGACTGTACGAAAAACTAACGGAAGCATGGGACAACTACCAAGCAGGGACTACAGTGACGGGAACATTCTTAAGGACCCGAGGAATCTGTGTGGATTTGTTGTGTGAATATTCGGAAGTGTAAATAGTGCTGTCTTTGAAAATAACTGTGTCCTGTGTAAATATTCGGAAGTGTAAATAGTGCTGACTTTGTGTGCTTTGAAAATTATACTTATTGTTACAACTTAATTAGTAGTAGTTTGTAGTGCTTATAAAGTTCTTATGGTGTGTGGGTATATTGTTTAGTGCCGACTTTTAACATTCATGTAATTTGAAAATATTAGGTTTATTATTCTTTAAGTGCTTTTATGTTTGAAACATGTGCTTAATATTATCATTTCATGTCTGTTGTTGTATATAATAATCAAGTAATAATCAATAAATTAAATCATAAACAATATTTCTTGTCTTTTATAATTCACTGATTTCCCCCACGAGCAATGGTCCAAGTCTTACTATGAACTAATTTTATAGTGCTTGTCAAAAGCAAAGAATAACAAAACAAACAGTTATCAAAACACTTAATACACATAATTACACATAATGATATATACCAGTATGAACGATATACGTAATTACTTTTAATGATATATACTAATACGAATGATCTCACTAATCAGTACAAAAGAACCCAATTTTTCGTATGAGCGTACGGAAAATCGCAGTACGAAATCGTACCAGTACGAATGATCCCGACGCCATAAATATATATATATATATATATATTATTTATAAGTACAAAAAAGGAAATATAGCACAAGGTAGGAAATGCAACAACAACGTTCACTATTCAAGGATATCGGATCAACTGTGGGTAAATGCAAGTTGCTAAAGAAAAAGTGAGGTCAAATATAGAAAATGGAAGCACAGGAAAGCGACAAACGACTCTAAGTACAAACCCAAGATAATGTTCAGAAACCCACAACCCGAAGTTGAAGAAACACGACAATACATATGTAAATATAATATAAACAATCACGAACCTTTGTCAAAACAGAGGTGGGATCAGGTGTCATGAAGGAGTAAGCATCCCCTGCCGACCGGCCACACCCGCCGTGATGCCATGAGTATATGCGAAATAGTATTATTCGCTGTCACAGAATTAGGAAACGGCACAGCCGTAATCAAAATACGTATATGTCATAAGCAGTAAGAATACTGCTGTATAGTATAGGTAATACAGATGGTTTAGTTACTGTGAAATAAGAAAGTCAACATGTCAGACAACGATACATCATATGAGCAAATAAGGTCTTTATAACGACCGTAAAATTTTCGGAATGTTGACATAAGTCGTGAATTCTCATATCCTTGTTTGAATAACTATTCTCATAGTAATTGGCTTCGTTAAATGAAAGAGCAATACTCAGATGACGCTCGCGCATATCGAATCAATTAGGATACATAAACACCGTACGCAGGTGATAAAAGAATGTTGATACTAGTATATGGAAAGTTAACAATGGGGAAACTAAAGTCATTACGTTTGTCATAAATTGAAGTAGTAAGTTTACCATCTCGGTCGACATCAATAAGTAGATCTAAATATGAAGCACATGAATTGGATATTGTAGTGTCCTTAATTTCCAGTTCCAAAACTGGAAACAAAAATGGTTCAAATTTTCGAGGCGATCTGCCCCGTCCTCAGAACAAAACAATAAACAACTACATAAATAGAAATATGCAAAAAGAAAAAAGAAAACTATATACAAAGCGCCTAAACTAATCATACGATGATATAGGGGTCCGGCGCCATAAACTGAGAAAATAATTAGGTCAGTTATTTCATTTTGTTCAATTTTTCATTTTATTTCACTCAGAAAATTGCACAAGCTGTACATATCGCCCAGACAACTTATATATACTGATATAAGCTCTGCAGAGTAAAGACAAGATGGCATGATTATGGACATCATGACCGCTAAACTTTTTCGTACGGTCATGTCAGATATATCTATGGAAAAATATAATCGCCCTTTCATCAGAATTCAATTTGCAAATAAAGGCATTGATTATTTAAATTTTGGCCAAATTTTAAATCATAAGTCTGTTTTAGAGAAAAAGAAAGATCCGCCATGTATTTCCTATAGCTATACACCATCTGTTGCATCCAAAATTGGATGGGCAAAAAGAGAGGAAGTATAGGTCTATATTCTTTCGGAATGGATGAAAGCTATTCCAGTACTGCTGAGATCAAAAATTCAAATATTACACGGCTCTGTAAACATCAGATTCGAATATATTTTTAAAGATCCTGATGTTGTCAGAGAACTTACTTTCCTCCAAGAATATTATATCATTCCACCAGCAGATAAAGCTTCTAATAATTATCGATTTACTTGTAAGAAATATTACTTTGACAGCCTAGTGAAACAATTAGGATCAAATTTAACTCACGTAAATCCTAATTATACTCTCATGAGTTTTCGCTTTCTGAAGTATTTGAAAATCATAAATCTGTCCACAATACGTTTTGTATTGACACAAATAATTTCAATTCCATATGTGTACTGCAAATTTATTATTTAAATTCATTATTTATAAATTTGTATTCTATATGTATTGTGTTGCTTTTGCAGTGAGTGGGAAGTGGGCGCCCGTAAACTGCTTAGCCAGTTCAATTGACCGTCTTAGGTCGGTATGGTAACCGCATAATCGAATATTTTTGTAATGTTTTTCGGTGTATATTCTAATATTATCATACTTTGCGTGCATGTCCTTGGTGATTTTTGTCATACAGCTTTGTCAGATGTCAATTTTCCCTTGCATTTCAAAAATACACAAAAGTCCTTAAAACCGACGCTTTATTGCTGGTTCCTCGAAGTGTTACACAAATTCTGTATCGATGTTACTCTCAAATATATTATCAGAAATTAAATCTGGACTTCAAAAGTATTGCGAAACAGTATATTACAGAGGTGGAATTGATCAAATGTGGATCCTAAAAACTTCAAAAGTGTTATTAGAAAATCTGAAATCAAAAAGTTTTACTTAAATTCACTCCATCAAGTCCTTTCACTTTTCGACTCTTTACACAAAGATCCCTCGTCAGAAATTAAAAGACAGATTAGCGGAAATTATCCAAAATGCATTTACTAGTAAAAGGAAAGCCGCAAATTCAAATACATAGTTATAGACTATGTTAACATTTTTGTGGTGTTTGGAGAAAAGGTTATTCCGGTAAATAAATTGAAACCTATCCTGGACGAAACTGATCTTCGAAGTTTACGCAATTCTGATTGATATAAACTCAATTTGATTATTTTATTTTCATATAATAAACTCTTTCCTCGTATTGCTTCTCTTCCACCCAAGCAGCAATTTCTCAAAATTAAATTTATTAATAAAGGCTTCGATCTATTTAACATTTCTAATATTTTCCGTGATCATAGAGTCACATCTAAAATCCCCCAATATTTTGAGAATTTAGAACCTCCGCTTATTTCTTACCAGTACAAAAAGCCTATAAGAAATCTTATTTTCAATTATAATAAAGTTACATCTAACCCTGATGTTTCAGACTCTATTCCTTCGTCGTGTTCTTGTGAAAATTCTAAATATGTTTATAAACCGGCAGGTCATGTTATTACTGGTGACCTAAACTGTATTTCGGACAAGAAATTGCGCACCCTTTTTGGAAAAGAATCTAAATATAGGTTACCGTCCTGAATAGATTTCAATAAATGCCGTGACGTTATAGAAGATGCTTTAACTACATATTGTAAACGTTGGTATAAAAAAAACAGGTAAAGGTTCATGCTCTTAATGATTGGAAATACGAGATTTTAAGAATTGTCGATATCCGTATTAAGAACTTTACGGAAAATCCGCATTTATTTCAACAGCCTAATACATTGACGGCAAATTCTATTAAATAGAAGATAGCTGACTTACATGCTAAATATGTCTTTGTTCCTGCTGATAAAGCAGGTAATAACATAATAGTTATTTGAAAACTATATTATATTGAAGTACTTAAAAACGAATTAAACTCCACTGATACATATGTGGAAAGCCCTACCTCAAAAGACAGCATCTTGCACGATCCCCTCATGACCATGTCCGACTTCAAAATTAAAACTGATAAATCTGATCTACCAACCATATATTGACTCCCAAAACTACATAAAAGTCCATATAAATCACGTTTCATATCTAATTCTAGCCACTGCTCTATTACGGTACTATCGAAGAATATTACGTCTGCTCTAACTGCTATAAAAGATCATATTATCAAACATTGTGATGTCGCATTTCGTAATAGTAACATCAATTACTTTTGGTCGATTAAAAATTCTCATGAAGTTATAGACAAACTTCTTTCGCTAAATTTCAAAGCGACTCAAATTTCTACATTTGATTTTTCTACACTTTATACATCTCTGCCTCATGATTTGATTAAAAGCAAGTTGCTGTCTCTTATACAATGGTGTTTTCACAGAGAATCTAAAACGTACATATGTACTTCAAATAGCTCCGGATTCTTTTCCAACAAACAATATACTTCATATAAATACTGGACTTGCAAGGAATTATGTAAAGCACTAGATTTTCTCATGAATAATATTTTTGTGCAATTTGATGGCAAGATATATCAACAAATAGTTGGGATTCCTATGGGTACTAACTGCGCGCCTCTGATAGCAGATTTATTTCTTTATTGTTATGAGAAGGATTTTATGGTTTCTATTCAAACATCAAAACGTTTTGACCTCATTGACAAATTTAATAATACTTGCAGATATCTGGATGACATTTTGGTTATCGACAACCCTGAATTCAAACAATTTATATCAGAAATATATCCACCAGAGCTCACATTGAATAAAGCTAATACTTGAGATAAATCTACACCTTTCTTAGATTTAAACATCAAAATTATCAACTACCTCATATATACTAATATTTATGATAACCGTGAGGATTTTGGATTTCCTATTGTAAATTTCCCTTACTTGGATGGCGATGTCCCTCGACCCACATCATATGGTATCTATATATCTCAATTAGTTTGATTTGTCAGAGGCTGCACCGATGTTTTGGACTTTCATAAACGAAATTTACAAATTACTACTAAACATTTAACTCAGGGTTACAGATATCACAAGCTAAGGAAAACATTCGGCAAATTCTTCAGATCTTATTCAGAATTTCTATCTAAATTTGGAAATATTTCTTTTCAACAGTATGTATCCAATGGAATTTCCCATCCTGATTTTTACGGTGATCTCGTATATAAACTAAGGAAAGTAAAAGGTTCCGATAACGTTATTTTATCATGTAATAAAATAGTCAAACGTCTTCTAAATAGACAATATGATATTGAAATCATCAAAAAGACTATAGGTCTTGTATTTGGCCCCTCTACAGCCTTATGCAGACTTTTACTTGAACGTTGCACGCTGACTAACAGGGCGGTGGGGACTATATGACGGGCCTTGTCCAAACCTCTTTCAGAGGAGACATGGTCTTGAACCTCGTCCCCTCTGACTGTTAGTCGGGACTCCTACAGATCTAGGGTCTTAGCTCGCTTTCAGACTGGTAGAGCACGGTTTATCATGTTGATGTCGCATATATTTTTATACCATTATGTGTTTTACAATACCTTACGTGTTTATATTTTTATGACCTCTCAATATGCTATACCTGTTGACCCTTGTTCTTTACATGGAGGATTATTTATAAATTTTTAAATGTACGTCCTTTGATTGTTCTGCTGCTACGGTTAGTGGGAAGGTGGGCCCGTAAACCGGTTAACCACACCATTTCTTTGGCTTTTGTCAAATTAAATGACCGTCCTAAGTCGGCATTGTAATTGCACTACAATCAAATAGTTTTGTAATGTGTTATATGGTCTAGTATATTATTTATATTCATGTATTGTATAGCTCCATGGGCCACACAAATGAGCCAGTAACTCCTCTTTTTTTCTTTTTTTAAACAATTTGTTGGCATTCCAATGGGAAGTAACTGTGCCCCGTTTCTAGCTGACTTATTCCTTTACTAATACGAAGCTGATTTCATTCAGTCTGTGCTTTCGCAAGGAAAGATACAATGGGCTTTTGACTTCAATATCACTTACAGAAATATAGATGACTTGCTCTCAATAAGTAATCTTTCATTCGCGGATAACCTTAGCATCATCTGTCCAAGTGAGCTGGAGGTCAAGTAACCAAAGAAAGTACTAATTCTACTTTGTATTTAGATATTATGTTATCCTTAGACATTGATGGTCAAATGAATACCTCACTCTATGGCAAACGTGTCGGTTTCAATTTCGCGATCACAAACTTTCTTTTCATAAGTAGCAACAATCCTTCATCGCCTGCGTATTCACATCTCAGTTAATACGTTATTCCAGATCATGTTCACATTACCATGACTTTGTTCTGAGGGACAGGCGACTTTCAGATAAGCTCCTCAACCAGGGTTATATATGTGCTAGCATAAAAACGTCCCTGAGGAAGTTCTACGGTCGTTACGAGACTCTTATCACACAATATGATATCTCGTTATCCAGACTTTTAAATGATATTCTGGATTGAGACCGATTCCTATCACTTTATACAGATTTGACACCTTCGATACTAGAAATTTACCCACTTTGACTTTTCCATATATAAATATATATGTAAGTTACACGATTTGACTCTTTCTACTGGGTATATGTGATGGGTGTTGCTAGCAAGCAAGAGATGCTCACTCTCCCCGGGCACATGATCTCACTTCATCATAGGGGTTCATATATACTCTTCAAGTAGACATTTTTCCTTATTTTCATTTTCAGATTTTGTATGGCCTCTGGTTTCATGATTTTCAGACTTATGGTTTGGATGTATCCATCACCTTTATATTCCATTATCAAACTTTCTAATAAATTGTCATCTTGAATTTCATTTATCGATAGAATAAAACTCAATAATATCCAAATCCCAGATATGAATTCACTGTTGAGCAGAAGAATTTGAAATTATGACTTAAGTATTTTCTCTGTTTATGGCACCGGACCCGGACGTCAGCAACATTTTGCATGCTTGTTGTTGTTTTTTTTTTTTTTTATTGTTGTTATTATTATTCTTTTCAGTGAAAACTGAAGACATCTGACGAAGCTGTATGACAAAAATCTTCTAGGACATGTCCACAAAACATGATAATAATAGAAGATACACTGAAAAAAGACATTACAAAAATATTCGATTGTGCTTCGGTTAAGATGCCGACTTAGGACGGTCAATTGAAGTAACAAACGTCATTCAGTTGGTGTGTTAACCGGTTTACGGGCGCCTACCTTCCCACTCACCGCAAAAGCAGCACAATCAAAGGACACACACATACACACACACATACATACATACATATATATATATATATATATATATATATATATATATATATATATATATATATACATATATATATATATGCGGTGAGTGGGAAGTCAGGCGCTCGGAAACCGGTTAACACACCAATTGAATGACGTTTATTATATATATATACTTATTATCTCTATTATTACAGGCAATAAATGTTATGTGGACAGACTAGAGAGGCGTACTGGAGCTACAGATGTTATAGACATATTTAGGACGGTAGACGTCCTTGACTGTCAAAACCATTGTAATGCTGATGCTTATTGCCTAGGCGTTCTTGTAGACACCTTTACTAAAGGATGTTATCTGTATCACTCCAATGACAGTGTGAAATCTACTTTGTGTAGCACGTGTACCTTCTACCCTGCTTCATGTTTAGGTAAGAATATATTTTCTCTATTGTTCCAGTGTATAGATATCGCCGGGATAGCAATTTACTTTTTGACAGATCAGTCTCTTTGATACAACATATAACAACTGAGAAGCTAACGATTGAGTTGCAATTCCTATTAAAGGACGTACTTTTGCACTTTTGAAGTATACAGTGATACAATTTAGTCATTGTATACATATATATTCATTCTTATTCGTATCCAGTTTCACACTCTACACATTTATTTGTAATAAATATAGAACATATATACCTTTTAATTTAGTGCACCATATGCGCATTTCGACAACTAATGTCGATGAACACATTAGTGTATTAATAATTTAACGATTACATGTACAAAATTATACGCATCTGTATTGGTAAAATTGGACATTTTGTTGACATACAGATGAAAAATCAAACATATATTCATGTGTATTTCTACTTACAGGTTCTTTTTTATTTTTTATTAAGTATTTAAGGTGGATGTCGCCTATAAATTATTATACATATACAGTTAGATGCAGTCCTAACCTTACATAAAGTGCACTTCAAGTTAACTTTATGACTGCTTTTCAAGTTTACTTGGCGACAACAGAGTAAACTTGGAATCAAGTTTAGTAGTAAACTTGATTCCAAGTGTAGTACTAAACTTGATTCCAAATTTACTCCAAGTGCACTTAACGTTTAGTTTTCTTTCTATATACATGCACATTTACTATATTTTTCTATTAAAACAATTTTTATATAAAATATGTAATTCTACATAATAAGACAATTATTTCTATCGTGTTATACGAAACTGGATAATTTTAATAAACAAACGTGAAAAGTAAGCTTGGTGTCACGTGATAGTAAACTTGAAGACGGAATTAATTTAAAGTAAACTTGATATCAAGTGCACTTGACTAAACTTTATGACTGGTTTTCAGGTCGAAAAACTAAACTTGAAGTGCACTTGTCAAGTGCACTTGAATGTAAGATTAGGACTGCACCCTACTGTATGTCCATCGCAGTACATTTATTTGAGTGCTGCAGCGACATATGAAAACTTATTCAGCATTTAGCAACACACTAAAACCTTTCAATAGCAATCATTTAAATCATAATTTTTGTTACTGTTTATCATCTGTTCATTTCAGGGAACGCCAGTGGTCAAGGGCTAAATCCTGAACGAGAGTCAATAGGTTAGTGTTGATGACGGGTAAATATACAATTACAAACAATTACAATGTGAGATTCATCTGTTCTATACCGATATTTTTCCCAAATACGATACGAGATAATCATTCAAATACCCAGATATAAGGTCGATATTTGTGTTGAAAACAAAATAGTTTTTACGCTTATATACTATTTAAATGTATCTAATTAAGAAAATTAAAATATTATAGCTGATGCCAACAATTTAACGCAAGAAAAATCTAATGTATAATGATTTCATAAACATATTTGCCTTCCTTGTTTTGCTTCCATGTCTTGAAAATCGCTTGAATGCATACAAGCGTACCAACCTAAATTAGGCATCGAATACATAACTAAATGTAAATAAAATATATGACAGAGTACAACACATTGTTCAACATTCAAATGAGATCTATAATAACAATACACCTGTAAGTCGAGTAACAACATCTTCGGAAGTTTTTATTGACATCGCTTTTTAATGTCACACTATGTTCGTTTTACTTACATGGTGACGTTATCTGTCGAATGTATGGAATGAACCCGTCCAAAGCATTATTGCGGCGCCAACAATCCGGATTCGATTTCCAGGTTGCGCTACAATGTTTAAGAGGTTGGTAGCCTCTTCTCCCATGTCGCGATATAATTGAAATACTGTTGAAAGCGACGTAAAACACCAATAAACCAATCAAGTAGAAAGGGATCTCCAACGTTCCATGTCTAATGTCACGATGGGCTTCGGATTTAAAATTAACTGAAGGACAGGACACTAGCGAGGCCCCGGCAAAATCTGCACATTTTCGTCACAATACACCTTCCTCGAATTTCACATGATGTAAGGGACAATATCCGAAATATGATACATGTATTTTGCCGCTCAATTTTGCATGATATCACAGTTGAAGCATAAAGAAAATCCGGCAAAAATCGTTTTGTCAGACATTAAGTCGCTCACATGATGCAGAATTCGAAGGAGGTCAAATAGACTGAGATACGCAGGCACCATCAGTTTTACTTGGGTAAAATTTTTACAAGAATGTTGGACCCGATTGCAAATGATTTATCAAAAGTATATTAACACAAATTGAACATAGCATACTGGCACTCACAGAAATTTAAATACTATTTATCAATCGAGTAATTATTATTAATTTAAAACTTTCAGATTCGATGTGCTACATGATATCCCATGGCACGCAGAAAAGTATTGCAGCAGAGTTTGAAATAGAGAAGATTTTAGTCTTCAATTCCTCGTACTGTAGACAGCTGTGTGACAGAACTCTAAGTTGTCTTTCATCTCTATTCAAATTATCGGATTCATCATGCAGGTTATTCTCTGGCAATCATATTAAAACACAACTATGCCTTACCTGTGTGCTTCATGAGAAGATATGTAGGGGTATGTTCATTGGTATTAATACACATTAATTAAATTATAAAAACACATTTTACAACAATGCTTTTTATATCTTTTCAAGTGTATTGGTGAAAAGACCACCTCTTCTCATGGGCCAAGCAAGGATTACCGACGATAGGCAAGATTGTGATTACTGATTCACCGTTTTGACTCGAGCTTTTATATACGTGTACACCATTCTTTTCTTGACCATTGGGGCAGTGACTAAAATACAAAACATAAACGGAATCAGTATCTTGCGTATTAGAACAACTGTCAGCAACTATATATATCAACAATAGTTCTGTACAGTAGTTACATATTTTGATAAAATTATCGTTTTAGTAATACTCGTGGCCGTTGCTGTGGAAATCCAAAATATACATGAAGAATATCAGTTCGTCCTTTCGTAAAATATTATATTAAAGTGTGAATTATACCTATGCATTTTGCCACATTATTGCCAAGTGGATGTTTGCGATCATGTTAAAACATCTAAAGCAAAATATTTTACATTATCATTATTATAGACTGGTTGAAGATGTGGCTGTTCAGCAGGGATACCTGCTTATTCATTATAAATTCCCCACCTGTGTATCTCCATAGGTCAGATTTTGCGTATTCCTGATTTTATTATATAGAATAAATTACAATGACATGATGGATAACACAAACTCGATAGATCTGGTCCAAACCCTCAGCTTCTACCTGGTATTTTCAACTTTTGCTCTTTAGATGATTTAAAGTTTTATACACGAAACGATAAACAATTTTTAAATCAAAATTTAAGCTTTTTCATATCGAAGTTAAGTATTTTTAAACCTTTTTAAGCCTTACTCCTCCGGAGTCCACCTCTATTTTAAAAGGGGTCCGTGATCGCTTGTGTGATATCATATATTTATATTATATATTTACATCTTTCCCATTTACTGTTTATACATTTGAAAATATTTCCAGATACAACGACGACCGTTACTTCTCCGGTTACAGATGTTACAACAGAAAATGCAGTATCCACAATCTTTACATCAGAATCAATGCCATCTTCAGCATCTTTTACATCACTGGACAACACGATGCAAAGTAAAGTCACAACGACCCCAGACAATCTTGTTATGACATCTGAAAGAGTGTACTCTATCTCACAAAATAAGATAAGTAATCAAGAATTTACGACTACAGATACCTATACCATTACCTCTGATAAAGTGTATACTACTGCTACAAGCAATGGCATAAGTAACCAAGATCAACCGACTACTGTGGCGATGGAAGGTACCACTAGAGAATTCATAATGTCATCTAAACTAACACAAAACAACACTTGCACTTGCTCTTGCAACACATTGAGATACAAAAAACCGTTACAGGAATGGCTGCTCTATCTTAGAGTTCATTTAGCGGTAAATAAATCAAATATTTCATCGACGCTGCGTACTAAAACTAGTGCCCGTGATGCACGAATTTCTAGTACAATTATAGGATGGATTGGAGGAGCCGTTATTGCTTTCGTCTTGCTGATTTTAGTGGCAGCAGACATGTCACGAGTATTGTCGGAAGGGAAGGGACAGTCCTACTACGTCGAATCAACTGGCTAAAGCTTGCACTAGAATGTATTCGTTGTCAATGACAAGCAAATCATTATTTTACACTTTAGCAAAAGATCATATTGGCGTTAGTTTCTTGTTGAAAATGTATCCTAAATGCCTTTTCTGCAAACGAAAACTATTCATTTGATTTAATTCATCGTTTGGACTTTCGGTTGTACTTTTTACTGTGACTAGAAAATGATTAGAATAAAAAAGCGAATTCTGAAAGAAATCGGCAAATTGGACTTAAAATATATGGATATATGATACGGACGATATGTATGTTGAATACTGACCAAAAAGAACACTTACTAACACTGTATCTCTACATCTCAGCATAGCAACACTTCAAAAGGTATGAAACACTATTATCTCATTTTGGCTGATCAACACACAAGAAAATCCGGAGCATCCGCAATTAATGCGGAGCATCCACATCGTTTGAGTAGAACGGAATGGAGAACAGAATTATTGTTTGACTATGCATATCTCAATAAATAAGGCTTTGGTTTTGATTTCATGTTTTCTTAGAGAAAATAATATTTTTCAGAATAATTTAAACTTTCTGCATACTTTTTCCTTAAATATTTGTGGAACGTGTATATATTCTTTCCAACGGATATTTTTATTTCGGACGTCATATTCTAGATATTCTATAAAAAAAATTTATATAGCAAAATATCTGTGCTGATATGTTTTTAACTTTCAATTATAAAGTATAAGTCATGCATCATAGTACACTGCTCTTGATGCTACAGTGATGTACCATAAATAACGATTCTATTTTATATATATATATATATATATATATATATATATTTAATTATTTATTTTGTATGTGTTTATGTTTTTGGATATGTTTTTGGGAGTGTTTGACGGGGGTACTCTGTTTTGGCTTTGTTTGGGGGTGGATATTGATTTAGATAAATATGGAACATATACATCTTTTAATTTTGTGCTCCATATGGGCATTTCGACAAGTTATGTCGACTTCAGTGATGCTCGTGGCCGAATGATTGGAATTCCCAAAATATATATTAATATGAAGAGCAGTGTTGAAGCCAAAATCACCGAAAAATGAACCAGGGAAAATGTTTGAATAATATCTGTAAAATTTATCAAAAGGTTTTCGACGTTTATGATATCTATAACCCTGAGATTTTTTTTGCATGAAAATCCAAAACGTTAGTGCAGGTTCTAGCAAACCGAATAAATTGACTACTTTAAATACCATATGATGGGAATCTGGGGACATCACCATCTAGATAAGGGAAATTTACAATAGGAAAAATCGTCAAGTTTATCATTTATGTTTGTACGAATATTCTTGTTAATAATTTTAATAAGGTGTTTCCTAATCGGCAGTATTGGCTTTGTTTAATTAAAGTGCAGGTGGATAAATGTCAGTAATATAGTTTTCAAACTCAAAGAATTATAGCAAGTATAGTCGAAGAAGGAACTATGGTCATGATTAGTTTTAGTTAAAGAAATCAAAATGAAATAAAAATATGCCAGTGCATATTAGATTATGACAAATACATCATTCATATTCTGGTAGGGCAATTCATCTCTATATCCATTGGTGGGTCGACGATTTAAGAACAAAAGGGATTTTCGTATGACATTGATGTTGAAAAAAGAGAAATTGAACAATGAGAAATTTATCTATTTGTTTGGATGAATGATGTGGGGTGGTAAGATCGCCTGTCTCTGTAACTCCTCCATAGTATTAAATCTAATATTGATAATAAATGATAGAATTATATATAGATATAAATTAAACGGTACTATGTCACTAATAAGTCATTCACGCAGTGCATCATACTGGACGTTCATTGACTCAGAAGAAACAAGAAGAAGAAAAATACCATGCCTGCATTCTTACACGTTGTGTTAATTAAGTAGTTCCTACACTATTTATTATCAATAGACTGTATTATTGTGTGTATATAATACATGTAGCAAAATCATAAATCTCAACATTGAAAATTGATCAATTGAAGCACTCCATTCAGTGTGTGTGAATTATCAGGAGCCTTGGATGAGAGGTCAGTGAATTATAATCCGAAAAATGTTTGGATTAAATAAAGTCTTGATTTTACCTTTTAACCCTAAAACAAAAAGGATCCCTCTTGAGTTATACATACCTTGTGTGTGAAGCTTTATGATTCCAGGAGACAAAAAACAATCAAGTAATTGAAGACAAAGAGCCACAAGTCAGACAAAAGTAAGTCAAACAAAAGAAGATTCAATCCTCATATGTATTTGTTAGTCATAAAGATGCATACCGAGTTCTAATTCTGTATGATATATGGTGTGGTTGGAAAACTGCGAAAACTCATTTCAGACAAAGCAGCTCGATGGCAACAAAATTCAAACTCGATCTGTTGTTATTTGTAATTTAAAAAGCTGGGAAAAGTTATCTCAGACAATAATAAAGATGTATACTAAGGTTCAGTCCAATATCTCAAGTGATGCGTGAAAAATTCCAGAAAAATTATTCAAAATAAAAATGACCTAATTCCTGCAAATGAATTAATGCCAGCTGCAACAAAATTCAAATGCGGTCTGTACATCATCTTTGATAAGCACGAAAACCTCCAACTCGCCCTGTAGTTGTTTATAATGAGTACAAAGTTCCAATACAATATCTCAGATAATGGATGAAAAAGATCCGGAAAAGGAATTTCAAAGAACCTAATTTCGGCAAACTAGATCAGTTGCAACAAAATTCTGAATGTACATCTTTTAATTGATAAGGAATAAGTGTACTACGTTTCGGTCCAATATCTCAAAAAAGTTCGGAAATCTTTGGGTACACATACAGAAGGACAGACAGACAGACTCCAGTATATTCCCCATACATCTTGTGGGGGAGTATAATATATATTTTTTCTGTATGCAGTTATATACATGTAATGTATTAACTATGATGGAACACTGTTAGTGGAATCGAATCAGTGTTTATTAACTGTTAACTGAAATACTGAGCTATAAGATCTCAAACATTGCAAACATTACAACATTATAACAGTGTACACTTTGTAGTGTCAGGTCAACATTCACTATCCAGAACCCGGATGTAATCAACTGCAATGTCTCCTTCAAAATAATCGATGTCTTTGAAAGCTTCGAACACCAGCTGAATGAAAAAGGAATTTCAAAGTATGTATTATACATAATATGAAATACATAAAAATAAATACATTGTACATATTAACATGGAATCTGCATATATGATATCTTTGCAGCGCCAAATACGTCTAAACGTAAAGAGATTGTGGACAACTTCTCACATAGAAAGTAACTCTAATAAAATTTCATGCTAATGAAACCTACCTATTAACTAATTAACACTTATGTACTTAATGAAAATTACGTTTTTTATTCAAAGTTTGAATATGATGTATTTTGGAAGAAAATGAATCGATTAAACACATTGTCTCACCCCTAATTTTCCTTTAATGCTTAGTATACGCAAAGATTGCCAAAATGAAAATAAATGAATGATAATTGTGATAACTTTGTTAATATTCGAAACAGCCCCAATATTAACAAGTGATGAATGTTTCTCTTTTTTTTTTTTTTTTTGACAAGATTAACGTTTCATGGAAATGTCACAAAATAACAATGGCCGAAATGTGCACTAAGAATAATTATAAAAGTCATTCTTGTTTATTACTTGCATGAAAACTGAAAAAAGAATTCAAGAAAGCGATGGTAAATTCTACATGTACTTTATATTATGACAGTATAAAACTAAACAGTAAGGCCATGGACACTATGCATACGAGATACTCCTAGCAATGTACCACAAATCATATTCATAGATCTCTGAAAATCATAAGATAGTGTCCAAGAGAGTATGTTTCTCCTGTTTGACCTGCTCAAATTGCAAACACTTCAAATCAAATCACAATTATTTATCAAAATCATATGATGGTGCACAAAATTATAACGTATATATGTTTTAATATTAATGATAGATTCTTACACGAAAGGGGTGATTCAGATTAATCAAAATCTTTTCGTTATGCCATGAATTGCCTTTGTCACCAGTTGCATTCCATAATAGCTGCTCCGGGGCCAAATCACTGTTCTGTTTTACTTTCAGGGTCCCTATACTCGATCCGTACATCGAATAGTAGAAATCTACACATCGAACTTCCTCTAGCGAAATACACAAATAATATATATATTTACCATACATTCTTATATATTATGAAGAATTCCATACCCTTTTGCGTTGGACAACAGAATCCAACTGATCGTTTATTGCCCAAAATTACTTCTTACATCTGTAATCCATGTTTATGGGAGATACAAAACTTCAAGCCATTTTCTTAAAATTCCCGATTTTTTATAAATTAATATACGAAGTGAAAAGGTACCATATTCGAAAATATCTCGAAATCCGATCAAGCTATATAAACAATAGCAGAATCATAAATCATGATCATTAAACAGATTCAAATAATTTCCATGGGTTTATTATTACTTGGTCTAAATACTACAAATATTTATATTCACATTGCATATAAAATTATATATGGAATATCAGAGATTACTTCTTTAGTCAAATTGGCGATCATATGTATATGTATATAAACGTTGTTTATTTCACTGACTGTCTGTTAATCGGTATTCAGGGACTCACGAACATGGAACATACCATCCCTTTCAGACGAGTAGAGTAAGGTTGTTCATGTTGATGTCACAATGTAGATTTTAATATTAAAATTTTAAATACAAGATTCGCTTCATAAGGCTTTTCGGCTTTATATTTTCATAACCTTTCATCTTGAGAAATCTTTTGATCATTATATTGAGGATTATTTATGATCTGTTTGTGTGTATTCTTTAATTGTATTACTGTCGTAGTAAGTAGGAAGATTGGTCTGTAAACCGATTAACGACAGCAATTGAGTGAGGATTTTTCTTCAATTGACTACAACTACATTAAAATCGAAAATTTTTGTCATATCGTTTTATTTCCCTCTGTTTCTTTTTTTTCTGTTTGTTGTGAATACAGCTTAGTCAGATGTCCTTTTGCATGAATAAATAGTAGTAATATATTGGTAATATACAGTTTTATATACCACTGAAGAGGACGTCAGTCTTCATGCTCGCCTTGTGTCCTTCTAAGGCAGGAGAAGAGGTTTCGAAGTACATATAATAAATGCCATTAAAAGCTCCTGACGGACCTGTATAACTCGTTGGTGTTTCTCCCTGTAACATATAATGATATTGTATACAGTAAATCCAGTTTTAAGAGACCACCAAAGGGAAGGTGGAAAAGTGGTCATATAAGGCAGGTGGCCTTAAATACAGATTGATTTTGTAGAAACCATTAGTAGTAAGGAGCAATGAAAGATATTCGTTTAAGACAAGTGCTTGCTATATACTGATGGGCTTTAAAGCAAGTATGACCGTACTTATTTCTACCTAGGCACAGCAAAGTATAATACAATATTTGATACTAAGTGATACCTTGACGCATTAAAGACTGAAGAATCTTAGCACTTAGGAAATGGATAGAATATGGATATATATATATATATATATATATATATATATATATATATATATATATATATATATATATATATATATATATATATATATATATATTGATTGATTGATTGATTTTTGTTTTACGTCACACCACGAATATTTCACGTATATGGTGACGGCATCTGCCTGATGCGGGGCATACAAATTTTGACCTTTGCAACGGACCCACCCGAAGCAGTGAGGGATCTTTAACGTGCCATGCATACCACGACACGGGGCCTCGGTTTTTACTGTCTCATCCGAAAGACATGACACCGGCATGACCAGAGCGGGACTCGAACCCCGGCCTCCCGATCAGGAGTCCGACGCGATACCACTAGGCCACGCCGGCTTTATATATATATATATATGTGTGTGTGTGTGTGTGTGTGTGTGCGTGCGTGCGTGCGTGCGTGCGTGCGTGCGTGCGTGCGTGCGTGCGTGCGTGCGTGCGTGCGTGCGTGCGTGCGTGCGTGCGTGCGTGCGTGCGTGCGTGCGTGCGTGCGTGCGTGCGTGCGTGCGTGCGTGCGTGCGTGCGTGCGTGCGTGCGTGCGTGCGTGCGTGCGTGCGTGCGTGCGTGCGTGCGTGCGTGCGTGTGTGTGTGTGTGTGTGTGTGTGTGTGTGTGTGTGTGTGTGTGTGTGTGTGTGTGTGTGTGTGTGTGTGTGTGTGTGTGTGTGCACATGAAGGAGACAAGTACAAGAAATTTAATTCTCCAGTTCACGGTATGAGATGGTATTGAAAGAAATGCTGGTGTCGAAAGTGCACGTGTGTGTATATATACATACAATATCAAATCAATTATTATCAGAAAGTTCGAGATGGTTAATTTGTATGATCAGGGTCCGGCGCCATAAACTGAGAAAATACTTAAGACAAAATTTCAAATTCTTCTGCTCAACAATGAATAAACTGGGAACAATGAATGATTTCATTGAGTTTTTTTCTATCAATAAATAGAATTAAACCATTCTGCATATTTATTTGAACGTTTGATAAGGGAATAAATTAAAATTAAAAAATTGACTTAAGTATATTCTCAGTTTATGGCGCCGGATGTACATATCACATAACGCATAAGGTGTTAGATGATACCTCTAGTTACATGTACATGTATCTTGACGACATCTTAGTTATTGATAACCCTGAGTTTGAAAGATATATAGCTAACATAAACCCACTTGAACTTCAGTTGAACAAAGACATTATTTGTGATACAGAAACACATTTCTTGGACCTATACATTAAGACAATAAACAATAAAATTCATACCAATATTATAATGACCGTGGCGATTTTAGATTTCCTATTGTAAATTTCCCTTTGTTGGAGAGTTACAGGTGTTCCTAGACTAGACTCCCATCATATGTTATTCATAAAATTCAGTTGCTTCGATTTGCCAGTGCCTACACTAACGTTTTGGACTTTTATACAAAGCATTTACAAATAACATTGGAACTTTCAACTCAGGGTTACAAGTATCATAGGTTTAGAAAAGCCCTTGAAAATTGTTTAAGGTCCTATTCAGAACTTTTATCAAAATTCGGAAATATTACTTTCTATCCAATGATATTTCCCATCCCAATTTTACGGTGATCTTGTTACAAACTTCAGGGGTCTAAGGTTTCAATAAGTGTATCTCGTCGGATCAGAAAACTGAAAGTCCTTCGTGATCTACAATAATATGACAAGAGATCATCAAAAGGACAGTAGTTCTTGTATTGCCCCTTCTACATTCTTATACTTAGAGTTTTACTTGAACGTGTACTCCAACAGGCTGGTGGGGACTATATGGTGGGCCTTGTTGAAACCTTTTTCAAAGAAGAAATGGTCCTGAACCTCATTCCCTCTTACTGTTAATTGGGACTCTTACAGATCAAGGATCTGAGCTCGATTCCAGATCGGCAGAGCACAGTTACCTCGTGTTTATGACGATTTATACATTTTTGATATCTTGGTCTTACTCAGCATTACTATACTTCTTTATATTTTCATGAACTCTCAACTTAAGAAAGTTGTTTATCCTTGCTTCCTATATGGATGATTTTTCATAGATTTTTAAATGTGTTCTTTGATTACACTGCTTTTGTGGAATGTGGGGAGGAGGACCCGTAAACCGGTAAACCACTCTAATTTGCTTACTACTGTCATATCAATTGACCGTCCTAAGTCGGTATTGCAAGTTCACCTTAATCGAAAGTTTTTGTGATGTTCGCCTGACAAGTTGTGTCTGGTTTTTTTATTCAAATTATTACAATATTAACAGTGCATTACCATGGTGATTTCTCTCATACGACAGAGTCGGATACGTTTATCTTTTTGTTTGAGTACTGTAATTTTTGTACTGGATATATGCAAAAAATAGTTCATTAGGGGCGGACAGGGGATAGTTGCAACCCCAGGTGAATTTCGCAGTGTATTCATATCTTTATGTGCTTAATCTGTTTAGATAGAACTCAGTGAGACAAATTCAAAACAGTTTTCCTTTTGCTGATATCTAAATCCCATCAAAGTTATGACAGTTTAAAGTTGCCAAATTTTGACATTTTCATAGAGTTTTTTTCTTTATATAATTCATGATTGATTTCGCGACTAAGAAGAAACCGACATTTCTCACATTTTTAGAATTTTGTCATTTCTCTGTCGGTTTTTTTCACCCAGGGTATCCCTCTTTCCTCGACACTGAGATCGGTTTGAGAGAATTTTGTCAAAAATAATAGTATTATTATACAACAATATTTTATTGGTAAAAAAAATGTGTTCTTGCTCTGGCTCTTCTGAAAAACAATTCCCTTGCCCTAAGGTTGAGGTAAAAAATTAATCTGGCCGGGTTGAAAAACCCAGGCTCCCCCCCCCCCCCCCAGATTACCAAATGGACAGTGCCTAAGCGATGTATATGATAGCACTATCAGGCATTCATGATCAATAAGTGTGGCTATCCACACCGAACATCTGTGATTGCATACATTTGAATATAACGTTGGATAGAATAACATTCTTATGTCTAAATTAGGTATTTGAAATATATTAAGTTGAAAGAGGTGAGAAATCAATAGTACAGGAATTCAAAATCAAGTTCGCATTTTGCACAATAAAAAAATTTAAGTTAAAAGAACATTTTTTCTATATATTTACTTCTCCGAATTAATAACACATAGTTTGAGTTTGTTGTATCTTATTTCATTGTAATAAATCTTGAATATACATATTTCAGATATATGTGCATAGCACAATTGTGACAATATGATTCCATTAACAAGTCAAAAATGCATTTAAGATTTTAGAGAAAATATCAAATTAAAACAAAAAAACTAAGGTCGTACTATCTCAGCCTTTAAAAGGACAACCGAATACGATTGAAAGATTTCCAGATAATTCAGTAAGAAACAGTATTTGCAAATAACATATATTGCTAGGTCAAGGAATCAGTGAAAGTGTACAATAAAACAGCATAATGTTATTTTTATAATAAGTCAAGTTAGTATAAGGCAGTGTTATACGTACTGTTTTTCTCTTCCACACTATATCTCCACCATTATCAATAAAATTGTAACTATCACTGTCCTCAAAATCGAAAGTTGCTACAAAAGAAAAAAGAATAAAGAAAAATGCTCTTTTATTATTATCACTGCGAATATTGATATTCACGATCAAACCTAACAAAGAAAAAATACCATTCATATTGAAAAGACTTACACATATATTTTCTCGTTCTTCTCACATTTCATTATTATATTATTCATTTGCATTAAAGTCAGTAAAAGATGTACGGTTACATCCCTTCCACCGTTCAAACACATCCAATGAACAGCTTAGTTGTGCTTATTGATGAACATTCTAGTGCTGAATCAACCATAGTTGATCTTGAATACCTGGGTCTTGTCCGATAATAGTATTTATTTTTGTTATGGAAGTATGAAAGAATGTATAAAACTTTTAATTTCGTGTAGTATTAATCAATATATAATTAGATTAATTATATATATTGAAACATGCTATCAGATTATTTTCATCAAGCTGAAATTTGCTATTTAGCACGAAAGGACGAAGGAAATCGGAGCCGGAATCTGGCACTCACAACAACACGTCATGGTAGTCACTCACTGACCCATGAAAATCAGAGGTGATACTAGGTGACCGAGAGCGCCTCTTTTTTAGCTAGATTTTCTTCGTCCTAGACGCTTCAACCACACAAACGAAACAGCAAAGGTAGAAAAACCCTAAACATACCCCCTCCCCCCCCAAAAAAAAAAGAAACAACAACAACACAGAACTGAATGTATAAAATATAGGAAGAAAAGCATTTAAAAGGAAGTGTCATAACCACACGCCATTCGAAAACTGTTTGATAATACTTAAGTCAAACACCCTTTCGGGAAGTGATTGATAATACTTAAGTCAAACACCCTCTCGGGAAGTGATTGATAGCTTCAAACCTCAGAAGATATTGTGATAATGTATCATACGTAGAGTTTATGTGATTGCAGTATACACAACAAAACACCACGGTTGACAAAAATTGACCCCGAAAAACCAAAGGCGAGATTCGGTGCCTGGCAGGAGTAAACATTACCCGTTTTCCTCGCCAAACTCGACACGAATGCCTATATGATACACACTATTTCAATACTGCATTATGAGATATAAGTTGAACAGCACTGTAAACAATTTTTTTAAACCACAGAAAACTAAAAAGTGCCGCCAAGAACATATACGTATCTATGATTAATAGCAAGATATTTCATAATTAAAGGAAAATATCATTGTTAGACCAAATGAAATATATAAAGCAAACTTTTAAAATCATTCTAGCTCTAAATTAATTTGCAACCTGCCTGATTTTGGAAATGTACATTCGAGTTGAACGGCTGACCAGTTTCCAGAGGACAAACATTTAATTGTTGTGTTACTTCCGTTAGTAACGTATCCATAATCACATGAATATGTTGCTGTACTGTTCCATGTTGTTGTTGAATGCGCACTGGATGCGAATGAGACGTTAGTTGGTGTTCCACAATCTGAAAATGATTTGCCATGAATTTGAAATATACATAAAAGACATGTTCCTCCGAAACTTCAGTCCGAGAAAGCCAACAAATACAATAAGGAATCACGTTTTGTACCTCAGTATCAAGATTAATGATAAAAACTATATACAAACTTGTATTTACCATAAACGTGAAGACTTTATATTTTCCAAGGTTAGAGAGATTGCGTTGTTTCTAGTCCGATCATATGGTATTTACATTTCCCAATTGGTTAGATTTACTAGAATCTGTCCTGATGTTTTTGATTTTCATAACAGAAATACACAAATTACTTTCAGAATTTGACTCATCCACATTTCTACCGTGATATTGATGACTTCATCGCATCAGGATTATTCGCCTTCTATAATATTACCCTAAGATCATCGCCAAGGCAATAAGTCTTGTACTGGACCCTTCTATAATCCTTTACAGGCGTTAATGCAATCTAAAAGGGTTTTGGAGACTCTATGACGGGCCTTGTCTAAAGCTCCTCAGAGAAGACAAATTCCCAAACCTTGTCCCCTCTGACTGTTATATTAGTTGAGACTCCAAAGGAACAAGAACATTAGCTTGCTTTTAGAACAGCAGATCACGATAGGGTCAAATTGACGTCACTTATAGTTTGAATATCCATATTTCTTATATGTATGTTTAAGACCTCTCAAAGTGGGCAGTTTGTCGGTCTTTGATATATGAATTATAAATATAATTTATATAGATAAATTTTGAGCAACTAGCATTATTCCAATTGACAGTCATAAGTTGGTGTCTTAAATGCATTACGATTGAGTCCCTCGACTCCCATCATATGGTATCTATATATCTCAATTAGTTCGATTTGTCAGAGGCTGCACCGATGTTTTGGACTTTCATAAACGAAATTTACAAATTACTACTAAACTTTTAACTCAGGGTTACAGATATCACAAGCTAAGAAAAACATTCGGCAAATTCTTCAGATCTTATTCAGAACTTCTATCTAAATTTGGAAATATTTTTTTTCAACAGTATGTGTCCAATGGAATTTCCCATCCTAATTTTTACGGTGATCTCATATATAAACTAAGGAAAGTAAAGGGCTATCATGTAATAAAATAGTCAAACGTCTTCTAAATAGACAATATGATACTGAGATCATCAAAACAACTATAGGTCTTGTATTTGGCCCCTTATGCAGACTTTTACTTGAACGTTGCACGCTGACTAACAGGGCGGTGGGGACTGTATGACGGGCCTTGTCCAAACCTCTTTCAGAGGAGACATGGTCCTGAACCTCGTCCCCTCTGATTGTTAGTCGGGACTCCTACAGATCTAGGATCTTAGCTCGCTTTCAGACTGGCAGAGCACGGTTTATAATGTTGATGTCGCATATATTTTTATACCATTATGTGTTTTACAATACCCTACGTGTTTATATTTTTATGACCTCTCAATATGCGATACCTGTTGACCCTTGTTTTTTACATGGAGGTTTATTTAAGAAATTTTAAATGTACGTCCTTTGATTGTTCTGCTGTTACGGTGAGTGGGAAGGTGGGCCCGTAAACCGGTTAACCACACCATTTGTTTGGCTTTTGTCAAATTAAATGACCGTCCTAAGTCGGTATCGTAATTGCACTACAATCAAATATTTTTGTAATGTGTTATATATGCTAGTATATTATTGATATTCGTGTATTGTAAAGCTCCATGATGACTTCTGCCACACGACTGAGCGGTAACTCATCTTTTTTCTTACCTACAATTTGGCAATCAAAAGTACTAGATGACCACGAGGCATCATTGCCACATGTAATTGTGCCAGACTGACCATTGTCCAAGTAACCATTAATACAAGTATAGTTCCGCTGACTTCCAACTGTGACTCCACCTGAACTCAAGACAGAATTTGGTATGGCAATAGGTTCATTACATGTCTTGCATGTACCAGTCCAAGCTGTCCACACTTGATTGTTCTGACAAATAATGGACTCTTGACCACCGATTTTGGCATACCCTGTGTTGCATTCCACGACACGGGCGGATCCTATAGTAGCATTTCCGCTTAGTATTGTACCATTTGGTGGTGCTGTGGGATCCGGACATTCTAAAACAATGAAATTATCGTCAGACTTTACATGTATTTATAGCTTATTCTGTAATTTCATTTCATTTAAAAATATTTAGTGCATGTGTGATGAACTTGCACATAAGTGACTTTTGCTCTTACTGTTAGTTTACTTCGGTCAGTTATTTACTCCTCAGATATTTATTGAGTTTAGATTTTCAAAGCTACGACAACAATCACGAACCTCTGTTAAAACAGAGGTGGGATCAGGTGCCATAGAGTAGTAAGCATCGCCTGCCGACCGGTCACACCCGTCATGATGTCATAAGTATAAGCGAAATAGTATTATTCGCTGTCACAGAATTAGGAAACGGCACAGCCGTAGTCAAAATATGTATATGTCATAAGCAGTAAAAATACTGCTGTATAGTATAGGTAATACAGATGGATTAGTTACTGTCGAATAAGGAAGTCAACATGTCAGACAACGATACATCATATGAGCAAATAAGGTCTTTATAACGACCGTAAATTTTGCGGAATGTTGACATAAGTCGTGAAATCTCATATCCTTGTTTGAGTAACTTCTCCTAGTAACTGGCTTCGATAAATGAAAGAGCAATACTCAGATGACGCTAGCGCATATCGAATCAATTGGGATACACCGTACGCAGGTGATAAAGGAATGTTGCTACTAGTATATTGAAAGTTAACAATGGGGAAACTTAAGTCATCACGTTTGTCATAAATGAAAGTAGTAAGTTTACCATCTCGGTCGACATCAATAAGTAGATCTAAATATGAAGCACATGAATTGGATATTGTAGTGTGCTTAATTTCAAGTTCCTTTGGATATATTGTATGAACGTATGTATCAAAGTTTTCGTTATTTATAGATAGTACATCATCAATATATATGTATTTGTATGTAATCGTATTTTTCTTCAGTGATTTTTTCTTCAGATAAAACAGTATAAGCAAGGCCCCATGTCATGGTATATATTGATAAATAAAAATCCCTTACTGTCTTTTATTTTTACTTTATTCTTTTGTCCCTAAATCTGATACATATAAAATTGTTTTACCTGGTAGCTGACAAGCAACGCTACCGTTCCAATTGCCATCAGATTCACATACGAATGTTGCTGAAGTCAATCCACCATCTAGTTCGTAGCCATTGTCACACGTAGCTTTCCTTGTCCCACCTATGATATCTATTCCAGGAGCAACACCATTACCGACAGGAGGAGCGGCACATTCTATGTGAATATTAAATGGTTTGAAAATTCAATGTTAACTGTATTGTTACTCATTGGGATAATGTCCATGAAATGGATGATTTATTTAGCTGTTACTTTCAGTTTCTGAAATTGATATCTGCATATGATTTGCTGTTCGTTGTAAAATGTATCATATGAAAAGTGATACTGCATCATTTCTGGTAATGGTAGTCTGCAAGCACAATATATAACTGTATACAAGACATAATTATTTGGACACTGATACGTCAAACCACATTACGGAAAATTACAGAAAATGTAAGAATGCTTCATTACATGACTCCATTCCAGCCAAGACAAAGAAAATAATAACTAGCAAACACGCTCCTATATACCATGTAAAAATTATTTAACACCCGAGTGTAAAAGACAAATTTAACGTGATTCCAGTCCTTGGTTGGTCATAAAAATATCAGCATACTATACATATGATATGAAATAGGAGCATATGATATTTCTGTCTTTTGCACAACACTATCTTAATTACCAGTCCTTCAAGAAAGACTGTTATCCCTGGCTCAGTTTTATACAATTATTATACAAATGTAATCTTTGTCTCAGCTTCATAGAAGTATCCTACTGATATTTACCCTGGTTCAGCTTTATACAGGTATTATACAAATGTATTTTTTGGCTCAGCTTTATACAGGTATTATACAATTGTATTTTTTGGCTCAGCTGTATACAAGTATTATACAAATGCATTCCCTGGCTCAGCTTTATACAGGTATTATACAAATGTATTCCCTGGCTCAGCTTTATACAGGTATTATACAAATGTATTCCCTGGCTCAACTTTATACAGGTATTATACAAATATATTTCTTGGCTCAGCTGTATACAGGTATTATACAAATGTATTGCTTGCCTCAGTTTTATATAGGTATTTTACAAATGTGTTCCTGACTCAGCTTTATTTAGGTATTTTACAAATATATTCCCTTGTTCAGTTTTATATTGGTATAATACAAATGTATTCCTTGGCTCACCTTTTTATAGGTATTATACGAATGTATTCCTTGGCTCTGCTTTCTAAAGGTATTATACAAATATATTCCCTGGCTCAGGTTTACACAGGTATTATACGAATGTTTTCCCTGGCTTAGCTTTATACAGGTATTATACAAATGTATTCCCGGGCTACGCTTTATACAGGTATTATACAAATATATTCCCTGGCTCCGCTTTATACAGGTATTATACAAATGTATTCCCTGGCTAAGCCTTATATACAGGTATTCTACAAATGTATTCCCTGGCTCCGCTTTCTACAGGTATTATACAAATGTATTCCCTGGCTCAACTTTATACAGGTATTATACGAATACATTCCCTGGCTCCGCTTTATACAGGAATTATACAAATGTAATCCCTTACTCCGTTTTGTACACGAATTATGCAAATGTATTCCCTGGCTCAGCTTTATATAAGTATTCTACAAATGTGTTCCCTGGCTCCGCTTTCTACAGGTATTATACAAATGTTTTCTCTGGCTCGGCCTTATGTATAGTTATTATACAAATGTATTCCCTTGCCTCGCTATATACAGATATTATATAAATGTGTTCCATGGTTGAGCTTTATACAGGTATTATGCAAATGTATTTCCTGGTTCAACTTTATAGAGGTACCATACAAATGTATTCCCAGGCTCAGATTTATACTTGTGGAGTTTGTAAAAAGATTCCCCGCGGCTGGGTGTTTCAAGTGTTATTATTCAACCCCTAGGTAACTGACTTGGTTGTGTGGGACTTTTCCCCTAGGACTGTTCATACAATATATATTGTACACCTCTACACCATGGCTTCTAATATATTAAAACGAAAGAATAAACCACCCAAACTTTTACTTACTCCTCTGTCTCTACTATTCATCTTCCTCGCACTTCTTGTAAACAGTTGTTCAGTACTACTAAAGTTAATATTTCTCCTCTAAAATATAACTCTCCCTATAATCAATCCAAAATAATTTCAAAATCCATAAAATCTAAACACAGTGGGTATTCTAAGATTTTTGTGCAACGCTAAGAGAAGTCTTACATGCCATCACATCTCTTGCAAGTCCACCATTAAATCCACTGTTAATGGTAATACTTATAACATAAAAAATAAACGAGGACATCAATTGCAATACACCCTATTCAATATACGTTATAACCTGAGTAGCAAGGGGATGTGGGGCTCAGTATGTAGGCGAAACTTCCCAATCATTGAAAAGCCGTTTTCGTAATCATTCATATAAAATCAGACATAATTCTAAACGTAAATACAAAAACTTTCTTTACAATCACTTCATCAAATATAATCACAATATTGATAACGTTACTATTACTCCTATTGAAAGCTTTACAAAACTACCTGGAGAAACTAAATCTGAAATAAAAAAACGACGTTTAGTGGCTGAACTTTATTAGATTAAACATCTACAAACCCCATATCCCCTTGGTCTCAATGAGCAAATTTTTTCAACAAGGTAACATTTCCTCTTACCATAACAGTATCAATATATTTTCACTAAGACCAGGCATTAAGAGGAAACACAGGTCGCACGGTCGTCGCCGTAATGGCAACAGCAGAAGACATGGTAGGTTAAATAGGTCATTAGTCGATCTACTGCGGATTGCCAGAAATAACGATCGTCACGAACTTCTACATGCATTATCATGTATTCCGGTCACCAGATTAAAACTTATCCTGGATGAGGCTGAACTATTAAGTTTATGTTATACGAATGGATTTAGATTTAAAATGATTAACAAACTTTTCCCACGTATACCATCGCTTCCTCCAAAATCGCAATTTATCAAGATTAAATTTGTAAATAAAGGTTTAGATCTGCTTCATATTACTAATATTTTTCGTGATCATAGAGTCAAATCTAAAATTCCTTAGTATTTCGAGAATCTTGAACCACCTCTGATCAGTATCAATACAAAATACCTGTTAGAAATCTTATATTTAATACCAATGTCTGAGAGCCATATATTTACAGGTGATCTGAATTGTATTTCGGATAAATATTTACGTTCACTTTTTAATAAAGGTCCAAAGTATAGATTACCTTCCAGAATAGATTTTACCAAATGCCGGGATATTGTTGGAGAAGCATTAAACACTTATTGTAAACGATGGTGTAAAAAAGGAAGGTGTAAAAATACATGCCTTGAATGACTGGAAAAGTGAAATCTTAATAATTATCGATATTCGCATCGATAATTTTACAAGTAATCCGCATTTATGCAAACAACCACATTATGTGCTAGTCCAGTCCATAAAAAAAGAAAATGGCTGATTTACACAATACTTATGTCTTCGTTCCTGCTGACAAAGCGGCTAATAATATTATCATTGACATTGTTTGAAAAATATACTATATTTCAGTTCTTAAAACGGAACTGAACTCTACTTCTACGCATGCTTAACCTGATAAGAAACAGAAGAACAAGAGAACGCTACCTGTCTATGATTACTGATTTTATTGTAATTACCTGTCCGTAAGCAAAAATGCGTTCCTTGGCTAAGCTTTATACAGGTATGATAATATGGGCAGGAATCGCCGCTACACTGGTCACTGTTGATCTTAAAACAAATAACAATGTTGTTGACTCACTATAAAATCAGTTTTCCTCATTTTCATACAACTCTTCTTTCGGTCATCGGGCTTATACTATTTTCAATTAAAGTGCATATTACAAAGTCGTGCAGGCATTTAATTGTTCACTTATATTATCAAGTAATGATGAAGCGTAAGAAAAGTTTGTTGATTATTTCAATGTATCTGTCGCGGCAGAATAGATGTCCCATACGGGGATGTCTACTTTTAGTCACCACAGCACTTGATTCCAACCATCACTTAAAGATATTTTCTTTATCGTGTAGGCGTTCTTCTGTTCCGTAATTTAGCAATATGCTTTAAAGCTATATAGCGTAGCTAAGTCGGTGTTTGTCTAATTTGTCTTTATTTTCTACAGGTATTTCTTCGGAGATCCAAGGTCCATAGTACTCCCAGGTGATTCACTGATTCTATTTGTGCTTTATATATATATATATATATATATATATATATATAAATATATATATATATATATATATATATATATATATATATATATATATATATATTTATATATATATATATATATATACATAAACGTGTAAAGTAATTTTTTAAAATATAATATATATACATAAATGTGTAAAGTAATTTTCTTTGGAAAACTTGGAATAATGCACAAATTGTAAATCTCTTGCTTAAGAAGAAAAAAATCACAAAATGGGTTAAAAAAGAGAGTGAGAGAAGACAATATATTAATATAATAACTTCACACGCATATGACACTATTCTTTCTTTTATAGGTTATGTTTTATCGTAACATTGCCTTATTTGTTTTAGAAAAAAAAACTTATAGGAACACGAGTAAAGAGCAGAAAACTCTGTATCATTTCCTTTTAGATATTTATTCTGCTGATACTGATTTCTTATGCCATAGTTTTCTTACCACGTGACTCTGGTTGAGACTGTAGTTAATGCAGTCACTCTCCGAAACGTAATCCTCGTAATTCTGTGAGTCTATTGTATTTAGCTGGCAAAGCAAAAGTTTTCTTTTATAATTCACAGACTTACATTGCTTGTTCTGAAAGCATGCGTCTAAACACATCTGAACTCCCGTTTTGTCTATACTGTATAACAACCGGTCTGAGAGACATAATCCTGTACCAAAATAGGACTGGGGATGGAACTCATAGATACGGAGCAGAGAGAAAATTAATATAACACAGAAGATAGTGGATAATGCGTCCATTTCCGTCTACATCTAGACTACTATGTATGCGCTTCTGGAATGTTCCATATATAAGCATGATTTATGGTGTGTATATAAAGCACAGTATTAGTAATTCAATATACATTTTAAAGGATAAAAAATTAATGTAACGTATCCTATGTGTTGTGATTAAATAATGATTGATTGATCTCATTGGACTACGGATATCAATACCTCGGTAGTGAAGAGTGTTTGTCAGATCACTCGGCGCATACAATTAGTTATCAAGCTTGAACATCCATTTATACTACTACATATAAAGACATTAATATTTCCTGTTTGCAATTTTATATAACTACATACATGTTTATGTACATCTATCTTTAATAAAGTGTTTTATACCATAGCTATTGTGTTCCTGGCACGTTCAATACAGTGTTGGTGTTCAAGTTCCTCTTATACTTTCAGTCCTAAAATATATTTGAGTCGTATTTTTTTAGTATTTATGGCATGTATTGCTCACAACACAGGAGATGTTTACCCTTCCCTGTCACCTTGTCTGACATCTGATATTCAGGGGTTTATGAATGTTCACCTTGATACAATAATGTAAGTGAAATAGTAACTAAAACAATATCCCGTTTTACTATTACTTTTCGTGGTTGACACTTGAGTGAGGGGCATTTTACCATTGTCTCTTTTGGGATACTATTTCGTGGTTGACCCTTGAGTGAGGGGCATATTAGCATGGTCTCTATTGGGATACTATTTCGTGTTTGTCACTTGAGTGTGGGGCATATTAACATGGTCTCTATTTGGATATTATTTCGTGGTTGACACTTGAGTGAGGGGCATATCAACATGGTTTCTATTGGGATACTATTTTGTGGTTGACACTTGAGTGAGGGGCATATTAACATGGTCTCTGTTAGGATACTTTCATATTATCAGATTTACAAACACGTCATGGTACGATGCGACGATAATAGGGACCATACACTGACGAACAATTAATGTTGACTCAAATCTCGCGGTCCAGACCAAAGCGAGTATATGTATGAGTTTTACCTGTCTTTTAATATAAGAATCGAAATGAGATTTATTTTATTCAACACACAAACACTTTCTTTCTCCTTAAATTTTGTTGAGATGTTGTGTGTCTAGGAATTAATACAGATACATGTATATATGCTCTTATTGTTATATATATATCTGTGTTAACATGAAATGACGCTGATGACAAAGAATACTTGCAATGATATACATAAAACTAGGAGTTTGTTGACCGGGATATCCCGTTCTTGATACCTAAAACGTTGCAGGAATTTAACATTTTTATTACATACTGCCTTCGTGATACCTAAAACGTTGCAGGAATTTAACATTTTTATTACATATTATCTGGTAGATATGCCAAAAATTGCAATGTAATGATATATGCGTTGTATGAAACATTAATGACCCATATAAAGAATATGATTAACACAACACCTTTGTTGGATAATAGATTGTATTTTCTTGCGTGATTAACCATGACATGTAATACAAAGCGCGCTGAATCTATTCGTATTCCTTCCAAACAATTTACTAAGAGAATATTTCACGCAAAAACATTACATATCAAATAACTATACAGGGAATGCCAAAATAACTATACAGGGAATGACAAAACAAACCAGTCACTGTAGTGCATCGCTGTGAGTTCCGCAGCAACATAGCTTCAGTTACTTTCGCAGTTTTCAGTACCTCATCAGAAGAAAACTTACCAGATAAACGTGCAAGATCTCTCCGAAATCGTGGAGCACGACTAGCTGTATTATGCATGTCCGTTAACAGTGCTTTGTAATTTTGTGTGTTGCATATTTCGATTTTATTACATTTTCGTTTGTCCGTTAGCAGTGCTTTGTAACTTCGTTTGTTGAATATTTTGTGTTGACGCATCGTACCATTCGTCTGCGTATATATTGATGGTAAAAATACCGCCTTTATCTTATTCTGCCTTTACAGCAATTGTTGTGAGGAATGGAATGTCTGCTAACCCACCAGCTTTACTTGTTGCATTACTTGGGCATGCCAATTGATTATCCCACAAGAGCTCAAAAATATTTTCAAACTTCTTCAACTTTTGATGACATTCAATTATCTTTACATTTAATTTTTAATTATACATATACTACGTTGTTTTTTTTATACGTACGGATAGCCACATGTATACTTTAGAAATCTCCTGAAACTCTGAACGTCTGGAATATATTTCTCTCAGTAACAACTGTCCATGTGTCACTGCTGGTGGACAATTCGTCCCCGAGGATACTTGTCGGGCAGTCCTTTATATATATGGATAATGTTATTAAGAAAACCATAGTGGCTGAGGCGTCGCCCACTATAAAAAGGCCTCAAACTGTAATGTGCAAGGACACGTGCATAGCAGTTAACTTAGGTGTCCCCAATATTATCTTAAATGACATTAGAAATCAAACATTTGTGGTAAGCACTAATAATGAACTCTGGTATCAACATGCGGATAGCTTCATAAACATCAAGCCCTGTAAGGTTAAACTAGTTGACGTAATTAAAGATTACCAATTCTCCCCTTATGATTGTGAAATATCTAAGTGCGGGACCAAAAATTGCAAAACTTGCAACATCTTAATTACAGACAATTCTTTTACGAGTAATTTAACCAAACATACCTTTCATACGCATAGTTTTGACCATTTGAATTGTAAGAGTTCAAATATTGTGTACGGTATTGAGTGTTCACTCTGTGGGTTAATATATGTTGGAGAGACAAAGGGACAACTCCGTACAAGAGTATCAGGTCACAGGTCCAAAATAAATTGTGGTGGAAACCAATTACTCTATTGCCACTTCAACCAGCCTGACCACTCTATTCTCTCAATGAAAATTAGAATTATAGAAAGAATATATCACCCCACAAACAATGCCAATTTGAGCACTCCTTTTCGTCAGAAAAGAGAAGAATACTGGATAAGACGTCTCGGCACTGCTTCGCCCTATGGATGCAATGACAATATTAGTAGTATTGGTAATCTCACTAGTCCTGCGTGTCAATCAGTTAACGTACTCGGTTTATTCAACAAAAGCCAGAGGAGGCATCGAAGTCATGGTACACGCAAATACAACAAACCTGAAATACATAATATTTCCTTTGATGCTCTTTTGCCATTTATAAATAAACCTTTGGGCCTTCATCACATTCGTACAAAACTTTATTCTATTTCACTCAGAAAATTACACGAGTTGTACGTATCGTCCATTTATTGATATAAGCTCTGCAGAGTATAGACTAGATGGCATTATTATGGACATATCGACCGCTAGACTTTTTCGTCCCGTCAAGTCCGATATTTCTATGGAAAAATCTAATCGCCCTTTCATCAAAATTAAATTTGCAAATAAAGGCATTGATTATTTAAATTTCGGCCAAATTTTAAATCATAAGTCTGTTTTAGAGAAAATACCTCCATATTTCAAAAACAAAGATCCGCCATGTATTTCCTATAGCTACACGCCATCAGTTGCATCCAAAATTTATAATTACAAAGGGTTTCTACAGTGTCTTGATCTTAGCAACTCTGCATGCCATTCTCAACCGTGTGCATGTTCCTCATCTAATTTCGTATATTCTCCTTGTGGCCATGTCATTACTGGTGATCTCGATATAGTTAAAAACACTAAATTAAGAGAACTTTTACTTAAAGGTCCAAAATACAGAGAACCCAGATCATTCACATGGAGCCAAAATTTTGAGAATATTATGAACTGCTGCGAGGAATATGCCACACGATGGGCAAAAAGAGAGGAAGTACAAGTCGACACTCTTTCGGAATGGATAAAATCTATTGCAGTACTGCTGAGATCAAAAATTAAAAAATTACAAGGTTCTGTAAACACCAGATTCGAATCTATTTTTAAAGATCCTGATGTTGTCAGAGAACTTACCTTCCTCCAAGAACATTATATCATTACACCAGCAGATAAAGCATCTAATAATTATACATTTACTTGTAAGAAATATTACTTTAACAGCCTAGTGAAAGAATTAGGATTAAATTCAGCTCCAGGAAATCCTACTTATACTCTCACGAACTTTTCGGTTTCGGAAGTACTCGAGAATCATAAATCTGTCCTCAATACGTTTGGTATTGACTCAAATAAATTGAATTTAGAACTTCCATATTTGTACTGTATTCCAAAAATGCACAAAACTCCGTACAAACAACGCTTTATCGCTGGTTCCTCGAAGTGTTCCACAAAATCTGTATCGATGCTACTCACAAAAATATTATCAGAAATTAAATCTGGCCTTCATAGATATTGCGAAACAGTATATTCCAGAAGTGGAATTAATCAAATGTGGATCCTTAAAAATTCAAAAGAGTTGTTAGAACATCTAAAATCAAAAAGTTTTACTAAAATTCACTCCATCAAGTCTTTTGACTTTTCGACTCTGTACACAACGATCCCTCATCAGAAATTAAAAGACAGATTAGCGGAAATTATTCAAAATGCATTTACTAGTAAAAAACGGAAGCCGCAAATTCAAATATATAGTAATAGGCCACGATAAAACTTACTTTGTTAGGGAAAATTCTGATTCCAAAAATAAATACACTGAAACAGCTGTCATTCAGATGTTGAACTTTCTTATCGATAACATTTTTGTGGTGTTTGGAGGTAAGGTTTTTCAACAAATTGTCGGCATTCCAATGGGCACTAACTGTGCTCCGCTTCTGGCTGACATATTCCTTTATTCATACGAAGCTGAGTTCATTCAGTCTTTGCTTTCGCAAGGAAAAAAACAATTGGCTCTTGGCTTCAATTTTACTTACAGATATATAGATGACTTGCTTTCAATTAATAATCCTTCATTCGCGGATTACCTTAGCATCATCTATCCAAGTGAACTGGAGGTCAAAGAAACCACAGAAACTAGTAATTCTACTTCGTATTTAGATATTATGGTGTCTTTCGACATTTCAACACCTCACTCTATGACAAACGTGACGATTTCAATTTCGCTATCACAAACTTTCCTTTCATAAGTAGCAACATTCCATCATCGCCCGCATACGGCGTATTCATATCTCAGTTGATACGTTATTCCAGAGCATGTTCAAATTACAATGACTTTGTTCTGAGGGCTAGGCGACTTTCAGTTAAGCTGCTCAACCAGGGTTATATATGTGCTAGACTAGCATCGTCACTGAGGAAGTTCTACGGTCGTTACGAGACTCTTATTACTCTATATGATATCTCGTTATCCAGACTTTTAAATGATATTCTGGACTGAGACCGATTCCGATCACTTTACACAGATTTGACACCTTCTATACTAGAAGGTTACCTACTTCGACTTCTCCATATATAGATACATATGGAATTCACACGATTTGACTCTTTCTACGGGGTATATGTGACGGGTGTTGCTAGCAAGCAGGAGATGCTCACTCTCCCCGGGCACCTGATCTCACTCTATCACAGGGGTTCACATATGCTCTTCAAGTAGACATATTTTGTTATTTTCCATTTGTTTTTCATTTTCACTGATTTTGTATGTCCTATGGTTTCATGATTTTTGGACTTGTGGTTTGGATTTATCCATCATCTTTACATAAGAAAATGACCCATTTCATTATCTTGTAAAATATCATCAACTTGTATTACAGAAAAAAAAACAACGAGGTTTCATGGAGGGAAAGTATGTTGGTGAAAGCACCCATCTCCTTTATGATGTATTCTATTATGATGGCAAATAAACCTGGATAATTGCTTCTTATTGATTTTGTAAAAGCATTTGACCTTGAGTCATGGTCTTCTATGTATAAATCTCTTTATTTTTAACTCACGTGAGCTGACAGCTCAAGTGAGCTATTCTGATAGCCTTTTTGGTCGTCGTCCGTCCGTTTGGTTTAAACAGTATTTATTGTGTAATTTTCAAGACAATTATTAATATGGCATGAATAATTCTGGATTGAGCAACAAGTAAAACGACTTATATAAAGCTCCCTCGAGATACACGAGTACTTAATACACTAATAAGAAAAATGGAACCAAAAACTATATGAGAAAATAAAAGGTAAATGTATGGAAAGTGTGAGGTTGATAAATTATCAGTTGATTATGAAAATTTATTGCTATCTTTTATAAAGTTGTGAACAATCTCAGATATTTACTTCATCACTATATAGGGGGCAACCTCTCAGTAAGATCTCTACGTTAGAATTGAAGGGCAGACTAAAAATTTTATTTGCCCTGGTATTGGCATAGAGATGACATATTAAGAGATAATGGTGGACAGTTTCTTGTTGTCCACATTGACATATCCTGGAAACAGAAATATACTCTTTGAAGAGGTCACAGAGCTGCATCCAAGTCCAAGACGTGTAAGAAATATTTGGTATTTTTTCTCACCAACAGAGTAATAATTTGGGATTGCTGGTTTTTTCTTTATATAAATATGTTTTGAAAGAGTTTACTGAATAAAGCAATTTAACTTCCTCTGGCAGTGAGTTCCAATCTTGAATATTTTTTGGAAGAAATGAATTTTGATGTCTGTTGGTGCGAGAAAATAGAACCTGTATGTGGTTGCTTGTCCTGAGATGTCTTTGTGTTGCCTGTCCTATGTTTGTTGGTGTCTTGAGGTAGCTTGGTGCTTGGCGTTTTATCATTTTGAAGAAAGTGATCTATGTTTGTATCTTCTGCTCTTTAAAGTTTCCCATCCCACCTCTGCCAGAATTCTGGAGTGTGAACTAGATTTTGTTGCCCCAGACATAATCCTTCTTCAGTTTGAACCTTCTCTACTTCATTCACTTCATATTGAGTACAGTTATCCTATATAGTATCCCCATATTCCAAAAGTGGCCTAGTATACGATAAATACATAGTTTCTATTAAGGTTTTTCAGTCTAATTGGAACTTTAAAGAGCGTAGTAGATTAATCCTTTTCCATGCTTTGGAAGTAATTTCTTGCATGTGTTCATGCCATGTACATTCTGTGTTAATTGTGAGTCCAGTCTTGATATTTGTGTTGTTCATGGTAAGTGGAGGGTAGCTTGATGGAGTTCTTTTCCTACTTATGATAATTTTTTCTGTTGTACTTGGATTGAATTTGACAAGCCACTGGTTAGACCAAATATGTATTTTTCAAGATCAGTATTTAGAATGTTTGTTGCAATTTCAGGATTTTTAACAATTATGAATAAAGAAGCGTCATCTGCAAATATCCGAATAGTTTACCCAATTTCATTACCTTTTGGTATACATATTCTGACCCTGAAAATGCTGGAAATAAAAAATCTGGCTTCGACTAAAATGAAAATAAATATTCTGGCTACTAGCATGTACATATACCAGATCATACAAATATAAAGCTGAATATTCTACAGATATTATTTTCCAGCTCGCCAGATTGCCCCTACACTATAATATACAGTAGCGTAACTGTAAAACTCAGATTTCAGCAGGATTTATAGTACTGGACAAATACTGCTATTCAATATATTCAACAAAAACTTAATAGAATTGTTGCTTGTTAGCTCGCCTTAGCTTAAGGCTTAAGTGAGCTATAGTCATAGCGTGCCGTCCGTCGTAAATTTTTCACATTTTCGACTTCTCAAGAATTGCTTAACAGATTTCTATGAAACTTGATAGGAATAAAGTACTCATAGTCCCCTACAAGTGGTGTTTTTGTCCCAATCCTTCAAGAGGTGGTGCCACCACAGGCAAAAGTAGGTGAAAGAGGGTATCCTCCTTTGACAAACTTCTTCTTCGGACCTAGTACATACAGAGACAAACTGAATGCATAGGAATGATCGAAAGGGATGTGTGAAGAAGTGTTTTTATTTTTAGTTCTGTTCTGAAATCAAATTTCTGGTGGTTTTTCGACATTTTGTTTTGGTAATTTCAATGCAGAAAAGTGTCATGTTTTTCATTTAATTGATAATGATGATTTCTTATGAACTATTTTGATCATAATTATTGTAATGAATATTATTGTGAAAGAATTTGGTCAATATCTCAAGTTTTGGATTTTTTATCAATTTTTAAGACTTCCAAAAAAGGGGGGTGGCCATTTTTCACATTTTCAACTTTCTCTGCAACACTGTTGGAAGGAAAAAACGTGGTAGAAATAAATAACTAATGACAAGAAGGATTTTCATGAAACTTGGTAGAAATAACTAACTAATGACCCACTTCAAATTGTCGTTTTCGTCCAGACCTCCTTATAGGTGGCAAAATCACAGTCGAAAGTAGGTCACAAAAGAGTACACACCTTTGACAATCTTCTACTTCATATACTGGCAGTATACAGAGACATACAGTATGCATAGAAATGTTTTAGAGGGATGGGTGAAGAAGTATTGTCAGTTTGGTTCCCTTCCAAAATCAAATTTTCGAAGTTTTTTCCAATTTTGTTTTGTTTTTTTTTTTTTTTTTTGTTTTTTTTTTTTTTTTTTTTTTTTTTTTTGGACTTCAATGCAGAAAAGTGTAATATTTCCTAGTTATTTAATAATGATGATTTCTTATGGACTATTTTGATCATTATTATGGTAAGGAATGTTATTTTGAAAGAATTTTGTCAATATTTCAATGTTTGGATTTTCTATGAATTTTTAAGTCTTCCAAATGAAGGAGTATACATGTAGGGACAATTCTTCACATTTTTAACCTCCGTTGTTATGGCACATGAAAAAATTTGGTGAAATATTGTATAAATGAAGTACTATACATCCTCTATCAATTTTGTACATTTCATCCAAATTGATCCACAGGTGGTGCCACCATGGCTAAAAAATAGGTCTCACAATGGTACATATACTACTTGGTAACTAAAATATGAAGAGTAGCCGTTCAAATCCAGCTGTAGTCATTTTTTTTTCTTCTTTTCTTTATACATCTAAATAAACATCTAAATAAGTTTTAGATGTTTCACAACACTCAACATATGAAAAACTTAGGCCATTTTAAGTTGGATCTGGACAATATTTGAAACAATTGTTGTTCATGACCCAGACTTGAAATCAGTCAACAAAAGGCCCCACCTAAAGAAAATGGCTCACTTGTTGCCCTGAATCACATCATACAGAGACAAAGCAAGTGCTTAATATCAAAATCATATGAATGGATGTGCAAAAAAGTGTTGTTGTTTTTTTATTCTGGTCTGAAATAAAATTTGACATATTTTCAACATTTGTTTTGACTTGGTCATAGTAATGCAAAAATAAATTAGTCGTCTTCCTTCCTGCATGACTGATCATCTAGGTGCTCAGATGATCCATATAGACCCACCTGGGCCTCTTGTTTAAAAATATATTTGCATGTCCATTCTGAGGGGCAGACAGGGGACAAGGGCTCTACCATAAGCTTTCTGAGAGATTTTCTCTTCAGATTCTTGTTTTGAATAGTGTCAAAAGTAAGTCAAAAACGAATAAAATATTATCATTCGGACCGGACGCCAAAACAGCAACACTTCCTTACACATCTTTCTATAGTGATAAATGGAAATTCTCTCCCTGGATACCAGAGACATAGAGAGACTATACACTTCACTATAGAAACCTATGCACTCAAAGTAGTGTTTGTATACTATTTGTTGAATTTACCTTATATTAGAATGTGTTTTGTTAACAAAATATAATTATAGAAGGATTACTGTATTAATGGCATATATTACAATGCAGTTCTAACAAGTATTTCTTGGCGACAAAAAAAGAAGTCAAGAAAATAAATAATCTGTCCCAGGATATTAAGGAAATAAATATTCTATCCTTCAAAGATCTGAAAATAGATCATCTGATTCGACCAAATTTGCCAGGCCCCCCCCCCCTTTCAGAATCAAATGGTTGTCCCCTTAACAATGTCATTTATATATATTAAAAAAGAAGAGGTCCTAAAATAGATTCCTGTGGAACCCAAGCACGTATAGTTTTGAAGTCGGAACAGAATCCATCAAGTGCAACTCTCTGAGTCCGACCACCTAGATAGCTTTTAAACCAGTGTAACAGACACTCCCGACGCCATTTGCCTCAACTGGAATAGGAGACCATTGTGCCATACCTTATCAAAGGCCTTGCTGATGTCACAAAATACAGCACGAACTTCTAAGTCATCATCCAAGACCTTCGAGAAGGTATGGCACAGGTCTAAAAACTGGCAAACAGAGGAATCATTAGGGGTAAAGCCAGATTTGAATTCTGTTAATGAGTTATTATATTTAAAGAAATTATAAAATGTTTGAAGACACATTTGTCAAAGACTTTTGAGATGCAACTGAGAAGAGATATAGGTCTGTAGGTGGAAGGGTCGGATGATTCCCCCTTTTTTAAAATAGGACTAACTTAGTCACTTTCCAAGTATTGGGGAAGTACGAGTTAGAGAGAGAGAAATTGAAAATATTAGCAAGATGGTTAGATAAAATTGGTGCAGCCTTTTAAGTAGTCTGGGGTTGACCATGTCTGACCCACTGGCTTTACCCGTATTGATTAACGTCAGAGTGTCAACTACATCTTGACCAGATACAACAACCATTCTGAAAATATTGCTTAGGCAATACTAAGTCCCCTACCGGCAAATGGAAAACTAAGACCCCCAAAACACACACACACACACACACAATTACACACACACACACACACACACCATCACTCACACACACAACAACAAACTGTCTTTTAGGCTGCCAGCAAGTTAACTATTTGATCACAACCTTTAAAGAAATTTTCTAATTCCAATTGCCGTAATTCCGTCAAAAATCAGTGGACTGAAACAGAACTCGAACTTGGTCTGTAACTCATGGTGGTAAACTCACACACCAAAAACTGGATGAATATCTACAAGTGTTTAGAACAAAGTCCGGGAAACTGGCATTTTAAAGAAATGTTCTAATTCCAAGGGCCGTAATTCCGTCAAAAATCAGTGGAGCGTAACGAAACTCGAACTTGATCTGTAACTCATGGTGGTATACTCACACACCAAAAATTGGATGAATATCTACAAGCGTTTAGAAAAAAGTCCGGAAAACGTGTGTGTGACTGACGGACGGACAGACGGACGGAGTGCAAACCTATAGTCCCCTTCGGCGATGCCGGTAAGGGACTAATAAGTGATGATAAGAGGACTGGAGGATGGGGAAGGAGTGGCAGGGAAGTCAAACTATCATCAACATTACTTTGTGCACTGAAAAGTTGTTGAGGGTGTTTGCTTTGTCATTTGGTGAGCTATATTCAGAATGGTTGTACATGAGAAAAGGAATATTAGTGGATTTGTCAGATTTAAGAAAAGATTGGTAACCTTCCACCATTGCTTTGGTGAGAGATTACCTTGATGTAGACTACTCGCAAGCTTCTTGAAATAATTGATCTTGGATTCCCTAACAAGAAAGGTAACATGATTCCTAGCTCTACGAAAGTTTGTTCAGTCTCTTGGACTATATGTTGATTTAACTTTTTTATGTAATTTGTTTCTGTGCCGAATTTTATTTCTAATTTCATTATGGGTCCAGGGTGGATCTTAGGGTCGAGTTATAACAATTTTGTGAGTAATGGATTGATCTGCAGCATGCAGTATATTATTGGTTAGTTTTTCAACTTGTTTGTCAATGTCTAAATTGTTAAAGTTCCAGTCCAGGGAATTTAGAATAAAAGTCTGCACGGTTATATTGCCAAATTTTACGTTTGAATGAGTGATTTTTAACATTGACAAAGCTTCTTGAAAAATAAATGGCATGGTGGTCACTGCAAAATGGATCTATGGTACTTGAACCAGTACATGTAACAGTTTCTGAAGTAAGAACTAAGTCAATTATAGAGCTAGAACTCATTGTAACCCTAGTTGGAGAAGTGACTTGCTGAGTTAAATTGCAACCATTCATGATATTACTGATATTTCTACATTTAATAACGTCAAGCATATTCTCATCAAACTCTCCAAGAAGAATCAAGTTTTCAGAAGCCTACAAGGCCTGCTCGATAGACAAATCCAGTAATATCCACTCGTCAAACCTGGCATGTATATAGAAAGTGCCAATAAGAAATTTTCTAGGACCAATTTTAACTTCAGTCCATATAACTTCCAGGTTTGGGTTATGTATATCTTTTCTGAATATAAAGGGAATATTGTTTTTAAAATATGCTGTCCGTCCGTTTTTCCGTCTGTATTTCAGACCTTCTGTCTGTAAACTGTTTTTACGTCTTTTCGGACTTTTTTCTCTTTAGTAGACTTTGATGTACTAAAATGTTTTTTTCAGCCATAGTATACTAAAAGAATGTGCTTTTGAACGGATTTTGACTAGATTTTGGATTTTTCATGATTTTTTAAAATAGCAAAAAGGTAGAGTGGGGAGATATTTTATGTTCATTATTTTCTATGTCTCACGTTAGCAAAATATGTCCACTTGGGCCACTTTTCTTTAAAAATGGCCGATTATTTTAGACACAACTGAGGTCAACCCCCAAACCAGGAAATGTTTTGTTCCTTGCGTCAAAAAAAGTTCATTGACACATATGAAGATGACCTTGAAGTCATGTCTGTCCCCACTCTTTTATAAATGGTCAAATATCTTAAAAGTATTGAGATTCCTACCTTTATTCCAAACAACAAACTTACACATTTTCATTCTCTTCAGGACTATTTATATATATTGAAAGATCAAAGAAGTTTACGAATACCTTTCTGCTTTTCTCTTTGGAAAGTACGATGTAGATGCTCGGGTGAGCGATGTGGTACATGGACCTCTTGTTTAAGTTTGGTCCAATCATTATTAGACAGATCAGAACGCTAAATTATTACGCCAAACTCTGTGTAATTCAAAGTGGACATCTCTCATAAGCTTTACATGGGGCATGGTTGTAGTCAATGTGATTCTGTTTCCTCGTATATTTCCTATATTTGTGTTGTGCTTAATGGTATCATAATCCACAAAAATTAATAAATAAATAAATATATATATATATATATATATATATATATATATATATATATATATATATATATATATATATATATATATATATATATATATATATATATATATATATATATATTAAAAGTATTCGTTTTGGTGAAGAAGTATGTTAATTAATATACATGTATACCAATGATACTGCTTTAATTTAAGATGGGAGTAAAAAATGTTCAAATCTGCTCTTGTTATATTGTTTCAATTTTCTAAATATTTTGGCCTTAAACCAGATTATTAAGTTATTACAACAAGACTTCCATCTCTCTCGGTGGGTGTCGAATGGTACATCAACTCCTTCATTTAATCCCTCATATTAACACGATTCAGCGGACTTGTAATGTACCAAACAAGCGATACATTGAAATCAATATTCAATTTCTTATGTACTTCCTTGCTAATTTGGACCATATTATCCACAAAAGAAATTGCTAATAAATTCTGGAAAGAGTTTTTAAAACATTATATGAATTTATCATTTTCACTTGACATAAATTTACTTTGAATGTATCACAGTATCTACTTTAGTATAACCCAGGGATTTACATTCCTGGTAGATCTGTTATGTTCAAACCATTACAAGTAAAAGGGTTCCACATTGTAACGGCGGACGTTTTCAGGGAGAATGGGAGCTTTATTTTGTATGAACAATGACATAATTTTAATTTTCATTCTATTTCTTTTAGGGCTTAAAAACCTTATGTATATTAAAGGCATGGCCTTACTTAGATGGTGTTCTTGAAAATTGAAAATGTCCTCACAAACCAGATTTTACAAGACTATGCATGGATCAAAACATAATAATTTGTTGTAGAAAACAAAATAAGATATATAGCAATAAATGAAAATAAATAGATTTTTTCATCGGACCTAGACAATGCATTCGCCTTTAAACCATACTACAATCTTTGACATCGATGAACCGAAAGACCCAAAATTAAAATGGTTTCAGTATAGAATCTTATATAGAAAAAATACTATGTATAAGTCCAGACAAAACTTACGTCTTAGTTTCAATGAGTTACAACATATTGTCCTATTATATTGCTGAAAAAATCATAATAAGTTATTCGTTTTGCGCCATAATAAAAATCCATAATTCATTCAAATAAAGACAAAATCTCAAAAGATACATAATAAAGGGGATATTTTCACGAGATGTACAAGTAATGACGAAAATAAGTCGTTCTTGATAGTCCTCTATTAGGGAGTTTGATAAATATGTAATATCAAAAACACTTCTTTTCAACAAATGTTTGGCAGTCTGGCCTTTATCCAGTGATCTACAAAAAAAATACAATCTTATTATGTACAATGCATACTTGCTTTTATCTGGTAATTTCCGTTGTTACTTAGTGTCGCAGTGTCATAACGTCAGTTACTTCTGGGTTTTACAGTTAGAAACTACTCATATAACGGTATAGACAAAGGCAGGCTTCTGTGTGTAAAATAAATGTTATTTATAGTAGTCTAGAACCATATTACTTCTACAGATACCTTTTTAGGGGTGATTTTTTTGGGGGGAGGGGGGGGGGCTGTAGCACTATGGTTTGTATAAATATGAATATATATCATGATTTATTGTCTCATGTTGTGACAAACATTTACCATATCGGGGTTCTTGTCTTCGATTTATGAATACAGTTCAAAAACGAGATCACATGGGGGTTGGAAAGGCTTTAATACATAAAAATAATCAGGGTTGTCCTTCTTTGTACATTGCTGTCTAAAGGGACTAACAAGATACACAAAGCAAGTTACGCTTTTTTGTCACTAATTTTATTTTCATAACCGTACTTTTTACTACCCTATTATTCATTTTGCTGTCAGTTTTATATTACGAAATAATGCCTTATAATTTATGATGTCACTTGTCACGTAGATACTATCAGATGACATGTACACACATGATGGAAGCCAGTGTAGTCCAGTGCATGAGGAGGTGCAGGCTTGGTGTAGAGGTTAAGCGCTTGGCTTCCGGCGCCGACGATCCGGGTCCGATTCCCCGGTTGAACCACTATATTTAAGAGGTTGGTAACCTCCTGGTTCCATATCGTGATATAACTGAAATATTGTTGAAATCGACTTAAAACACCAGTCAGCCAACCAGTGGATGAGGTGCTCCGCTCGTGACCGAGAGGTCCCGGGTTCGACTCTGGCCATGGGTGTACCGGTGTCCTATCTTTCGGATGAGACAGTAAAAACTGATGTCTCGTATCACGGTAGAAGTGGCACGTAAAAGACCCCTCACTGGGCCCGTTGTAAGGTATAGGCAGATACTGTCACCATACAGTGGGAAATATTCGTGGAGTGACGTAAAATAGTAATCAATCAATCCACATAATATTATGATGGTAGGACATCCATGCGGATGCAGCCAGATACCAGTTATGCCAAAGTGTGTCTTGTTCATATCTGAGGTGACCATTGCAGCTAGATGCATTAAAGCGCTGCGTTGGAACTCTTTGTAGCTTCTATGTCAAGTCTCTTGAGACGGTATTTTTCTGTCAGATCTCTTAAGACGGTGTTGTGTGAGCCAAAGCACCGAGATAAGCCTCAATGTAACCTCTCTTATTTATCAAATCTTTCATAACAGCTCTGTGCATGGTTCATTTTATCTGAGGTGATTGTGGCGACTGTATGGGCTAAAGCACTATGCTGGACCTCACTGCATTGTCTCACCTATGTTAAGTATCTCATAACTTTCTAAGCATGGTTCATTTTATCTGAGGTGACCTCAGTGGCTGTATGGGCTAAAGCACTATGCTGGACCTCACTGTAGTCTCTCGCCTCTGTCAGGTCTCTCATGACAGCCCTATGTGTAGTTCATTTTATCTAAGTTGACCTCAGTAGCTGTGCGGCCTAAAGCACTCTGCTGGACCACACTGTAGTCTCTCACCTCCGTCAGGTCTCACATGACAGCTCTATGTGTGGTTCATTTTATCTGAGGTGATTGTGGTGACTGTATGGGCTAAAGCACTATGCTGGACCTCACTGTAGTCTCTCGCCTCCGTCAGGTCTCACATGACAGCTCTATGGGTGGTTCATTTTATCTGAGGTGATTGTGGTGATTGTATGGGCTAAAGCACTATGCTGGACCTCACTGTAGTCTCTCGCCTCCGTCAGGTCTCACATGACAGCTCTATGGGTGGTTCAATTTATCTGAGGTGATTGTGGTGGTTGTATGGGCTAAAGCACTATGCTGGACCTCACTGTAGTCTCTCGCCTCTGTTAAGTCTCTCATGACAGCCCTATGGGTTGGCTTTGTGGGCTAAGATGCTGAACCTCACTTTAGCCTCTCACCTCTGTCAAGTCATAGTTCAATTTCTGGTCGATACTAGTTAGAAAATCTAAAGGAACAACGCCTAGTGATATCTGTCATATATGAAATAGTTAAGAATCAGGAATGTAAAAGGCTCAGTCCATGAGGGACATTACTTTAAAACTGGAATCTATTAGAGAAGCCAAGAGAGTACGGCAACGTCGATATGGTCACATTTTTGTTTTTCTTTCTTTATTTTCATCTCTCTCTCTCTTTCTATCAATTCTCAACAATTGCTGTTAAAATTTGATTACTTTTGCCCTTTTAAACAAATTAACATTATATATACCAATGTGTTAACACGGGAAAAAGATGGGAAGGCAGAAGTTATTGGTGGATCAAGGTCTACTTCCCAGAGGAAAATAACTTAGATACACAACTTGCACTGTTGTGTGATTTGAGGAAAACGTGAGTGGAATACAGGCAGATAGCTTTCTTACTTCCTATCTCTAGTCTCTTCCCCTTCTTTCTTTCTTCCTTCCTTCCTCTTTATCCAAACTTCATCATTTTCCATCTTCCGTAAATTTTTTGTCTTATCTTTCTACCTCTCCTTTAGTTTATTTTATCCCAGCTTTTCCTACCACATCCCCATCTCTATCCTGTTCTCCCTCTGGCATATCTACAGGAAATTCTTTATCATACATCCAAATATGTTCATGTATCCTCTACGCTGACACGGATGTCCTGCTCCGAGCTAGAGTACTATAGTTTCCGATCTGTGGTTGATTTCATGTTTGATCCTACGTTGTATTTTATTGTTCTCTATTTATAGCTATTCCTGTCTGCTGTCAGTGAGATCTTGCATTAGTTCACCTTGTATATAATGGAATTCTAAGATGCGGAATTGATATAGGGAATACCGAATAAACGTAACTGTATACATAACTTTAATGTAAATAAGTAAATAAATATACTTGATATTGAGATTGCTACAATTCATTTAAAATTAAAGATCTGAAGAAGTCCTCCAAAGGGAAGTCCGGTACATAAAAAAGTAAAGGAACATAAACACTCTGTATTGCAAAATTTCGGCCTCACGACCTTTATCAAGCAATTTTTCAGATGATGTCATCTGAAAAATTGCTTGATAAAGGTCGTGAGGCCGAAAATTTTGATAAAGGTCGTGAGGCCGAAAATTTGCAATACAGAGTGTTTGTGTACCTTTACATTTAAAATTAGGTTTAAATATTGGAACCTTGGTATAATTACTCTTCGACAGCTATATTTAATTTAGAATTTGTTATGTATCTTTGGTTGAATTGGTCAAACACTTATGTGTTTAATTCAAAAAGCTTGATCCTTAAGAAACATATTTCATTTGCATGAAATATGCATACATGTAAAATGAAAACTATCTTTAAGTGTGTGGAATATTCCGTGTAGTTTGAACTAAATGGAGCGTATAGAGTCCAAGCAGCGGCTCGTCTGGTATTCTCTTTAGCTCGAGTTAATAAAAAATGAAGCCCCGTTACACGTAAAATGTCAGTTCACACCTACACTTACACACGCATACACACAAACATCATCAGCAGCATCATCATCATCATCATCATCAACATCATCATCATCAACATCATCATCATCATCAATTAAGATACATGTGTAAACAAAGCTGGAATAGAATGCATTTTAGATGAAGTTGAAATACCTAATCAAATGACTAATTGAATTCAATTTTGAGTATTTTTCTCGCTTGTCCTCTTCCCTGCCCTCTCCTACCCAGTGTAAACCGTTAGAATAATGCAAGGGTTTTTTATTTGTGAAGTAGTATAGCTCAGGCGGTAAAGTGGTTGGGTGGGTCTAGAAGTTTCGGGATCGAGAGCTACAGTTGACACTTACCAATCGGTGTCTTGTCTTTTGGATATGTCTGTAAAAACCAAGATCGCTTGTCACGGTAGACATCAAATCCCATGTAGAGTTACGGTCTGTACACTGCTTTGGAGATTGGGTAGACACTGGCAAATCAAATGTCCCAAGATCGCCTGTCATGGTGGACACTGGCAAGTCAAATGTCCCAAGATCACTTGTCACGGTCCTAGTCACTGGCAAGTCATATGTCCCAAGATCACTTTACACAGTAGACACTGGCAAGTCAATTGTCCCAAGCTCACTTGTCACGGTACATTTCACTGGCAAGTCAAATGCCCCAAGATCACTTTACACAGTAGACACTGGCAAGTCATATGTCCCAAGATCACTTGTCACGGTAGACACTGGCAAGTCAAATGTCCTAAGATCACTTGTCATGGTAGACACTGGCAAGTCAAATGTCCTAAGATCGCTAGTCACGGTAGACACTGGCAAGTCAAATGTACGAAGATCACTTGTCATGGTAGACACTGGCAAGTCAAATGTACGAAGATCACTTGTCACGGTAGACACCGGCAAGTCAAATGTCCCAAGATCACTTTACACAGTAGACACTGGCAAGTCAAATGTCCCAAGATCACTTGCCACGGTAGTCACTGGCAAGTCAAATGTCCAAATATCGCTTGTCACGGTAGACACTGGCAAGTCAAATGTACGAAGATCACTTGTCACGGTAGACACTGGCAAGTCAAATGTTCCACGATCACTTGTCACGGTAGACACTGGCAAGTCAAATGTCCCAAAATCACTTTTCATGGTAAACACTGGCAAGTCAAATGTACGAAGATCACTTGTCACAGTAGACACTGGCAAGTCAAATGTCCCAAGATCGCTTGTCACGGCAGACACTGGCAAGTCAAATGTCCCAAGATCACTTTTTACGGTAGACACTGGCAGTTCAAATGTCCCAAGATCACTTGTCACTGCAGACACTGGCATCTCAAATGTCCCAAGATCGCTTGTCACGACAGACACTGGCATCTCAAATGTCCTAAGATTACTTGTCACGATAGACACGGGCAGGTCAAATGTCCCAAGATCACTTGTCACGGTAGACACCGGCAAGTCAAATGTCCCAAAGTCACTTGTCACGGTAGACACCGGCAAGTCAAATGTCCCAAGATCACTTGTTACGGTAGGCACTGGCAAGTCAAATGTCCCAAGATCACTTGTCAAGGTAGACACTGGCAAGTCAAATGTCCCAAGATCACTTATCAAGGTAGACACTGGCAAGTCAAATGTCCCAAGATCACTTGTCACGGTAGACACCGGCAAGTCAAATGTCCCAAGATCACTTGTCACGGTAGACACCGACAAGGCAAATGTCCCAAGATCACTTGTCACGGTAGACACCGGCAAGTCAAATGATCTATATAGCTTCGAATGAACCCTTTGCATATAAGGTCAAAATATCTGTGGAATGCATAAGAGAGATGTTGTTATTGTACATGTATATAATCAAACAATTTTTGCGTTACCTTAACCTGTTGATTTCATGTTGTACCTTGTACACCGGCAATGACAAAATTGTCGAGGCAGATGCTCTAATGAACCGTAATGTTTGTACCACTCAGGACTCGATCCTAGATGGAAATCATACACTACAAGAGAAAAACCACCAATAATTTGAACCATTCTCTAAATAAGATATGACTGGTGGGACCGGTCGACACTTCCATTATTTCTACAAATTAGCAAGTGAAGTTTTAGAGGATATTCAATACACGGAGAGCGAAGTCTGAGCTAACTTTTTCTCCTCAATTCGAGGAATATCATCTTGAAGACAAATTATATTTTGTCTTATTTTCCACTGAGTGGACAATTATCATGTTTATTTTCTTTTTGCAGAATCAGCTGTATACAAAATATTCATGTACATGTAAATGTATTCCTGTACAGAAACTGCACTGGTCAGCTCTCTCTCCTTCTGTGGAACCTAAAGGTCGAAACTCGCTTACAATACAGAATAATAATAGTAATGATGATGATGATGATGATGATGATGATGATGATGATGATGATGATGATGATGATATTAAGAAGAAGAAGAAGAAGAAGAATCCTTTAATATGTCGCCCTAACTTCTTGACGCGTATCTGGCTGCAAATTAACAACACTTGTATGGGACTTTATACATTTCCCTTCCAAGTTTCATAAAAATCCCTTCAGCAGCTATGAAGAAAGTATAAAACTTTTGCGACGGACAGAGTGATGCACAAAAAAAGGTGCCGTGCGAAGTATGGTCATAATATACAGATCTAACAAGTGAAATATAGAACTCTAACTTAATTTTCGGCCACTTGGCCTTTATCAATACACCAAGATTCACTCTTGTTGAAAGTCAAGCTTTTTAGCGCTAAATTCGATTGTAATGACGTCATGCACGATTGGACAAGTCGGACATTTGATCATGACGTAATAAGTATAAAAATCAAAAGCCCGCTAAACGTCGCTCTTTGGGCTGAAGTGAATCGATGTATTAACGAGGTTACACTCTAAATTATTAAAATGCGTGTAGATCTATAGAACTGTAAGTAAATATGTACACATACTTTACAAGTAAACAAATTGTCATATTGCTCTGTGATAAGTACTGTATCAACAGTAAGTAAATATGTACACACACTTTACAAGTAAACAAATTGTCATATTGCTCTGTGATAAGTACTGTATCAACAGTAAGTAAATATGTACACATACTTTACAAGTAAACAAATTGTCATATTGCTCTGTGATAAGTACTGTATCAACAGTAAGTAAATATGTACACACACTTTACAAGTAAACAAATTGTCATATTGCTCTGTGATAAGTACTGTATCAACAGTAAGTAAATATGTACACACACTTTACAAGTAAACAAATTGTCATATTGCTCTGTGACAAGTACTGTATCAACAGTAAGTAAATATGTACACACACTTTACAAGTAAACAAATTGTCATATTGCTCTGTGACAAGTACTGTATCAACAGTAAGTAAATATGTACACACACTTTACAAGTAAACAAATTGTCATATTGCTCTGTGATAAGTACTGTATCAACAGTAAGTAAATATGTACACACACTTTACAAGTAAACAAATTGTCATATTGCTCTGTGACAAGTACTGTATCAACAGTAAGTAAATATGTACACACACTTTACAAGTAAACAAATTGTCATATTGCTCTGTGACACGTACTGTATCAACAGTAAGTAAATATGTACACACCCTTTACAAGTAAACAAATTGTCATATTGCTCTGTGACAAGTACTGTATCAACAGTAAGTAAATATGTACGCATACTTTACAAGTAAACAAATTGTCATATTGCTCTGTGACAAGTACTGTATCAACAGTAAGTAAATATGTACACACACTTTACAAGTAAACAAATTGTCATATTGCTCTGTGACAAGTACTGTATCAACAGTAAGTAAATATGTACACATACTTTACAAGTAAACAAATTGTCATATTGCTCTGTGACACGTACTGTATCAACATTAAGTAAATATGTACACACACTTTACAAGTAAACAAATTGTCATATTGCTCTGTGACAAGTACTGTATCAACAGTATTCTGTGCGATGAAAGAACGGCATATGCAATAAAAATACATGTATTATCTTTAAAAAGAATTGTGTTAAACTACTGGTTTACGCAAAACATGATTGTAATGACGTCATGTAAGGTCGGACAAGTTAAATTTTTTGATTATGACTTCAGAAGCTCAACAATCGCCTTTTAGATCAGGGGCGTAGCTGCCTATACGCCAGCACGCCATGGCGTGCACATCACGGGGACAAAAAAAAAATTAAAATGAGACTCAAAGACATCCATATCATATAACAACTCGTGAGTGTCAAATCAATTCTTGAAGTCGGACTGGTCACATGACCTGATTTGCATCATATTTGTTGGGGGATAAGTCTCGGGATTTATCATCGCTGTCTATGAAGAATCCGATATCTTGAAATCTTATTTTTGCAAACTGTGGTCATATAAAATTCGAAGAAGGAAAGTGAGTCAATCGTCGTGAGATTCCTGAATGAATTTCAAAAGTTTAAAAGACTCATCTAGCTCTTGTGCTCAAAATATAGTTCAGCAAAATTGCATTACGGCCTATGATATACACCGAGGTTATCCCCCAGGTCACCCTCGGAATGTTTCGAGGATTGTCTTCATTTAGGTCTTAGTGTGATGTCACGCCGACCTCGAGAATTTGTGAAAACATTAATCTTCAACTTTCTCAAAATCAAAAAGACTTTAATGTTAAGAGGTAGATTCAAGTTCAGCTTTTATTGTGTTCGACATATATTCTTCAATATTAAACGTCATTTCTTATGACAAAAATAGTTTCAATGTTATCAAGATGTAGTCCAGAAAGTACGACTTTGCATTGAATTTTACAAAATTTTCTCGGGGGAGACCCTCGAACCCCCACTTGCAAAAGAGGGTGATCCCATTCCCCTCTCAAAGCTGCGCGCGCCTCGTGAGAAGCTTTCTTTGTGTGCACATTGAATATTTCTAGCTACGCTCCTGTAGATTGAAACTTGAATAGGTGTAATCTCAATGTAACATGACAGTCCGTTTTAAACAGCCTAATATTATTTCTTACTCTCAACATTGTTATATAAAGTCTAACATTGCATATCTCTAAAATGTATAGGCCTATCTAAATCAGATACATGTATATTGTAAATAGTGCAATATAAACACGGTCTATGCCCATATTACATTATGCGTTCAGTATTAAAATTCGTCATTTGATATGAAAATAATATAATGAATGAAAAAAATGTATAGTATATCTCAATGGTTGAAGCGGGTTTTGTGTGTGTGTGTGTGTGTGTGTGTGTGTGTGTGTGTGTGTGTGTGTGTGTGTGTGTTTGTGTTGCATGTTAGTGTTCTGGCATTGTATGTAAACGGCCGAGAACGTGCTCTCTCTCTCTCTCTCTCTCTCTCTCTCTCTCTCTTACGAGACTGCTCAGTTTGCATGGAATATATTTATCGGGACAATGACACATATTGTTAATATTTTAATATCTTATCATATCACCGTATCACCGTAACCTGCGCTAAGCTGTACGTAGTACGAAAGCCACTATGCATGTATTGTATACCGTAGCTGATGCGTTAGTGCTTTGGCATCCGAGGTCATAGTCGATGTTCCGCCGGCAGGGTATCAAACTCCGGACATTAACCGATCCTGATCCCTAGCTCACACTGGATCTGTCTATGGCCAGTACAGGGAAGATTGTTCTCCTTCAGATTACCGAAATCTATCCATATAAATTCCTTATAGTCACTAATAAAAAAAATACACCACTTCTACAGGCCGGCGATCATTCAGATGGTGGTGGTGGATTTGGTGTTTTACGTCGCTTTCAACAATTTTTCAGTTATATCGCGACATGGAAGCAGGAGGTTACCAACCTCTTAAACATAGTGGCGCAACCCGGGAATCGAACCCGGATCGTCGGCGCCGTAAGCCAAGCGCTTAACCAATACACCATGCCTTCCCCGATCATTCAGATCTTGAATTTTGTTGAGAGGGTCCATCTTTGATAAATTCTTTTAGAGGGCGTCCAACTCACTCTTGGAGTATGAATTTATCCATTTAAAACCTAAAATACCAAGTTAAGTCTTTCTTGTCAATTCCATAAAGGAGGGCCCGGATCCCCGATCCCACCCCTGAATCCGCATATGGTATTCTACGTTTAATCACATCCTCCTTTTTTCTTTTGTTCCAAACAATATTTCTCTTTTTGACGATATTGCATATCCAGGTTTTAATGTTAAAACAACCCGAAATGGAGGGAAGGGGAAGACAGGTTAACCAATGGTATTGTGACGGATTTCAAATTTGACGACGCAGAGTCGAATCCGGCAGCTGATCTGGGTTCATCATATAATCTGATTTATCTACTGTCTCCCTATCTGTCCTTTACATGAGTATGATAGAGCTAGGTCCCGTGTCACGGTATGTGTTTGCACGACACCGTAAATAGGCCCAACTGCAATAACCTTGGTGTACTATAGAGCAGCATTATTAACAACAACAACAACAATACACAATATACAAACACGTATATGTGTGAAGATTCGAAGAAGTCCTCCAAAGGGAAGTCCGGTACATAAAAAGTAAAGGAGCACAAACACTCTGCATTGCAAATTTTCGGCCTCATGACCTTTATCAAACAATTTTTGAGATGACAAATACAAAGCTGTGTAAAATCCATGTTTACGTCTCAAAGATACATAAGCTTCTCAAGAAGCTTAGATAGATAGATAGATAGATAGATAGATAGATAGATAGATAGAAAGATAGATAGATAGATAAATAGATAGATAGATAGATAGATAGATAGATAGATAGATAGAGAGATAGATAGATAGATAGATAGATAGATAGATAGATAGATAGATAGATAGATAGATAGATAGACAGATAGATAGATAGATAGATAGATAGATAGATAGATAGATAGATAGATAGATAGATAGATAGATAGATAGATAGATAGATAGATAGATAGATAGATAGATGTAGGTAGGTAGGTAGGTACATGTAGGTAGGTAAGTAGGTGGATATTTAGGTAGGTAGATAGATAGATAGATAGATAGATAGATAGATAGATAGATAGATAGATAGATAGATAGATAGATAGATAGATAGATAGATAGATAGATAGATAGATAGATAGATAGATAGATAGATAGATAGATAGATAGATAGATAGATAGAAAATTCAAATCATATTAACATTTTTATATGAACAAGTCAGGGTAGACAGACAGACAGACAGACAGACAGACAGACAGATAGATAGATAGATAGATAGATAGATAGATAGATAGATAGATAGATACATGTAGGTAGGTAGGTAGGTAGGTAGGTAGGTAGGTAGGTAGATAGATAGATAGATAGATAGATAGATAGATAGATAGATAGATAGATAGATAGATAGATAGATAGATAGATGTAGGTAGGTAGGTAGGTACATGTAGGTAGGTAAGTAGGTGGATATTTAGGTAGATAGATAGATAGATAGATAGATAAATAGAAAATTCAAATCATATTAACATTTTTATATCAACAAGTCAGGGTAGACAGACAGACAGACAGACAGACAGATAGATAGATAGATAGATAGATAGATAGATTTGTTTGTTTGTTTGATTATTGTTTTACGTCACTCCACGATTATTTCACGTATATGGTGACGGCATCTGCCTGATGCATTGCATACAAATTTAGACCTTTGCAACGGACCCACCCGAAGCAGTGATCGAGGGATCTTTTACGTGCCACGCCTACCGTGACACGGGACCTCGGTTTTTACTGTCTCATCCGAAAGACAGAACACCGGTGTGCCCCGGGCGGGAGTCGAACCCGCGACCTCTCGATCACGAGCCGAGCACCTTATCCACTAGGCAACACCGGCTTTAGATAGATAGATAGATAGATAGATAGATACATGTAGGTAGGTAGGTAGGTAGGTAGGTAGGTAGGTGGATATTTAGATAGATAGATAGATAGATAGATAGAAAATTTCAATCATATAAACATTTTTATATGAACCAATCAGGGTATATTATAATTTCCCACCTGAAAAGGCCAGATACTGCATGTTTGAAAAATCTATATATATGAATGAAGGTGAAGAAAAAGTCGGTTCCGTATTTTGTATAAGAAGATGGCTTGCCAGAATATCACACTTTTTAAACTAATGTTCTTCGGTAAATAATGGAGATGGATTTTCCTACATCAAGTTCCTTTTGTGATTATTTCGCAAGTTTCCGCCACAGGTTCCTGCAAATAGAATAATAATATCCTTACTCTAAAGCGTGAAATGAAAAGACAAAGAAACAATCTGTGTTTGTGAAACACTTATGCCCCCGGCGGCACCAAAGTCCAAAAAGCCATTTTTAACGTGAAGGTCATTGTCAAGGTAAAAAAGTCATAGATCTTGGTGTCATTTAAAAGGGCTTCATTAGTTGAGTACGCATGTCAAATATGAAGTCTCTATCCATCACGGTTCAAAAGTTATAGCTAAGATTAACGTTAAAGTTGACAACAGACAGACAAAGAGATAAACAGCCAGACAGGATAAAAACAATATGCCCCCGATCTATCAATTCGGGGGTATAAAAAGTCCTTTCATTTCACGGTATTAAGTAAAGAGAGTCAGATAAGGGGTGCATTATAATTTTATTTGTAGCTAGAGACTTAGCCTTCTCATTTCACGCTATTAAGTAAAGCGGAGAGTCAGAAAGGGGGGGCTATTATTTTATTTGCAGGGATCTGTGGTTTCCACGCAAGTGTTCCATTCTGCATACATCTTAGATATGGAGAGACAAGTGAATAATGATGAAAGAACGCGCCCCTCCCTGCCAAAACTGAATTTCATTTAAGTCTGTGTTAGAAAGTAAGATGACAGGACTCAGGAGAATGAGACAATGGAAACAGAAAACAGGGCCAGGGGAGATAAGGCAGTAAAATAGAGATATGGGACGGGAGGAAGGAATATGAAGAGGTATGGCCGAAATAATGGAGGTAAAAGGAAGGAGGCTGAGAGAAAATAAACCGAGTAAATCGAGGTGAAGGAGGGGTGGACAACGAAATGTCAAGCAAAATGTGACCTTTTCACTCCCAGTCTGTTGAAAGCATTATGACGCCTCGACATATATTTATTCATTGCATCTGACTGTGTGATCGAGTTCATAAATTCTTAGTTTCATCTATTGTTTCTAAATGCATCAAATCAAGATAGACATTTAACCCCTTTATACATGGCCTCTTCGTTAGGCGCCACGACATGCGCATACGTATCTCGTTTCTACTGTAAAACGTAAACATCAACACAAGGCGCAATGGCGAACAAGGGCAATCTCTATCCAAATGTTGGTAAAATTACCAACGATGTCGAAGCTGAAAATGGTAACAACGATGATGTTGATGATGCTCAAGTCGATCTTTTGGTAAGTGGATAAGATTGATACTGAAATTCGTAGCAGAATTGTAGATTTTGTACGAAACATGCGTTCCACAAAGGCACGTGGTCAGGCTTAATCGATTTTCATTCATTGTGTCGTCTGGGTAGTAGAAGCAAGCGACTCGCCATACGAGAAGATTAAGACATGGGCACTAAGGTAAACTCTTTGATATATTTTCACGAATGTATTTGACAGTTTTTTTTACATGTTTATATTTAATCAAGCAGCGTCATAACTTCCGTATGTGCATTGTACTAATGTAAGTCTAATGTAAATAGTTTGCATTGCATCATGCTTTCAGACATAAATTGTGACGTGGAATGTTTTCATTGAAATCTCAAACTTACGTTTACTTTTCACAATATTTTGCATTATAGTTTACATTAATGTAGATATATCTAATTAAAACGTTTTGTTTTAGTTTATCATATATAAAGAATACGTTAAAAAATATAGATCTACAACATTAGTCTTAGATGGCGGTAGTTTACTTCATTAAAAAAAAAAATCTAAATCTACGCAATAGTTTTGACTAACAATAGATGGATGAATAAAAACAAACAAATAAATAAAGGTGTCACCATGATGTGAGGACAGGTGTAAATGAAAACAATTTCTGTTATACTATAATTGCCTAATTCAGTAATTGTTCTATTTTCATAAAAAAAATGTATTGTAATTTAATGTAGATCTAGATCTACTGGTTTCTTGAATAAGTTTATTCTAGTATATTATATGATTTAATCTAAATCTATGTTATAGTGTTTACTGAAACGGATGGATAAATAAAACAAATAAATAGATCCTAAATGAAAGTGTCATGATGATGTTGAGGTCAGGTGTAAATGACAACCTGACACCATTACTATTATTCTATAATTTAGTAGTTATTCTTGATTTAGTATATTCTTGTATGTTTTATTCTTTCATTTAGATCGATCAATGATTTTTTTGTATTTTGTCTTTTTTTAATTTTTTTTTTTTTAATTTTTTTTTTGGGTATGTTTTTTTTCGGAGTTCTGTTTGTTGGTCTGTCATGTTTGTTTTTATTTAAAAACATGATAAATAAAATATGATAAATAAAACAAACAAATAAATGAAGGTGTCATGATGATGTTGAGGTCAGGTGTAAATGACAACCATTACTATTATTCTATAATTCAGTAGTTATTCTTGATTTAGTATATTCTTGAATGTTTTATTCTTTCATTTAGATCGATCAATGATTTTTTTGTATTTTTTTTTTTGTGTTTTTTTTTTTTGGTATGTTTTTTTTTCGGAGTTCTGTTTGTTGGTCTGTCATGTTTGTTTTTATTAATACTTACAAACTATACAACACACTGTAGTTAATCTTTGAGAGAGGACTGATTGTTGTACAATTGTATATGATAACTTTACAAGAGTTGATACACAATAAATGAAATACACATAAGTCTCTTTTATGTTTGGATTACAGTATGTTATGTTCACTTCTATTGTGTTAATCCTAATCCTCTTTAATGTTCCCTGGTCAGGACAAACAAGCCCCTGATAGGCTAGCCTTTTAAAAGGATTTAACTATGCCAACCACTGTTTGCTATTTCAGAACATAAAGTAGCATTTTAGTTACTCTATGTATTAGGTCATGTTTTGGCTTCAGTTTTGGACCTCAATGGCTTGTTATGGTCAGTTGGGCCAGGACAAAAGAAGAAATTTGGAAGGTAAATACAGGAAATTTCCTTCTTCTAAACTTGTTTTCACAAGTCCTGAATTCTGAATGATTGAATTTGCATGAAAGTGTGAATATCAAAAAGTAAGAAGTTTAAAAAAAGCCTTAATCCAGAAACAAAATAATTTAATTCTAATACACAATTGGGAATAAATATAGCCAGGATTATAGGTACATTGGTGGGAAATATTAAGGAAAGTGCTAGGATGAGATGTGTAGGTGTATATATGGAGTATAATGAAAGAAACCCAACTCATGTACTGAATTTCAAAATGCCATTGTAGATTTAGCGAGTATAATCTCGGGATTTGGTAGTGACAAATTATGTCTGTATGTGATGAAGGGGTAGGTAAAGTGGATATTGTATAAATGTGGTTGGGTTGGGGTTGGAAGGAGGTTTTTAGATTATAGAGTAGACTAATTGTGTGTTTGTTGTATATAAGGGGATAAAAAGGGGTTTTCAAAGTTATATCTTGACAGTATGTATCTGTATGTGTATTGTGCAGACAAAAACAAAAAGAAAGGTGGATAGGGGTCAGGGACTGTTTGGAAAGGGTGTTGAAGTCACATATTTAAAATATTGTAGGAATATAATACTTAATCTACATGTAGATATAATCACTTAATAATTGCCAGCCTACTTTTCTTTCAATGGTCATGAAAAACAGTACTCGAACAAGATGCCCAAATGGGCCTATATTGCTCACCTGAGTACCAAGTACACTCTCAACAAAAAATTGAACTGAAGCATTGTCAATTGAAGGGAGTACTTGCAGAGTTCGATTTGGCACAGTTTCAACACATTGCCTTATATGCCTCCTTTGGACACATACATGAGCAAGAGATGTTTGTAAAACACTGATGTTTCTGATGCCTGCTTCATTAAAGAGAGCATAGAGAATCTATTGAACAGACACTAAGCTAAACTTTGTCTTAGTATGCTAAAATATAGTTCATCCTCCATGACAAATGAAGAATTCTCTAGGCCATGTTCAACATCATGTAATTAACTCTTAAATCTCCATAAAACACCCAAAATAAAAAAAAAAAAAATTGACAAAATTTTTTTCATGCCAGATTAGGAATCATGAATATCATTAAATGATACCAAATTGTGTCTTAGTGTGCTAAAATAAAGTTCATGATTAATGACGAATAAAGAATTCTCTAGGCCATGTTCAACATCATGTTATGTAATTTTGCACTCTTAAAATCTCCATAAAACAACCCAAATAAAAAACATTGATAAAATTATTTACATGCCAGATTAGGAATCATAAATATCATGAAATGATACCAAATAAAAACACCCAGTGTCAACATAATAAGAAATTATGAGTAAAAACCTCCTTTTTTACATTGAAAAAATCAAGTCCAGAAACACGTCAAAAACTCGTTAATTTCTAATTTACGGATCTTAACTCCGAACACAATTTTGATAACCCATCTTTATAGATTGTTGAAATGCAATTAGTTTCCCCATTTATGCACTGGTTCAGGAGGAGAAGATTTTTGAAGAGGGATACCGTTTTGGGCACTTTTGGCCCCGCCCTGGATCCACCCCTAAGGGAATCTGGATCCCGAACACAATTTTAGTAGGGGACCTTGAGTACATCATATAATATACAAAGTTTGATCCAAATCTGCAATGCAACGACGACGACGGACGACGAACTATAACTATAGCACACTTGAGCCTTCGGCTAAGATGAGCTAATAAAAACCAGAAAGGTTCCAATTCCACTATTTAATGTGATTTATGAGCACTTCTATGCCTCATTATTTGATACAATATTTGTGCATTCCTTAAGTTGCACTATTGATTATCTCATTCTCATATCCTGTCAGAGGTTTAAATGTGGAACTTAATGTTTTGACTTCCATGTACATCCTTAATGTTGACTGAAGGTTCTTAAAAGGTAAACAGGGATCCCCTCAACGAAAATGCCTTTGTTGGTATAATATAAGCTTTCTGTAAAAGAAATGAATATTAAACAAGATCATATAAAATAAGCGAATAAATACTCAGTTGAATTCATACATGTATATCTGTGTCTGGTTTAACGAAAGTTTTTTTTTAATATCTTAATCTGTTTTAACTCTGTAAATGTATGCTTTAATTATAGGCCAGTGTGAAAGAATAGTTTTAGTTTCAACATAATAAATGTTATGTTTGACATGAACTTCATTCAGGGACAGGTGTCTGGGCTAAATTCCAAAAATGTAATACGCTTTTAACCGTACGTCTAAACTGTCATATTTGTAGATTATTGCTATGAGAAAAATCGTAATATTTACTGCAAAAGACAATGAAGTTGTTGGTTTATGATAGAAAATAAATCTGTTTACTGAGTAATGCTTTCATTACCACAAGACTTTATCACAGTAAATGAGGACTCTAACCTTCTGACCCTTTTAGATACGACATTTGTGACTTTGACATAGTGCAGGTCACTTTGTACTGAATACTGTACTTTTTCCGAACCGATACCCCTCGCAATTCTTGGCTCACGATACAACACTTCTAATGTGTAGCTGTCACAGTGTCACTAGCTGTACAGAATACTCAGTCACTAGATACGCCTCACAATTCTTGGCTCACGATACAGCACTTCTAACGTGTAGCTGTCACAGTGTCACTAGCCATACAGAAAATTCAGTCACTTGATACGCCTCACGATACTTGGCTCACGATATAGCACTTCTATCGTGTAGCTGTCACAGTGTCACTAGCCGTACAGAATACTCAGTCACTTGATACGCCTCACGATACTTGGCTCGCGATACAGCACTTCTAAAGTGTAGCTGTCACAGTGTCACTAGCCACACAGAATACTCAGTCACTAGATACGCCTCACGATACTTGGCTCGCGATACAGCACTTCTAACGTGTAGCTGTCGCAGTGTCACTAGCCTCACACAATACTCAATCACTAGATACGTTTAGATTAAAACGACATATTGTTGTGATTAGAGCGATCACATATCTCATTGTATGATAAATATCGCGATGCAGCAATGTCCCTGTCCTTTAGGTGTCTTAGGGCATACATATGTATGCATACATTTACACAGCTAGAGGGCTCTGTCTGACCATGTATATATGCCAGATCTCGGTTCTACTATACAAAATACTCACAGTGAGTCCTCCGAAGATCACATGTATACCATCCAGGTTCTTCAGACCCAGAGGAGTGGACAGAAATCTGTACCCTATGATTCGTCAAAAATGCTTTATATTTTTGTTATTTTAAATGCTTAAACTACTTATGTTACACCTAATACATGTACAATCACATGGTCGGACCTGAAGAGGAAGTCCCTTTGATGGATTGTTACAAATTTATTTATATTTGAGTTTGTTATATCAATAAGGAATATCAATATATATATATATATATATATATATATATATATATATATATATATATATATATATATATATATATATATATATATATATATATATATAACACGTACGAGAGGGAAAAATGATGAATAATATTCAAGAACAGACTGGTATTGCGATAGTATATGTAAAAAGCATTGACAATGCCAAAGGTCACCAAATCTGTATTGAGATTTTACCGAGTGTTTAGCTTGATACATAATATGATCCTTACGACTAACTTAATCCCTGGATTATTGTACTTCTGAACATTGCCAATTGTTCTTGTTTTGTATAATAAGTACCCCAGTTTGCTTTACACGATCAAGATAGACGACGGTGCCAATCATTTGAGACGTTCGTGGAATGCCGCGAAGACATTGATTTGTAATCGTTCTAGAGATCCACTTCGGCGTTTATTTACAAACATTACCTAATTTCATGTGATGATGCAAAAAGTAAAAAAAGATCTTGAAATGCATAAGATTAATTATTGGGAGAGTGTTCGACACTGAGAACTAACAAAAGAAGGGATAAATAAATTTATATTGACATTGAACACTTTACAACAAGGTAACCAGCTGTTACCAGTATTGTCATTCTCGATTTTTGCGTCATTTATCGGGAGGGTGTTGATCCAGAGAAAACCATCTATGTTTAAGTATTAACAAAGTCACAGCTGCTGATCAGATTGTCAACAGATTTGTTACAGTGAAAAATAAATAACTTGTGTACATACAAACTTTATATAACTTCATAGGAGGTGGATTTGGGTTATAGATATTTTTACACAGTCTTCGTTGCTATGTCTGGACAGCCTGACAGAGGACGCTCTAAAAGCGAGGGCGTTGTGGAAGTTAAGAAATTTTATCAGAAATCCGAGGCTAATCGGAGTATACCAGATATTGCAGCTTATACACCTTTAATGGAATCGGAGGACCATGAAGCAGAGGTATATTATATGTATTGTTGACCTCTGATGAAGAGGTCTAAAGGTGGGATGCAGGTGATGTAGAAACGGCCTTGAACATTAACTTGTAAATTCCATATACATGTATATACATATAGAATGGTAAATTGGGATACCATGCTTGAGTTAATTTACAAAGTTAAAACATTATTCCTCATACAATACCATCGTATGGCTGTTCGTTAGCTTGTCCATCAGCTTCTGCTCTGCTTACCTACATGTAGTGAACACATTGTTGCAGCAGAATTTCATCAAACTATGCACTTACCTGTATATTCTTTATGGTGTGAGAAAGACCTCTGTTGATTTTCAAGGTTAAATGTCACAATTTAAGGTCACATGAGGATGGTTTACTTAAAGAACACGTCAGAAAATTGATCAACATTCCTTACCCCGAAAAACAAAACCCTATTGGAAACAGCTGCAGGCGATGTCAACGCAGATCTTTGGTTTTGAACGGAATAGAAAAATGACATAGACTAAGGTACTTTTGAAAATACAGTATGATCTTAGGAAAAGAAAAATTTGCGCAAAAGGGATTGGATTCGACTCAGTGTTACAACATTTACGTTAAAATGTAGTATAACAAGTATTTATGATATGTGAAGGTAAGGTAGTAGATATGAAATATATATATATACACCGGTGTATACAGTTTTGACATCTACGGATATGGTTTATAGATTTTCTTGTTATGTGTTTTGTGTGTTTGTTTCTTGTTGACGTTTCATAAAGATTACATCACTTAAACTGTGATAGCATCTTCCAAATGCATTGAACAGAATTTTCGATCTATGCAATGGAGTCACCCGTAGGAATAAGGATTTCTTCGTCTTTCATGACTCTGACCTCGTTTTAGTGTCTCACTCGAATGACGGAACAGAAGAGTCATCAGTGTGACTAGATCCCAAGGTGTCTCGACTCCGAGACTCAAACGACCGAGGTACGTCAGCAGTATGCTGTACTGAAGAAGACCTCGTACATCTAGTAATTTCCGTGATATATTGTAATGATGGCTATTTTAGAGGTATTCACCGAGAAAAGAATGTAAACAAGATAATCAGAGAAGGCCGAGTCCCAGATGTAACAGCATGTGGGATCATATTATAGGGGATTGGAGGTTACAGAACTTAGCATCTTTCTTGAAATTGTAACTTCGGTTAACTTGTTGGTCACCGTGTGAGATACTTATAATCGTATAAAATGCATGTAGACGGAATCATGTGCAGCTGTATCTACGCGGAACAGCACACATGCGACATTATTGACGTTGATTTTTATAACGTACGAGATTGCAGGTGTTGGTCAACTCATAGCTAGAAGAAAACACGCTCAGAGAATGGTTGGGGGAGTTCACTTGATATCATTTGCTTTAGATGTATAAAATAGCGGTCTTTAATAAAGCAAGTAAATCATGGCCATTCGTAGTGGCGGTCATTCTCCTTTCTCCTACCATTATCACTTTCATTTTCTCTTGCTACATGTGTAGACCCCTATCTTGAATATCTGCTTTGTACACTTTCTTCGCATTCAACACATCGTAACAAAACATTAGCTGCGAAGACTTAATTGCTTCTAATCGTTGTAGTTCCAATGTTACATCATACGAGATTTTGTTGCTTTTCTTAGAATCTTTAACTTTGGTAAACACATGGTGTGTGTTATTGTGACCAAGATAAATTCCTTTATCGTACTATTACGGAGAATGTATTGGCCAAACCATTCAGATAACCGATTTTATATTTTCAATGTATATAGATCTTGTATTGTTCTGCATTCATACCGTTTCATCAGCCAACATTGTAATTTAAAACTTTTAGACCATGGGGGAGTATAACGGCTCGTAAATTCTAAATTTTGAATGGATTAAAATCTACGCAAGACAGCTTGGTTTTGCGCCAGCAGCATTAAAAGAACGTTTAATCTGTCAGATTACCTACTAACTAATTCTATAAGCCTGGATAAACTAGTCGGTTTAAGAGAATTCCGAGTTCGGAGATGTCAGACGGTATATATTCATTAATTAGTCTAGAGGTTCACATGCTGTCTTTGATGTTTACAGTATGCAGAATTATCATGTAAAAGATCTGGAAGACACCAGACATAAATGTGTATTAGGGCCTGCTAGACGTACATTGTCGGACGACGACAAGTCGTATTTGTGTACACACCGATTACGTGCAAATTTCTTCCTAAATTTGACAGTTCGTAACGCATTACACGTTTTACGTGCAAGACGTCTAATTCAGATCACCGCTGTAAAACCTTAACAAAGTAATTAGCATGTAAACTTAGGTTGTTTTTACTCCAGTGTCCAATTTCTGAATAATATATTTTGCAACTTGTTTTCTTTCTTGCTACATGTATCGAACCCAAGCGTGACCGAGTTGTAAGTGGATTCGGCTTGTTGTCCAACGTCCACTTGACATCAATTTAAAGTTAGATCTATATTTATTAACAGGTTTTGCTGCCATGATGATTATGTAAATGTTAAAATTCCTAAATATTGTATAAAACAAGAAACTAGTTTATCGTACTGCGTGTCTTATTTCACTCCTCCCGGACACCTGATGTCACCTCTGAATTTCAGGGGTCTATGAATGTCCACTGTGGTACATTGTTGTTAATGCCATAGTCATGTTACAACAGTTACTTTTGTGTATTTTACATTATCGGTGTCGCTACCCTATAACCTATGTTTGACTCTGAAGTTTCGAGTTGTGTGGAGGTCAGCAGTAATTCTAGGAGGGCTACGGAATGACGGTCATTGAGAGGTTTTCCATTGTACTACCGGGTTGACTTTGGTTTTCTGTTGGTCATTTAGTAATAATTGAAGCATTTAGACCAGACCCAGTGTAATTTAGTGGAAGAGGTGCTCGACTCGTGATCGAGAGGTCCCGGGTTCGACTCCTGCCTTGGGAATACCAGTGTCCTCTCTTACGGATAAGACAGTAAAACCCGAGGTCCTGTATGATGGTAGACCCTATACGTACAAGATTCCTCACTGCTTCGGATGGGCCCGTTACAGTGGCGGATCCAGGATTTCCGAAAAAGGGGGGCCCACATGTGTATAAGCCAAATTTCTCAGCCATTTTTGGTGCAAAATCTGGATTTTTACTAGTAAATATGTTGCCAAAAGGCCCCCCTCTAAATCCGCCACTGCGTTACAGAAGTGTAAATTTCTATACAATGCATAACGTAAAATGGAATGACGTGAAGCGATAATCAATCAGTCAGTCAGTCAGTCATTCAGTGAATCAATTGATATAACAGACAGTACAACCAAATGATTCCGGTTACGGTCGTAGTTTCGGTCTAGTCAGATGTATGTGTCATGTTCTAATTTTTGAATTTACTTGGGGGTGTTAAATACAAAAATTCCACTCCAAGTAAATTGAAAAATTAGAACATGACCTATGTACCAATTCATTTTATTTGTCATAGTGAATTTTCGGTTTTAATCAACGGTTAGGTCATTGAGTTTTTGACAGTTTGGTAGCCTTGTGTTTCCTCATATAAACACAACTGAAAAACTGCTGAACGTGATGTTAGACTTTCGACATCAGTAAATCAAATATCTGTATAGCACTGGAATCTAAGTATGACACGACGGTATGCAACTACAGCAAACTAGACGGCCAAATATATTGAACATACCGCAGTCGCATTCTGTTTCTTTCAAGCATAGTTCCATGCGTGCATAAATATTCTTAGACTCTTATCATACATACCATATATATATATATATATATATATATATATATATATAATATATAACGCAGCGCATTCTACATTGTGATTGGTGGTTCATTATCAATCCAGTCAATTCAGAGACCCCCCCCCCCCCTTCCGCTGTCCACCACCATCACCGCAGATCAGTTGTTTAAAGCGGACAGTGATTAAAAGTCATATATATTATATCGATAATGAAGAATATTGTCAAATTTTGGGGCTTTTCGTAAAGTTTTGGGTCGCCGCCGGGACAGTTTCAGGAGTCCTGAATCTGCCAGCTATCAATTGTGTTGGAGTGTGTATTATCTGTCTGGGTGCCAACGTTTTACCGGAGAAAAACTAACAGCGCATGCGTTTGTTTCATGTTCATTTTGTGCAAAAGTTCCCATCATCATAATGGGCTTTTGTGATAATTTGGTAAATATTGTATCCGGGTTCAAGTGTCTATTAGATACATATATAGCGTATGCTCGTTGCGTACACTGTATGATTGAAAGTAGATATTTATTAATTAATATTAAGAATTTTAATATACCCCATCTCAAGTGGGGGAGGTAAAGCTTCAAAACACATAGGACCGATGTGGATAATTTATCCTCAAACTTGAGTAACTTGGGTGCACTGCCATATAATGATGAACATTTTGTGCACGTGGGAATATCTATTGCTAAACTTGCCAATGATTGGTTATTTTCCTCTGCGTCTTATTTGTGACGCATCTAATTTATCATTGCACTCTTCATCAACAGATATTGCCAAGCATTGCATTAATGCAATTTGAATAAGTCTGGTGCGGTAGACATCGACGACTGAAGCATGTGTGCATAATATGATATAGCGACATCTATTGTCGCCGCTAGGTATTACGAGGAAATAATTTTACAATAGCCTTTTCATGAAACACGTTTGGAATGAGTTAACCGTTCTTGTATTTAAATTGTCTGTTTTTGATACTTAAAGTGCATTACCAATGAAGCTATTCAGGAAATAGGCTTATTACATAGAATAAATGTACGTTCTCTCTGTGGAGTCAATTAATACATTGCATATACGCTCATTTTAAGGTATCAGTTGTAGACAATATTAAATTTGTTCTTGTTTGTCTTAACGATTATTAATAAACAGAATTTAGATGTATCATACATTTGTGGGTAGGTATAAGAAAATAGTTAGAGGATGGTTATATAACACATATGATTCCATAATTAGCAGTATTTATAATTGATAGTCTACCTTCTAAGCCATTACTGGTGTTATAGTAATGTGCTTGGGTTATTGTTTTGTGATGATTCAGACTGTATCAGTATGAATAGAGATGGTTAGGATCAATCTTATGGGTTTCGTGGTCTTTAATGTTTCAGTAATTTCGAAATGTGTGATACCGTACAGAGAGTGTATGGCATTAAAATATTAATGTAATTAAGAAACCTTATTATTACGAGAAGATTATTAACAGCATACAAAAGTGCCTCACAGTTGTTATCACTACAGATTGAATAATAATGATACATGTATACACCTCTGTATCTTACTATATAACCTTGATAGAAAACACTCAAAATACCAGAAATGCTGTGGGTTCTTGTAAAGGCATTTTCCCTTTCTTTCTATGCCACGCAAGATGTAGTGGTATTATTTTGGATTGGAATTTAAATGAAATGGACCCCGTTTGTTTCTTTATGTTCAGAAATATAATGCTATGTTTGTATTATATGTGTTTTATATGAATTTTCTGCCATCTGTTTGTTTAAGGCATTTAAGACAGATGTTGTTAGCCACATAGGAGATTCTGAATTCTCCAGTGTACCTCGTCTCAATTTTGATTTCCAGGGCTTTATGAATGTGCATCATGATATGCTTTTGTCAATGATACAGTGGCATCGCATCAGTTACTTTCATATTGTATATTGAGTGACTGTTATTTACCAAATGGCTTTATATTTTCATTTCAGAGAGGCACAGAAAAATACCATTCTGAGAAGGAATCTGCTGCCCAGAACAAAAAGAAATGGGGTGTGGCATACTACAAACAAAATTATCCTGAAACAGAACTTGAGGATATTGTAAGTCATGCATGCCTTGTAGATATGTCAATTATATATGCTAATTAGTAATGATTGACATATAATTTTCAGTTCATGCTCATTTATGGAGTAGGATGTCAAAAAATCATGATATTATATATGGTAACTTCTACATATATATGAATGTTGTAAAATTTCTAATATCCACGACCTGCAGTCTTCTTCACATTTTTTATTATTATTTCCTGAAATGTTGGTGATGATGTCACAATTTTGAGTATGATTTTAGTATTCTTGAAAATATTACTATTTCTTAGAGATCTAGAGCTATAGTATGCTGTTAAATATTATAGGTGTAACTTTTCTTAGGAGTAACTTTTCTTTTCTTTTGTTAGCAAATTAGCAGTCAAAAGGACATCCAACATATTTGTACATTCCAAAATGTATGGGTGATCAGAAAATTATTGTATGCGAAAACTCCAAACAAGCAGAAAACTTAATGTTTAGTACACTAAGAATACACAGATCATCTATTTTTCATAAGGACTTTATAATTTTTTTGTGGGGATTTTTTTCTTCGCAAAGACTTTTTTCATGATGATTTTGTTGTGAGGAGTTAATTTTGATATTTAACATGGCCTTTTTTGGTGAGAACCTCTGATTTGACTATGAAACTGTAACATGTATGTGGTCTGTGACAAAACTAAAGTCTCATGAATATGCCCATAGAGATAGCTGTGAAAATAGAGTATCAGAATTACATGAAAAATGAGTGCTTTATAGTACTAATCATTGTGTTAACTTCATTCTGTGGATTAATTAACCTTTGAGAAAATTGACTAGGATTTTATATATTGCACTATTATTCCTTATCAAATGCTTGGAGCCTAAATTTATCTATAGGTTAATGATTTTCTGTAGAATCCTAATGAGTCGCTTGTGCAAGATGTGTCTAGTACAGCTGTACTGACTCCTTTGGATGATGATTTGGTTGGTAATGTCCAGGAATTGGAGGATCGTGGGAACTGGTCAGGTCGTTTTGACTTCTTGATGTCTCTACTTGGCTACAGCGTAGGATTAGGCAATGTGTGGAGGTTCCCATACCTAGCATATAGCAATGGAGGAGGTAAGCAGGCTGTTAATGAACATTCAGCTGCATTCACTTTTTCTTTATCCTATTTTTTAATTAAGGAAAGAAGGAAACATTACAGAAAAAAACACATTAATTTGCAGGAAAACAGTCTTAAAAATATAGGACAGGAATAATCAGTAATGTGACAAGGTCTGGTCAGAAATAATGCCCTCAGTCTTTTTGCCAAATTACATGTAGCTATGTTCCATATTACTTAATTTCTGGAGCATTTTGCCTGTCATATAATAAAGATTGGGTAAATGCATTTTGCATGTCATTATAGAAACTTCAGGTCTATTCATGGGGGTTTAGAGTGATATTCTTGCTAAATATTTTAACTCGGACTTGCTTCAGTGAATACTCTAAAGTATCATAGTTTGAATAGAAATAATAGAGTTATTGATCATGTAAAAGATCAGAATAATCTAGATTGTACCCAGTGAATATCGGGTCGTTTACTCATCTAATGGACCAGGACAAAGCGTCAAGTATAAAACCCGAAATGAGTTAATATGCAAATAAATATTTATTCATGAATATGCAACATTGAAAGATTTCATGCATAAACATGTTGACTAGTCTTCACAAATCCGTGGGAAAATGTGTCACAGAATTTAGATATTTGTCATTGCCATGTATGTACTATACTGAAAAGTCTTAATTGTGATCATCAGTCAGTCCTCTGAATGAATTATTATATATATAAAGTCAATGCTTTGTGTCATAATTTGAAGAAGTCGGTGGGTTAATCTGGAACTTGCTTAGGCATAAGCATAACATCAAGCTTAAGGGTATAAGATGGCAGAGTGACTTGGATGCTGCAGTTGAACACATTAATTTTATCCCTTTAGTACATATTATAGGCGAACTTCAGTACACATCAATGAAGAACTTCAATGTCGGGTGTCAGAACGGATCGAGTACTGAAAAATGAAATGTATAAAATAAAAAAAAAATCAATAGGGATGTTTCCTAGATGTATTTTATTGCTAAAATATCAATAGGGATGTTTCCGAGATATATTTTATTGCTTAACTTCATTACATTTAGCTGACCATTTAGGAATCTGCAGATTTTGAAGTTATTTTGTAAAAAGCATTGGTCTCATAAAAGTATGTATTTATTACGTGATTTTTTCATATGCCATGTATCCTTTCTTCCCAAAAATAAAGACAGCAAAATCAAATATTGATTATATAATGTATATAATATTCTTTAAGTTTATCATTGTTATAAGTGCAGATTATGTCAGTTTATTCACAGGAACATGTTTTGTACCGATTATTATTCTCTTGTAGTACATAACTAGAATGAATAAATATTAAGCATACGCTTGTAAAAGACATAACTAGAATAATAAATATTAAGCATACGCTAGTAAAACACATAACTAGAATAATAAATATTAAGCATAGGCTAGTAAAAGACATTTTTGAAGCAGATTGATTATTTTATTCATGTATTTATTTTATTTTGATTAACGATTTAAACTATTTGTATGATAACCATTGAATAAAAGAAACGTTTATTTACCTTTAACATATCTATATCTCAATGATAAACGAGCATGCAATTACATGCTCCCATTAGGAATGTTCTTCGTATTAACCGATCAAGGATAAAGTTCACACAGGTATACCTGTCCTGTAGCTGAACTCTCCCAGAGGTCAGGAGTGAATAATGCTATCAATGGCGGTCGATATCCATATATAGGGCTATAAAAGTTCCAGTAATTTATACTAGAAACATCGATACATAATGGCTATATTGGAAGGTGAACGTGACGGTTTATCTAGTTTTCACAAGTGCAGATATATCAATAACCATGTTGAATTAAAAGTTCAATAATTCGGAATTCAGCTCTTGAATAGAGTTGCTTTTCAGTGCTTACAAAATTCTTTTCCTGTTTGAAGCTCAGTTCATGTCTACATGTATATTGTGATGTTCGATTTCTTTTACAAATTTCAATAAAAACTGATATTTTCTTTGATAATTTTGTGATTTTCTATTACGAAAATAGCTAAGTTTCTTCTGAACTCCCGATTTTAATCTCCAGGACAGAAAGGGCTAGAACCTTTAACAGTTTTGCCATTGATTTGCTGCAGGAGCACTTTTATCTTTCTAAGATTTTGGACACGGTCATGTCTAGCAAGACTATAGTATTCTTTCGCCATCATCTATTGAACTTTAGTTGCCCAGACGTTCTTCAGACACCGTTATTGATGGACTTTTACCTGTCCAGCGTCTGTAATCGTATCTGTCGACTTACGGGGGAATGTCCCATTAATTCTAGCGCTATTGACAATGAAAGAAGCCGGTGACAAAGTTCAAGTAATTTGTCTTCCGTCAGAATTACAGATGTGGACCATAATTCAAGATGTTTCTCTCCTCCTCAGCTTTATATGAATGATGGAACCGGTTCAGTGTTATTTTCATTCATTTAGTTTTTAGGAGTCATGAACTTTTCATTCATTCATTTACGCAAGTAAGTGACCGTATAAGAATGCTGAGAGGAAATTGGCCGTAATTGTTGACTAGCAAAACAACACATCACATTAATTTCACAGTTATATCAATTACATGCTTACTTATGTTAAAATAAATTAAGATCTAGGATTTCATGTTACTGGATATCGATCGCGGTTTTCCTTTGTGTAATTGTGGGCATACACCATCTGGAAGTCCATGTACACGTACATGCACGTATGTGTGTATTTGGGATCGGATATTCTGATAGATGTTTATAAACATAAGTAGATATGCATTTAATTGTTTCGCCCGTAAAGCAACGCGACATACAGAGATCACTTTGTCCAGCGTCTGTCTGTATGTTCGTCTATCTGGCAAAAGTCACTTTTCATAGGAATAGCAGGCGACACGTGTCCCTTCGAACACCGTGGTTTAGGTATTTGGGCGATTATCTGAGATTGACCAAAATAAAACAATGTTCTTTTCAGCCTCCGTATCTTTACGATATGGTAAATGAGTTGGAAAAAGGTTTTCCTTTACATGTTCACTTTGTGTATCTTCAGCTCTTTTTATTGGCTAAATAAATATAAAAACTCATAATCAAAGTGCAATAAGTTATGGAAATCGTCTATTTATTCATCCAAAATTAATGGTCAACGAGCCGAAAGCCCTGTGGTCAAAGTGAAAAAAAAAAAACGAACTATAACATGTTCAGAGGAACACGAGATTGAACAAAATTTAAATTATTCATTTAGATATTTTCCTGCAGTGGATTGAAACGTTATGGGTCAAGAGTAGAAAGAAGAGTATGTATGTGTGCAAGGAAGGGGTCCTGAATAACATTCAAGGATTCTATGATTAGAGATTTTAGCCATTTCCGACTTTGATCGGATTAGGTACTGATCTGAAAATTGCAATTAGTGAATTTCAAAGCCTTGATAGTATACGTAGAGATCTAGAATATTTTGTATGTAATAAATTCCATAATTGAAGGTGAAGAGAAGACCAGTGTGATAAAAGTAGATTTAGACACCGGGAAGTGGGGGGAGGCAGTGTACCTGTTAAATAAAAAGTTCAAAAGTCACATTAGGCTTATGTATATGTATATCGCAATGAAGCATTTAGTTTTGAAATACACATTACATATAATGTACGGTATTTATGTGCGACGTTTGCTGTGAGGAAACCACATTTTCAAATTGTCAACAGTCCTTTTGTGTAAGATATGCACCGGGTTTTAAGTTTGTGAATGAGTTTACTATACTATAGTACGTTTTACGTCATCATTGTAGGAAAGGAAGGTTGACTTTTTTTATTATGTAAATAATTTAAGCGACGAGACTCTCCTCTGACCTATTATACAAGATATTGATCGATATATTAAATGCCTTTAAACACTGTGTATTGACATGTACCCAGTTACAGTGTGAAAAATGAGAACTTCATGATTGCTGCATTTGTCATGACAACCTGAATTACCATGTTAAGTATATACATACAATATATATATCTCGATGTACTAGCATATTAAAAAAGGATAAAAGGCACTCTTTTCATACATTTTCTTCGGTCACTTGGCATTGTCAAAAAAGTTTCTCATCTAAATAAAACCCATAATAACGTTACAAATCAGCGGAGAAATTAACGGCGAATATATCACTTGACAGTGCCAAGTGACCGACAAATATTGGTGATATACTCCTCTGATCTATTACTCAAGATATTGATTGATATGCCGGTATTAAATGCCTTTAAACAGTGTGAATTGACATATACCCAGTTAAAGTGTGAAGAATGAGAACATCATGATCCCTACCTTCTGTCATGAAAATCTGAATGACAATTTTAAGTATATACATACAATATATATATATATATATATATATATATATATATATATATATATATATATATATATATATGCCTTGCATTTTAAGTTGCATAGATGCCAACTCACTCAGAATATTTTTATTTTACTTACGATTGACGTCATATGCGTTCTTAACCAGTATATACTGCTTATATTTCATTAATCATACGTAAAATTATACAAGGAAAGTAGAACATATTGTTTAAAACATACTGTAAAATTTGTTTAATTGAACCTTGCCTAGATGCATCCGATAACATGATCTTCTTTCTTTAGACATCGTTAAAAAGAGAAAAAAAAACCCAACACAATTAAACGTAGACGTGGTTCTCTGTGGGAGGAAATTAAGCTTTTCTTTGACAGTTATAAATGACATTGAAAGTGGGCACGATACGTGAGCGCACGTGTTTATCCTACATTCACTTTAAAGTCCATCATTTCCTGGGGATAATGAATTGGTCTTTCTTAGAATGTCTGCAGATAAGACTCTAATTTTATAAGAAAGAGGCTTTTAACAAGCAAGGGGATCCGATGGCTGGTCTACAGGTGTCAGATTCAGGGTGTACAAAGAGGTCGGACGTCGCATCCATTGACTAAATTTTAAATCCCTTGTTAAATAATTTATGTCAAAATCGATAAATATGCTCAACTCTTTCCTGAAGGTCACAGGATCGTAAGGGGTCTAAACTTCACCTGATTCATATGACTTATGAATTACAAGAACTTGTAGCTTGTCTGTAAAGTTTTTGTTAAGACATTCAATTTGTATAAAAGAAATACATCTAATGCAAATCAGTACGTAAGCTATAATAAGAGCAACATTACCGTGAAAGATACATGTACCTTCACCTATGTTGCTCTTATTCCTTTATTTAACGGTAATATCAGTTTGGCTATATGTAAGTCCCTGATAATATGCAAATTTGCTGAACTCTAATGAGACTTTAATTTGTCATTTCTCTGACAGCATCAAGGACGTTTTCAGTAAATCTGTCATTCCCGTCACTGAATGCAATTGGTTTTGATATAAATTAAGATTTATGTACATTTAAGTGCAAAATTTTAACGTTTTCGTCTGTACCCTCCAGTTTATCGAATTCAATATGTATTAGAGCATGATTGTAAAACATATGTCCTTTCTGTGGGCTTATTTCATAGCAGCAGCACAGCTTTCCTAATTAACGTTTTAATTATAAGTTTTAAGGGCTATAACGCCTATAAATATTACCAGTGGTGCCTTGCTTTTTGACATATTGATCAAAATGTGATGAAAGGAAATGAGTTTTCATTCGGAAACCACTAATTACAGTCCATTTTCGTCAGCTTTGACCTTGACATTTGACCCTTTGACCTTAAAATCAATAAGGTTTGACCTCTTTTGATATATCCAAATTTGGGTTGATTATGATGAAAGGTATTTGAGTTGAAAACCAAATGTGTGACGAAAGGACTGACAAAGCACCTGTCATACCTGGCGGTTGCACGAAAATAATTGCATGAGCATATCAAAGGTAAGTGGTAGTGTTCACTGTTTATATGGGCGAATCAAAACCATATTGAGTATTGGACGAAAGTCTGTCATCGGCGGCGGTATTGTTGTCATCCAGTGGCGTAGATTTAGCTTTAATCTAGAATTTTTAACAGTGAGAGATAGGAGTTTCGTATTTCACATATATATATTCCTATGGATTAAAGCTTTCAATCGGTATCATGGCTTTTGATCCAGTGACCTTGACTTGGACTTCGACCTACTTTTCAAGAACTTAATATTCCATATGTAGATTCAGTGTGACTTGTGGTTGCTTACGTTTTGCAAGCACAATTTAGTGGCATTGACCTTCACATGTCAGTTATGTTTGATATCTTATGATAAGTTAATGCTGCATTTAGGACCCCTGAATCTAGGACCCCTTTCAATTTTAATTTTGGTCTTGTTGTGGAATCATATAGAATGCAGCATGCAGTATTTTAAAAGTCGCTCCACTGTGACGAGCTTTGTTGTTTTCTGACAACTCTTGTTCATTGATGGATCCAGGTTGAATGAGTGATGACTAGTGTTTTTCAACAATTTTAACATCCTCACTAGCATTAATATTACAATAGTTGTTGAGGCATTCATTCTTAGCTTTTCAAGCTTTTGCATCATATTATTGTGTTCTATGTTTTACAAGTGTTTCCGTTTTATTTCAGAGGTGTTTATCTTGCTAGTACAAAATCTATCAATACATAGTTATTTGTTTTCAGGTGCCTTTGTGTTCCCATTTGTGTTGATGTTACTTTTGTTAGGGATACCCCTCATGTTCCTTGAGCTTGCATTTGGACAGTTTGCTGCACTTGGACCAGCTGCTATCTTTGATAAGTTCTGCCCCTTGTTCCATGGTAAAGTTTTTGGTATAATTACAAAAAGATGATTTTGAAATGACCACTCTAAATTTTCATTCAGAAATGATAATGAAAAATTAAGTAATTCTCTAAATTGTATTACTTCATAAATGATGAAATTCTAATACATTAACTTGATGAAATTTGGAAAAATTTAAGTGTCATGGTTTACTGCACAAATTTTGCTTAACCAATGTAGATTTTTAGGACATTTATGTGAGAAAAAGTTATTGATGTTTAAATTTATAAATGATAAATATTTTGATATTGATCTTATATCTGTAAAAAATACATGTATGCACCTAAAATGATACATGATGATGTATAATTTTGATTTGATTTTTCAGGGGTTTTTTTGTAGTATAATGACAGAAATGCTAAAAAGATTTCAAACATGTCAAGTCATTTTCAGTGATTTTGAAAATTTTGTCTGTCAGGACAATGAAATATATAGAAACCATTTCAGGAATTTGTCTCTCTGAATAAAATGTTGTCAGTGAAAACCTTCGTACTGACACTTTTCAACATCAATACATGATTGTATGAGGATATTGTATCTAGTATATTGATAATTATCTTATTAAATGTAGTTTCACATTAGCATACAGATAATGTTTCATATGTGCACTTTGTAGGCCTGGGTTATGCCATGATCTCGGTGTCGGCTCTCGTTGCACTTTACTACACTGTCATCATTGGATGGTGTATTCTATACCTGTTCATGTCATTCACTGGAGAATTACCTTGGGAAAAATGTCACCCAGAGTGGGCAACTAAAAGTAAGATATTTGAACTGGTTCTGAAAGCAGATTCTTGATACATGTGTATATACATTATTTTCATATTTTTATCATAAAAGTCTAATTATGTTAAGAGGCTATTTAATCATCAAATACATGTAATACCAAGTAAGGGTCACTGACAAAATTGACATAAATCATATTATCCTTTTCTTGCAATATTCTAAAGGACATACTTTGCTCACCTTACTTTCACTGTTTTGCCAGATATTCAAACAGTCTTGCTGTTTAGTTACTGACCATATATAAATCATATTAAATGTTGTATATTTGGATAGATTGCTATTCATACAAGGATGCTGACATATGTAAAGCAATAAATGGCTCGCTATACTATGCACAAACTTGCTATAACAGTACCATGGTGGATTTCTACAATATACGAGCAAAACTCAATGAATCAACAAGACACGCCCCTGCTCAAGATTTCTTTGAGTGAGTTGTATTTGTGGGATGTGTTCTCATTTCCTTATTTTGCATGTTTAATAGAATTATTGGCAAGTATATCAAGTTTATACCTTTTCCAATACAGTAGGCCAATTTAATAAGGTGATCTGCTCTTGTGTAATTTAACGTAGTCTGTGGAAATGGAGAGAATTAGTGTAAAAGTTATGCAATGACTATGAATTTAAGCTATAATTTTCTTGTTTGGATGGTCAGTTGACCATGGTGAGATATGGTCAGTCAAGCAGTTGTCTCAGTTTTATAGATCTCCATAATAATTAGAAAGCAGGAGAATTCTTTTCAAGGGCAGACCACTCAAATTATTAATGTATTACTGTCTATCTATTCCAAGCTTATTTCTACATGTACACCATTCTAGAATCAAATCTTTGCTTACTTTGTGCCTTGTCTGTTGTATAGTTTCATTCTAGGTTGACACTGACACATTTAAAGGTCACGGGAAACTCAAATTATACAAATTTATGTTTTTGCTTAAATGAAATATATATGCTTTAAATAACATCCTCATATTTTTTGTTTTTGAAAATAATTACTCCTTCTGGAGATATTGATATTTGAATATAAATGTAAATGTGTGTTGCTTTGGCAAGTGTCGCGGTTTTTCGTGACTGTGATCGTTATGACGTTATATTAGGTCAATTACTATATAAGCTGTATTCAAAACCTGTATGTTACATGGAGAAATGTCGTGCTTGACCTAATGTGACGTCACAACATTTTATTTCTGTAGGGGCTTTTAACTCTTGTTAAAGCCTTGTGCCTCTTGTTAAATCAACCTATCAAACAAACATGTGATAATATGAATATGATACTGTAGTAAATAGTACATGATGTATTTTTGTGATGTTTTAGGAAAGGAGTATTGAATTTATCTGAAGGGATAGAGGATATAGGGATACCACAGTGGAAGATTGCCTTGTGTTTATTAGTGGCTTGGGGATTAACGTTTGGTGCCCTGAGTAAAGGAGTTAAGTCTACAGGAAAGGTAAAAAAAATCCCAAAATGGAAGCTGTGTGAAATTATGTCAGGATCTGTAACTGTAAAGACTGGTGAAAAAGATTAAACTCCAAATAACTTCAAGTGATCTTCATCAGTGAAGTTTTAGACTCGGTACAATTTATATATTCAAGTATAGTGAGCATTGTGTTTCAATATTTTTATCTTTGATTTTTAGGTGCCCTTTTTACATAGAATTTACAGCACTGTAAAGTTTTGTCTCCATACAAAACAATTTTTGCCTAAGACAGTCTACTGTTACATTTTGGGCTTTGCTAACCCTGCTGGCTATTGGTGCAGTGTTCTTGAAAAAATTTTTTTGGGGGTGTCAATCATTTGGATTGATTTTTGGCACAAACTTGTCAGTCCAGAGAGAAACTAATCAGTTTTTCCCCTCCACAAATTTTATTCACCAAGAAGCCTTGTTGTCACATTCAGGGTTATATGTATGCTTTAAATGTCAGCAGTTGATAAGGCATTTATAAAGATCATACATTTTACAGTTTTTTTCTCAGGATCAGAATTTTGAAATCACAATATGAGGCTGAAGAATTTGCCAGTCACAAGGACTGGTACAGTACAAAGCAGTTTTGCACATTCATGAGTTTAATTGGTTTTGCTGACAGGACCAAAAGATTTCAAGAAATCTGGTGGCTCCAAAAAAAAAAGTTTAACTGGAAATATTTCTGTATAAGCTATACTTCTGATTTTATAAAGTATATGCTTTTTTTGTTGCAGGTAGTGTATTTTACAGCCCTGTTTCCCTATGTGGTGCTATTCATCCTCTTCTTCCGTGGAGTTACTTTACCTGGAGCTTCTCAAGGCATTATCTACTACCTCACACCCAGATTTGACAAACTTGGAGAGGCTAAGGTAAATTGTCAGGATTTCTTGATCAGATAAGTGAAGTACTTAGTGTAGTAGTGTAAAACATACTTGTTTCTCCTGCCTATATGTTTTGTTAGCTAGTTGATTAAAAAGAAACATTCAAAGATATTGATATGTGTCAATTTCTTCAGAGAACAATTGATGGAGACATCAATGTTTTCATGTCTAAATACACATAGATGTAAGTAATAAAGTAATACTGCATTTAATTATTACAAATAAAGATAACTCTTGTTACAAAGATATTTTGTTGTTTTGTTTTTTTTTAATGTGTGTAATATATTTTTTATTCTTGTAAATTATAATATTATCTTTAAGGTCTGGTCTGATGCAGCTGCTCAAATCTTCTTTGCATTAAGTCCAGCATGGGGCGGACTGATCACTTTGTCAAGTTACAACAAATTTCATAATGACTGTTTCAAGTAAGTTGTCATACAGCTCTTAAATTAGTGGGTTTTTTTATTGCTACTCCATGTTTAGTATATATTCTTGTATACATTTTGTGTGTTGTAAAATGTATTTTCCTTATTTGAAATAAATCTTTACATACCACGTAATATGTAGATTGTTTAATATCATTTTACAGGGATTCCCTGATAGTCAGTATAGGAAATATCTGCACCAGTTTATTTGCTGGCTTTGTAATCTTCTCCATTGTGGGTTATTTGGCTAACGAGCTTGATATGGATGTAGACAAAGTAGTGGACCAGGGTGCTGGCCTGGCCTTTATAGTCTATCCTGATGTGGTCACTCGTCTACCTATTTCACCATTGTGGTCAATCCTTTTCTTTGTTATGATGATCACTCTGGGAATGGGGAGCGAGGTAAGGGTATATTTTATGTTGATTATTTTAGGAATCAGAATTCTATCTACATGTAGTATCTTATAAGAATTTCTCTTGTTTTGCTATATTTCTTGTTTGTATACTAAAAATATAGTTTAAGTTAAATGGATATAATCCATGTCTTAATGTTCAATCATCGATGCGCTCTAAAAGTACTTGATTTTAGTGTCTATAAAAAAAGCTTGTCGAAATAAAAAAGATTCAAAATTGTTTTTGTAAGTGTATTTAATGGAAGTGTTTTCATTGCAAGTTGTCATAATGTATGTGTGGTTGATTGTAGTTTGCTCTCTTGGAGACTGTGATGACTGCCATTCAGGATACCTACCCTACCTTGAGGGCTAAGAAGACCTGGGTTGTACTCTGTGTCTGTGTCATAGGATTCTTTGGGGGACTGTCTGTTACATGCAGGGTATGCAGTAAACACTTGTACATGTTAATATAAATGTAGAATTCATTTAGAGTAAAACTTAACTATAATTTATCAAAAGTATCCATAAATAGGCTGTAAATATTTTAATTATTTCAACTATTTTGGAATATTGCTATGTTTCTAAATGTATGATGATAATCTATCTAAGGTACTTTGTTCTTGGTGTTTGATAAAGCAAGTTCTCAGTATAACATTTGTGGTAAGAGTCTGTGTTATTTTTCTACAGGGAGGCATGTACATTCTACAGTTGATGGATTCCTATGTATCTAGCTGGTCAGTGTTCATGATGGCAGCTTTGGAGAGTTGTATTGTAGGATGGATTTATGGTAATAGTTTATTTGTGGCTTGTAGGGGTGTTACTATTAATATTATTACTGAGTAAGGCCTCATGATAGCTTTGGTTTACCCTCCTATATATGGTTAGGAGATAAACTCTTACAGAAAATGGGTATTTGTTCCTGTCTGTATAAACCCTTATGGGTTGGAGGGGTAATTAATATAGCTTTATGTTTATTAAGTTAAAAAAACAATATTTTTATATGCCCGTCTTTGACAGAGCATATTATGATATGGTGTTGTCTGTCAGTCCGACCTTGTAGGCAGGATACAGACCAAATCGTTGGGGCTAAGACTGTCAAACTTGGTACCTTTACTCCTTATGCCAAGACAAAGATGCCTATTGTTTTTTAAAGGTCAAAGGTCAAGGTCGTAGTACTACTTGGTAGAAAACCGTTGTAGGCAGGATACAGATCAAACCGTCGGGGCTAGGACCGTCAAACTTGGTACACTTACTCCTCATGACAAGACAAAGACACCTATTGTTTTTCAAAGTCAGAGGTCAAAGGTTACTTTACACTTACTCCTCATGCCAAGACTTGGAAAACTTACTCCTCATGCAAAGATTTGGGACACTTACTCCTCATGCCAAGACATAGGCACTTCTTGTTTGTCAAGGTCAAAGGTGAAGGTCGCAGTACTTACTACTTGGTTAGAAAAGCCTTGTAGGTAGGATACAGAATGAGCTATTAGGGATGGAATAATTTAAGGGGGGTATGTTTCCATTCTTTCAAAATCCTCCCCTTCAAACTAAGCGACATGACGTGTCTTATATCACACGTGGCATTGCTCTTGTTCAAATTCAGAAAAAGCAGCATTTTCCCCATCAATAAACAACAATGATACAGTTCTAAATTTTATCTGAAAACATGTTATTCATTCCTTGTAACATAAAATCATGTATACTAGTGTGAAATTGTTAATTTAAGGTGGAGAAAGGTTTATAGAGGATATTGAGTTGATGATTGGACAGAAAAGTGTACATTTCCATAGATTTTTCAAACTCTTCTGGAAATTTCTTTCACCATTTACCTTGATGGTAAGTAAAGCACAGGTCTATTATTTACTTAAATTATAAAATCAGTCACTTTGATCTCATATGAAAATGGGTGCAGCGTCAACTGTTACCATTAGGAGTTTAATATTTCATTTTCAGAGGACTAAATGGTCATTACATTACAGACCTTTAAATGGTCTTTCTTTGATACATAAATTATAAATGATGAGAAAGATTATAAAATTCATATAGCACATATTAAGGCATTTCACATCATTTATAAAGATATTTTACCTTTTCGGTTTTACAGATCACTATCATATTGAAAAAATGAGCAAGTTTAACTTTTGCCTCATCTGCCAGTTTTAGAAATTGAGAGAAATTGAATATTGGTGCATTTTAAACTTTACAAATTAGAAAATCTTGGTTTCTTTGATTGCAATGTGATATTTTGTCATCATTGATTTGATTGTATGGCATCTATAAGTGCCATGTGAGATGGATCAATACTTGGATCGTATGCACTTAAAAGTGCATGAATTAACTTTAAATACACTAGGTTTTTATTTTGCTCTTCTGTAATTGGATCTGTTATGATCCTCTTATTATCAAGTTTTCTGTAAAGAGACACACACATGAAAATATTGTAAATAAATTTATTTCTACACTTAGTTTGTCCTCTTCTTCAACTTGATTCAATACAAACCTCTGGAATTTGGAAAATATGTATACCCTACATGGGCTAATGGAATTGGTTGGGTCCTCTCCATGATTCCACTTGCATTCATCACCACCATAGCTGTCAGCAAGATTATCCATGGTCCAAAAGAAATGACCATATTGCAGGTAAGAGAGTAGCAGTCAGCATAGACTGCATACCTGACTTCAAAAATTCATTCTGTGATTTGATTTGAAGATTCTGGTTTTAAATCCCATAAAAAGAGTTTTGTTGGTTGTTTGGGTAGGAATTGCTTTCAATTTTTGACTATAGTGATCATAACCTAACTCTCTGGAGCTGACTTATTGTAGAATAGGGTTAGTTTGGTCACAGAAGTTTTAATGCTCATGTGCACATATTTAAGTAAGGTAATCCTTAGTGCTTATATTGTATAAAAAAGATTTACATATGAACATACAAATGTACATATGAAAGGAAATTTGTAATAAATTCAATATAAGCAACATGTGCAAGATGCATTCATATTAGAAAATACCGTACTGTTGTATTTTGGTTTTCAATCTAAGTATTTCTAGACTGTTGTATTTGATTTGTTCCCAAATGCTGAGGGATATTCATGTTCTCAAATCTGAAATGTATAATAAAGGGATTAGAGATTAAATAATCAAGTTAGCAATACTTTAAGATATCTTTGCTCTTTTCAATTAATTTTAAACCATTTCTTGTATGTCATGCACCTGATAATTACAGGTAATTTGGTAAGCTTTATAACTGAGAGATTATTAGAATAGAAGTTCACATATACAGGTCCCTTGTATATACACAATTCTAATCTCCAGAACTGTTCAGTTCTTGTATTATCCATTGGATGAAAATGTTAAAGCCAGGGTAACATGTTACAGTAAATGTTGGCATTTAAAAAAAATCATCTCTGGTATGGATGGGTCTATTGCAGGGGTCAATATTTATGAGATTTGCACTAGGCAGGTTCTGTATTTAGGTGAAGCCTGATATGATTGATAAATATCATTGTAAAATAACCTTTGTAAAGCCGAGTAATATTCTTGTATAGCACATTAAAATTTCCTAGTTGTCTGTAGTGTTAAAATGTAGATAAACATTTTCAAACTTTGATTGTAACCTGACAAGGCTGAGTGGTTAGTTAATTCAGGGTGTAGGTTTGAATCTTACTTGAGTCATAGGTTTTCTATCAAAGGTATACCTAGCTTGGTAATGATCCCTAGTTGTTCAAAGTGTGAGTGCCTAGCAACAAATATTTGTTGAGGAATTTCAATGTATTCATTAATGATGAATAGTGCCTTCCAGTTTGGAATATAAATATTGTTATATTTATGCTATGATTTAATATCAAACTATCAGATATATTAATACTGGTATCTTATTTTGTCATATGCAATCAATGTTATAGATAATGCTATATCCTAGTTTTCCTATTAAGAATTAGATTGAATAGTATGAACATATACATTTATGACTCCTGGAGGGTTTACATCTCTGTATTTAAAGATGTTGATAAAAACAATTATGTAAGTGAGTGTACATATATAAAGAGGAAGGGATAACATTGGTTTTCATTTTTTATCTCATTTTGTTTCAGAGGATCAGATTCTTAGTCAAACCTACACCAGACTGGGGTCCTGCTCACAAAGTGCCAACTTTCAACGTAGATGATGAAAACGGGACAGGAAAAGACAAAACTATCAGTAATCCTAATTTTACCTCCCTCAATACAACTCCATATGATTCTAAGATATGAGGTGTTCACAGGAAGGCAGACCTTAATTAATGTCCTTTGGTTGCCATCAGATGTCAAATGTTTACCATGTCAGATATATTGGAATAGTTGTCATACCATAGTGTTCATGTATCTAAATTATGAATGCTTGAAAATTTTAATATTATCGAAGTTATGTTCAATCTGTGTTAAAAGCCCTGCACCAGAACAGTATCATGGTACCATTTGTAAAGAGTCTGTTCTTGTGATTCCCCTTCATGTGTTTGTTAATTATTAGGATTTCTTGATTTTCATTCTACTGATACTTTTTCGAGATCTAGGCTAAATAAACATAATTGTATTGAGGTCCCAATAGGCTTGGTTCTAGTTTGGTTTTGATAACATCCTTTTGAAATTTATTGTCATTTATGGACATAAAGGAAGTAAAATTTACTGTTTTAGGATTTTTTATAAATACCTCTTTTACATACCATTGTTATTAGCTTGCCATTGGGCTTTTATTTACCATTGTTATTAGCTTGCCAGTGGGCTTTTGATGTATTCATCAAGTATCAAAAATGATTAAAACAGTCTATATATAAACTGATTTTGAGCAGAAAGAGATGAAAAATAAATTTTTAAGTATAAAATACATTTGAAGTTAAAGAAGAGATTAATACCATTGGTAATTGTTATCATGGCTCCTTGTGTAAAGAATCTTAAACTGTGTGTAATGCATCTAACTATTACAATGTGCATTAGAAATGATACATACAGTGAAAGCTGTTATGGGTGAGGGAAGATAGAATCACAGAATATTAATAATTTACTTATACTTTATTGATTTATAAGGTATATCACGGTCTTACTAACTATTGTTTGAATTTTTTTTTGTATATTACTGTAATGGGTTTTTTTTTATATTTAATCAAAATAGACATGACATTTTAACAAGAAGGTTCATCAAGTTGTATATAAATAAAGAATGTGTTTTGACTATGTTTGTTATAAAATGAAGTAAACATGGATCAAGTATTTTTTTAATTTAGTGTTCAAGAGTGCTCAAAGATTTTTCTCTTTCCTATTTCAGGTTGAAAGAGAAAATCTGAGGGTCAGTTGTGATTAGGCTTGACATCAGCACAAAAATGCAATTTTATACCAAAAAACTCTGTTTATATTGTTAAAGAGTATTTGAAATACTGTAATTAGACTATGCTCAACATTGTCATTTGTTGAAATAAGAAGAATCTCTTCATTTTTTAAAAAATGTTTTTTGTTGTGTTTTGGTAGCATTTACTTTGATTTGGAAAGTGTAATCTGTTTGTTGTGTAACTAAAACTATGTTGAAGTTGTTTTGACTAATAAACAATAAAGGGTCTGTTTGAATACATTCTAGTCAGTGTGGAATGCATTTAATTAACAAATCATTGACCTTGCTTAAAAAAGTGGTTATTAAATCAAAATTGGATGTAATTTTTGTTTTATTTCACCAAGTAATTTAGAAAGAACAAGTATTCCATTTACTGGCAGCTTTAACCATTGTGACATTTCTGTTCACTTTTTCAGTTCTTGTAAAATGTTAGCATTATGCTTACTGAAAACTGTTTTCAGAGAGTGTTGTTTCATTGTTTACATATACATTAATATACCTTACTTTCTCATATCATTTATGTGAAATGCTTTATGTGGTACACTTCCTACAGATTTTAAGTATAAGTTTCTATCTTTTAGGAATATACTTTGGAGCTTAATTAGGCTAAGCTTTATACATTAGAATATGTCATGATAGTTAGTTTATTACTCTCAATATTAGGTCGATACCTAACTGGGAAAAAGTAGATGGTCGAAATTAGGATTATAATAACAAAAATGCGAAATATTTCTTAAAGAAATATGTTTAAGTAGGAACAAATTTTATATATATATTATTATTATTATGTTATTAATGTCATAAAGGGACTTGTTTCACACAGCCTGAATAACAAAACAGTCTACTTGTAGAATAGTAACATTGCCTGGTAAGTTGTCTTTGCTTTCTAGGGCAGAATTTTGAGAAAAAAATGAGCAGTCTGAGGCTGTATCCGTTGTCGCTGGAGTAGTGAAAGGTGTTATTTATGTTTAAATCAGAAACTAGACTTTGTACAATGTGTTGTTGCTTAGTGAACTAGTTTTTGTGATAAACTAAGGGACTAGAGTTATTTATAGTTACAACATATATAGCTTAAGACTAACCTTTATATGAAACTGGTTTTAGGTTCTTGTGGTATATAAGTTATTGAAACTGCTATGATATGTATTTTCATGAACAAAGCATACAGAAGTCAAATGTATTTGGAATTTGATGTACAAATACTACTCATTTTGCCAAAGTATGCAAATTGATATACTAAGCATTATATACAGGATTTTTGGAATATACCAGAGTTTACAAACACAACAACATAATAGTATACTGTCATGTTTTATAGTTGATTATGACATTGAATCTCTAGGTAATTATCTCTTTGTGACATACAGTAGGTCACAAAGATACCTTTATGTTTTAAACTAGTTTTTAGCTGATTATGACATTGAATCTCCAATTATTTCAAGGAAACGTACAAAAGTTCACAAGGGTACATGCATGTTTTTACCTATTATGTTTTATACTTGATGACATTGAATCTCCAAGTTATTATATCACAGTAAAATCTGGGAATCCACAAGGGTACATACATACACTAATACTTTATCCCATTATGTTACTGAGTTATGAAATGGAATCTCATAATCGGTATCTCATTGTTATTCATACCTTTGAATCTCGACTTCATCATAGTGTATATATAAAATCTCAACACATTATTCCTGTTACTCTCATTGATATTACATTGTCATTCATTTCTCTATTATATTCAGTGCTATTGCTTTATCTTGCATATATAATTATATTGACATTTTATCCTTGTTTTCTGATTTTTATGTTTTAGTACATCTCTGCATAATTATAACTTTTTAAAATATTTTATTTTTATTCTTTTAATTATCTTGTTCACTTTTACTTTTATAGAATCTCTACAAATTGTATTTATTATGTTACAGACATGTTGCTATGGATACCTATTTAGAGATATGAGTTGATGGAGTATGAATCAATTGTAGAATAGTCATATACTTTACAGTGTGTGTGACTACTACTACTGGTTGAGGTATTTCTCAAAAGAAGCCTGGCATACAATTCTTCATTGAATTGTCAGGTCTTTATTTTATTGGTCAAGTAGGCATTCTTTACAGACCTTGAGGGTATTTTAGTCACTTTCGCCAATAATTAGTTATAGTTGTGACATGGAAGCAGGAGGTAAAGAACCTGTTGAAAGTAGTAATGTAATCCAGGAGTTAAGCTTGAAGTATTTGCAACTCAAATCAAGTGCTAATCCATGATACTTAGTCTGCCCCAGCTATACAGTGCCTGATTACATACAATTTTAACAAATACAAATAAAGAGACATATAAAAAAAGGACAAAAATTTTGAAAGGTAGATTCCACTGATTCTATTGATACAGAGGAAAGTGCTTACTGAAGTTATATCCATGTAATTTAAGAGTTTTTATAAGTACATACTTCATATAGTAAGAATATAGTGATTCAGTTCAAATTCACTCCTACATTTTCAAGGAAATATGTCCTGTAATAAGTATTATATGCCCATTTTAATATGAACAAGTTGAAATATGGAATAATTTGTTAAATTGTCATTCGAAAACTATCGTACCCAGTCTATGTTTTGTCTTGAGTGTTTGTATCTCAATGCATTCTGCCCAATATCATAACCATATTTCAGTGTAAATTCTCATATCATTGATTGAGGTATAAATTGTGCTTATTGCTTTTGTGGTTTAAGAGTTCTCCTTAAGCTTTTTTAACCAGTTAAGGTTGACTTTGAATCATAATATGTATTTATAAAACCATTAATGTTATTAATACTGTTGTATAAGTATATACTTGTTTTAATTAATCCTGTCATATAAATTCACAAGTGCTTTGTAGAACGTATCAGTGCTGTATGGAATTTATTCTTCGCTTATTTTAATCTAAGGTACTTTGTTAAATATTCAGTGCTTTATTGCTTTATTTTCTTGCAAACTTTTATACATGCAGTGAGATCTTTTTAATGTGGAGATTTAAATGATGGCTGCAGTGACTTTACAATGAATACATTGTTTTCTATTATTCTTCCTGAGACATGTTATAAATTTTAGTGTTGTTATATTTTACTTGTAATCAGTGTTGACCCAGAATAATTATAATGTATACTCATGTTATTCCACAATAGATACATGTATATATATATATGTGTGTGTATTACTCTTGTCATTTGTAGTTTTACCTAAGAATGTCTCTATTTTGGTTTTGGGTACTTAGTAGTGGAAGAAGATCTTGTATTTAGTTTTTAAAGGTAGATTAGATAATAGTTATTTCCTCTTCATACCTTTGATAAAAATATAAGAATTCCTTTATATCTTAAGTCAGATAACCCTTTACACTAACCAATTACCTATTCACTCCTGTGCAAATCAGATGATGAATGATATATTACTGAAAAATCCCCTAACTTTTTGTAAATCCAGAAACCTAGCAGAAACTTGGTATCAAGTCACAACAAGGTTTCTTTATACAGAATTTGGGGTTTTTAGTTTGCCATGTATTTATTAGAGTAAATGCTGAATGTACATGGATTTAATATAAATGTTCAGTTTTCATTATTCATGCAAAAGTTGTAAATAAGGTAGTACTCATTTTTGATAACACTGACATTGTAATTCAGTTCCTCAGTGGTAATTTTAATTTGATAAGTGATACATGTGTATATAATCTACAACTTTATATTATTATTTAGTTAAGTTTTCATGCAGTCTTTTTGTACACTCCCTGTTCACAAATTTTTAAATGAGAATTGTGTAAAGATTGCTTGACTTTATAACTGTCATGGCGGCTGGTATTATGGTATGCCCCTATCTACCTGTTCTTCTCTCTGTTAAGTTTTACTGTAATCATTTGAGCAGTTTCATATATCTTTCAGTTTTGATCCATCTTTAACCATAACTTTACACCTAAATGCCTTGTATAGGTTCAAATTCTATGGGGATTCTTAACATATATACATACATTTATGACCCTTTTTCTCTTAAAAATATATGAAAATTATGAAATCATGATGGATGAGATATGCAGTTAGTTGTTGCTCTCAATAACATTTGTTGAGAACTAACAACTTTATATCTATGAATAGTACAAAATATTGTATGATACCATTGAGTATATTATAATGTCATTCAAACATGAGTGTTCAAAAATTTGTGATCAAACTGCATTAGCAATGGTATGCTTATATTATTTTGAAAAAGTTAGAACCAGTGTGTTGTTTGTTTAATCTTCTTTTGACATTTGACTTTGTAGACATATATGTAAGTGTTATTGTCATTTACCAGAATGTGTTTGACAGTTCATTACGAAATCATCCCCAAATTAACCCAGAAAAATGTCAAATGTGCCTTTATTTTTCAATTAGATTTATTTAGAATTTCACCACGCTTTGGGATGCATGGTAATTGTTGACTACATGGATTATACATGTATGTAATGTTTACTGCCCTGTTTTAAAACACATGTTTACTGCTCATTATTATTGAGGTGCACATATTAGCGTGCTTTGCAGTTATATACATTTTTGGATAAATTTTGAATTGTTAAATTCTTTCAACGAATTTGTGTGTGTGAGCATTTTCACTCCAATAAACTACCAAACAAATTACTACATTTTGCATTTATTTTTGTGTTTCCTGTGTTGCAATGTCACAAATAGGGATCATTTTGTGTGGCATCTGTCTGGTGGTAGTCATACTTGTGACAAGGATCATTTTGTGTGGCATCTGTCTGGTGGTAGTTATACTTGTGACAGATAGGGATCATTTTGTGTGGCATCTGTCTGGTGGTTGTCATACTTGTGACAGACGGATCATTTTGTGTGGCATCTGTCTACTGATAGTCAAACTTTTGACAGACAGGGATCATTTTTGTGGCATCTGTCAGATGGTCACATAAAAGTCCATATAAATCACGTTTCATATCCAATTCTAGCCACTGCTCTACTACGTTACTGTCGAAGCATATTACGTCTGCTCTAACTGCTGTAAAAGATCATATTATCAAATATTTCATAATAGTAACATCAATTACTTTTCATCGATTAAAAATTCTCATGAAGTTATAGACAAACTTCTTTCCCTAAATTTCAAACCGACTCAAATTTCTACATTTGATTTTTCCACACTTTATACATCTCTGCCTCATGATTTAATTAAAAGCAAGTTGCTGTCTCTTATACAATGGTGTTTTCACAGAGAATCTAAAACGTACATATGTACTTCCAATAACTCCGCAAGGAATTATGTAAAGCACTAGATTTTCTCATGAATATTATTTTTGTGCAATTTGATGGCAAGATATATCAACAAATAGTTGGGATTCCTAAGGGTACTAACTGCGCGCCTCTGATAGCAGATTTATTTCTTTATTGTTATGAGAGGGATTTTATAGTTTCTATTCAAAAATCAAAACGTTTTGAACTCATTGACAAATTTAATAATACATGCAGATATCTGGATGGCATTTTGGTTATCGACAACCCTGAATTCGAACAATTTATATCAGAAATATATCCACCAGAGCTCGCATTGAATAAAGCTAATACTTGAGATAAATCTACACCTTTCTTAGATTTAAACATCAAAATTATCAACCACCTAATATATACTAATATTTATGATAAACGTGAGGATATTGGATTTCCTATTGTAAATTTCCCTTACTTGGATGGCGATGTACCTCGACTCCCATCATATGGTATCTATATATCTCAATCAGTTCGATTTGTCAGAGGCTGCACCGATGTTTTGGACTTTCATAAACGAAATTTACAAATTACTACTAAACATTTAACTCAGGGTTACAGATATCACAAGCTAAGGAAAATATTCGGCAAATTCTTCAGATCTTATTCAGAACTTCTATCTAAATTTGGAAATATTTCTTTTCAACAGTATGTATCCAATGGAATTTCCCATCCTGATTTTTACGGTGATCTCGTATATAAACTAAGGAAAGTAAAAGGCTCCGATAACGTGATTTTATCATGTAATAAAATAGTCAAACGTCTTCTAAATAGACAATATGATATTGAGATCATCAAAAAGACTATAGGTCTTGTATTTGGCCCCTCTACAGCCTTATGCAGACTTTTACTTGAACGTTGCACGCTGACTAACAGGGCGGTGGGGACTATATGACGGGCCTTCTCCAAACCTCTTTCAGAGGAGACATGGTCCTGAACCTCGTCCCCTCTGACTTTCAGACTGGCAGAGCACGGTTTATCATGTTGGTGTCGCATATATTTTTATACCATTATGTGTTTTACAATACCTTACGTGTTTATATTTTTTATGACCTCTCAATATGCGATACCTGTTGACCCTTGTTCTTTAGATGGAGGATTATTTATAAATTTTTAAATGTACGTCCTTTGATTGTTCTGCTGTTACGGTGAGTGGGAAGGTGGGCCCGTAAACCGGTTAACCACACCATTTGTTTGACTTTTGTCAAATTAAATGACCGTCCTAAGTCGGTATCGTAATTGCACTACAATCAAATATTTTTGTAATGTGTTATATGTTCTAGTATATTATTTATATTCATGTATTGTATAGCTCCATGGTGACTTCTGCCACATAACTGAGCCAGTAACTCCTCTTTTTTCTTTCATACTTGTGACAGATAAGGACCATTTTGTGTGGCATCTGTCTGGTGGTAGTCATACTTATGACAGATAGGGATCATTTTGTGTGGCATCCGTCTGGTGGTTGTCATACTTGTGACAAATAGGGATAATTTTGTGTGGCATCTGTCTGATGGTAGTCATACTTGTGACCGATAGGAATCATTTTGTGTGGCATCTGTCTGATGGTAGTCATACTTGTGACAGATAAGGACCAATTTGTGTGGCATCTGTCTGATGGTAGTCATACTTGTGACAGATAGGGATCATTGTGTGTTGCATCTGTCTGATGGTAGTCATGCTTGTGGCAGATAAGGACCATTTTGTGTAGCATCTGTCTAGTGGTAGTCATACTTGTGACAGATAAGGGTCATTTGGTGTGGCATTGGTCTAGTGGTAGTCATACTTGTGACAAATAGGGACCATTTTCTGTGGCATCTGTCTGGTGGTTGTCATACTTGTGACAGATAAGGGTCATTTGGTGTGGCATTGGTCTAGTGGTAGTCATACTTGTGACAGATAAGGACCATTTTGTGTAGCATCCGTCTAGTGGTAGTCATACTTGTGATAGATAGGGATCATTTTGTGTGGCATCTGTCTAGTGGTAGTCATAGTTGTGACAAGGATCATTTTGTGTGGCATCTGTCTAGTGGTAGTCATATTTGTGACCGATAGGAATCATTTTGTGTGGCATCTGTCTGATGGTAGTCATACTTGTGACAGATAAGGACCAATTTGTGTGGCATCTGTCTGATGGTAGTCATACTTGTGACAGATAGGGATCATTGTGTGTTGCATCTGTCTGATGGTAGTCATGCTTGTGGCAGATAAGGACCATTTTGTGTAGCATCTGTCTAGTGGTAGTCATACTTGTGACAGATAAGGGTCATTTGGTGTGGCATTGGTCTAGTGGTAGTCATACTTGTGACAAATAGGGATCATTTTCTGTGGCATCTGTCTGGTGGTTGTCATACTTGTGACAGATAAGGGTCATTTGGTGTGGCATTGGTCTAGTGGTAGTCATACTTGTGACAGATAAGGACCATTTTGTGTAGCATCCGTCTAGTGGTAGTCATACTTGTGATAGATAGGGATCATTTTGTGTGGCATCTGTCTAGTGGTAGTCATAGTTGTGACAAGGATCATTTTGTGTGGCATCTGTCTAGTGGTAGTCATATTTGTGACCGATAGGAATCATTTTGTGTGGCATCTGTCTGATGGTAGTCATACTTGTGACAGATAAGGACCAATTTGTGTGGCATCTGTCTGATGGTAGTCATACTTGTGACAGATAGGGATCATTGTGTGTTGCATCTGTCTGATGGTAGTCATGCTTGTGGCAGATAAGGACCATTTTGTGTAGCATCTGTCTAGTGGTAGTCATACTTGTGACAGATAAGGGTCATTTGGTGTGGCATTGGTCTAGTGGTAGTCATACTTGTGACAAATAGGGACCATTTTCTGTGGCATCTGTCTGGTGGTTGTCATACTTGTGACAGATAAGGGTCATTTGGTGTGGCATTGGTCTAGTGGTAGTCATACTTGTGACAGATAAGGACCATTTTGTGTAGCATCCGTCTAGTGGTAGTCATACTTGTGATAGATAGGGATCATTTTGTGTGGCATCTGTCTAGTGGTAGTCATAGTTGTGACAAGGATCATTTTGTGTGGCATCTGTCTAGTGGTAGTCATATTTGTGACAGTTACGGATCATTTTATGTGGCATCTGTCTGATGGTAGTCATACTTGTGACAGATATGGATCATTTTGTATGGCATCTGTCTGATGGTAGTCATACTTGTGACAGATATGGATCATTTTGTATGGCATCTGTCTGATGGTAGTCATACTTGTGACAGATAGGGATCATTTTGTGTGGCATCTGTCTAGTGGTAGTCATACTTGTGACAGACGATCATTTTGTTTGACATCTGTCTTGTGGTAGTCATACTTGTGACAGATAGGGATCATTTTGTGTGGTATCTGTCTGCTGGTAGTCATATTTGTGACAGATTGGGATAGTTTTGTGTGGCATCAGTCTGGTGGTAATCATACCTGTGACAGATAGGGATCAATTTGTATGGCATCATTCTGGTAGTAGTCATTCTTGTGACAAATAGGGACCATTTTCTGTGGCATCTGTCTAGTGGTTGTCATACTTGTGACAGATAAGGGTAATTTGGTGTGGCATTGGTCTAGTGGTAGTCATACTTGTGACAGATAGGGATCATTTTGTGTAGCGTCTCTCTGGTGGAAGTCATACTTGTGACAGATAAGGACCATTTTGTGCAGCATCTGCCTGATGGTAGTCATACTTGTGACAGATAGGGATCATTTTATGTGGCATCTGTCTGGTGGTAGCATACTTGTGACAGATAGGGATCATTTTGTCTGCATACTTGTGACAGATAGGGATCATTGTGTGTGGTATCTGTCTGGTGGTAGTCATACTTGTGACAGATAGGGATCATTTTGTGTGGCATCTGTCTGGTGGTAGTCATACTTGTGACAGATAGGGATCATTTTGTGTGGCATCTGTCTGGTGGTTGTCATACTTGTGACAGATAGGGATCATTTTGTGTGGCATTCGTCTAGTGGTAGTCATCCTTGTGACAGATAGGGATCATTTTGTGTGGCATCTGTCTGGTGGTAGTCATACTTGTGACAGATAGGGATCATTATGTGTGGCACCTGTCTGGTGGTTGTCATACTTGTGACAGATAGGGATCATTTTGTGTGGCATCTGTCTAGTGGTAGCATACTTGTGACAGATAGGGATCATTTTGTGTGGCATCCGTCTGGTGGTAGTCATACTTGTGACAGATAGGGATCCTTTTGTGTGGTATCTGTCTGGTGGTAGTCATACTTGTGAGAGATAGGGATCATTTTCGGTGGCATCTGTCTAGTGGTAGTCATACTTGTGACAAGGATCATTTTGTGTAGCATCTGTCTGGTGGTAGTCATACTTGTGACAGATAGGGATCATTTTGTATGGCATCCGTCTGGTGGTAGTCATACTTGTGACAGATAGGGATCCTTTTGTGTGGTATCTGTCTGGTGGTAGTCATACCTGTGACAGGTAGGGATCATTTTGTGTGGTATCTGTCTGGTGGTAGTCATACTTGTGACAGATAGGGATCATTTTGTGTGGCATCTGTCTAGTGGTAGTCATACTTGTGACAAGGATCATTTTGTGTGGCATCTGTCTGGTGGTAGTCATACTTGTGACAGATAGGGATCATTTTGTATGGCATCTGTCTGGTGGTTGTCATACTTGTGACAGATAGGGATCATTTTGTGTGGCATCTGTCTAGTGGTAGTCATACCTGTGACAGGTAGGGATCATGTTGTTTGGCATCTGTCTGGTGGTAGTCATATTTGTGACAGATAGGGATAGTTTTGTGTGGCATCTGTCTGGTCGTAGTGATACTTGTGACAGATAGGGATCATTTTGTGTGGCATCTTTCTGGTAGTAGTTGTATTTGTGACAGATAGGGTTCATTTTGTGTGGCATCTTTCTGGTGGTAGTCATATTTGTGATAGAAAGGGATCATTTTGTGTGGCATCTGTCTACTGGTAGTCATACCAGTGACAGATAGGGATCATTTTGTGTGGCATCTGTCTGGTAGTAGTCATACTTGTGACAGACAGGAATAATTTTGTCTGGCATCTGTCTTGCGGTAGTCATACTTTGACAGATAGGGATCATTTTGTCTGGCATTTGTCACTTGGTAGTCATACTTGTGAACATTACACAAATGTTTTTTAAATGCTGTATTTCTATTATCAGATTTTCCAGGTAATTTAGTCTATTGTAAGTACAGGTTTTTGCACTGTCAAGTATATACACAAGAGAGAGCACCCCAAGGCACCTTGGATGTGAAAACCCCATGTTTACTTGCACATTAACTTGTTGAAGTTCATGGCATATGATCAGGTTATGGTTTTGTATCGACTGTGAAACATCGTCACTTTCAGGCATTTCTTCGTACCTCTCTTTGAAACATATGTTCCTTTGAATCTTATACTCTGTTGTCCTCAAACAGGAATAAATTATACATATATATATGCACAACCACCGTAATACACCGATCCACTTTCGTTGAATGTTAAGCATTTTAGCGCAAAATACGACTATGATGACGTCACGCAAGGTTGGACAAGTCAGACATTTGACTATGACGTCATAAGTATAACAATCAAAAGTCCGCTAAATATTGCTTTCTATGCTGAAAAGTGGATCGGTGTATTGCCGGAGATAAAGCTTTCAAGACCCAAGTATTTTGTTTCTGTATAAAGTACATTGATCGGTGACGTCATAACGCCCCATATTTGATCCACTTTTCAACACAGAAAGCGATGTTTGGCTGACTTTTGATTGTTATGCTAATGACGTCATAATGAAATGTTCGACATTTCCAACCTTGCGTGACGTCATTAAAGTCGTATTATGCGCTAAAGTGCTTGACATTCGACGAAAGTATGTCATTCCGGATAAACGATACGTTGTCATGGGACACCGGCTGTTTCTTTCAATTTATAACTTCCCTCCGGAATGATTTAATGATGCAGTTTATAAATAGGAAACGGAAGTTTCCAGTATGATATTTTGGCGTTTAAAATATATCTAGAATAAGTGTCTTATTTTGTGTTTTCATGCAGGAATAAAGTACAATGGCTGATGCATTTATGAGATATAATGCGTTAACGCGCATTATTTCTCATAAATGCATCAGCCATTGTACTTTATTCCTGCATGAAAACACAAAATAAGACACTTATTCTATATGGCAAGGCCAGTGCTCCATGGAGGAAACCAGGTTTAAAGAAAGAACATGAACAAATAATATGTACCCTAGCAAACCTTCACAATTATCCTGATGTGGATTCAAACCCAGAGAACCCTTTCAAATTATAGGTACACAGCAAACCTTCCAAACTTTCAAAAAACAAAAGGTTCTCAACACCGATTATGTAATTGTTAGATGTTACAGAGAATTTTAGGGTAGTGATTTACCTGCTTGGTCACTTAGAAGCTCCTTGGCCAAAACAAAGATAAACAAAGGGCATAATACAGTTAGGTCATCAGTATAACTGAGGACAGTAAATATCTAGTACACTTAGATATAGTGGGGATCTTGGCTCAGTGATTAATGCATTAGGCTAATAATCAGAGGAACATTTCAGTCACCCAGTATAGCCACTGCAGTTTGTTTCCTTAAGCACTTTATGGGTACCTGCTATACCAGGGGAGTAAACCTACAACAGCTTGGTATCCTACCCACAACCAACCCAACATAGCAAGATTAAATAAATCTTGTGGAACCTTTTTTTCAAATTTGTTATAGGCTATTTGATATGACCATGAATCAAGGTCATTACATCAACAAATCTTTCACAACCTTTTTTTCAGCATGACCCTCATTCACACACTCATTTCTGAAAAGACAATAAGAGGTATATTGATTTTATTAATAAATGCTTTTCATAAAAACTGAATTCATAGTGTATTACATGTTATGTCAATTTCCTTGATAAAGGGAATGGAATTGACCACAACTATTTTTTGTAAGCATTAGAGATAGAAACAAAATTCTCCTCAGCATACTGAATGTGTAAATGCTGAATATAAAACTGAAATAAAATAGTGTAAATAAAGTACAAAAATTAAAACAGAAAGATGGAAACTATACAAACAATATAAATATGTAAAAATCAATTTCGTGTAGAATACAAACAATATGCATGATAACTTGCTTGATATCAGTAATAATGGACGGATTGATTGTGACGCTGTGGTAGGATTATTCTCACTGTAAGGTAGGGACTAGTATGTAGAGGTGAAACCAAAGAAAACTGCAAATTGGCAACCAGTTCTAGGGTGGTTTATAGCCCACATGGTTGCTAAAGATTAGTATCACAAGTGGCCCATGGGCAACATCGCTCACCTGAGCACCTAACTGCCCAAAGAAAAGCAGAAAGATACATGTATCTATAAACTGCTTTCATCTTTCTATATGAATAAATATTCATGAAGAGAATAAAAACTGTTTGGAATAAAGGTGGGGATCTGGATACTGTATATGTGTCAATAAAGCTTTCTTGATCCACAGAATAAAAAATTACCTAGTATGAGGTTGGAGACTTCAGCTGTTTCTAAGATAACTGGCTATTTTGAATGGAAAGCAGCCAAAGGGGGCCTATAATGCCAATGTCTGACATAAAAAACATTGCACATAAAAATACCCCCACTCTACCTTTTATGCAAGCTTAAAAAATTCATGAAAAATCAAAAAATTAAAATTTTGTCAAATTCTTTCAAAAGAACATTCTTTTGGTATATTCTGCCTAAAATAAGCATTTCCATGCACTGAAAGTCAACCAAAACATTGGTCTGGAAATACTGATGAAAACCATGCTATTTTTCATGAAACATCCCTCTATATAACTCAAATGCCAACAGTTTTATTATCCATACAGTGATTCTGGAGAAGAAGATTTTCTAAGAGGGGTATGGTGGCACCATCTGTCAGCGGATTTGGACGGATTGAAGAAATTTGGTAGAGTCTAAAAGTACTTCATGTATACCAATTTCGTCAAAATCCATTGAATTGTTAAAGACTAAAATTTGGAAATGTGAAAAAATGGTCCCCATTTCTACATCTGAACTTTCAGCTCAGGTGGGCTGAAAATGGACGTAACAGAAAAAAATATGAATATCAACTCTACAAACATCATTCATACAGCCACTTTAGGACATAAAAATACATTTATTGTATTATCATTCATTTTTGAGATGAAATATAAAGACAAGCTCTCAAGTCCAAATCTAGGTAATCCCATTAAAAGTCATATCTCTATATTCTTACCAAAATTTACATTGACAAACCCAAATGCTATTTCACGTTGCAGAAAAAAACTTAAATTTCTGAGAGAAATTTGAAAACTTTGAGTTTCATCTAAGTACAGAACATAAATGAAATTTGGTAAATTTGACAAAAACAGAGAGGATGTAGTGTGCACTGCCATGCCTTGAGTTACATATAGTAGACATTAACAACAGAATTCTTGATAGAAATCTTATACTTTACAGTCTACCCTGATCATATAGTATGTTTTATGACAATGGAAATTATTTTAGGATAATATTATATTTAAAATTATAAAGATACCAGTATTTTATTAATTTTAAGTCCTAGATCAAACAGTTTTTAATTAATTTGTAAAAATTCCAATGTACATTATATATGCATAGTAAATTAAAGAAAAAGGTAAAACACAAAGAACTCTATTCCTATAAATTTATACAAATCGCTTGCATCTATAAAACTATCAATTCATTACAAAAACATAATACCCTAGATGAAAGATGGTCATGAAATAAGCATTTCAACTTCAATTTAGCTCCATATTTATAAAAAAACTAAATGTTTTTACACTGTATATGTGAGTAACAAATGACTAGCAGTGTCCATAATGGGAGCTATATATCAATAGGTATTGTAATATCTATAAACTCAGGTATGTACGATGCCAAACAGAAATGAGGTCATTTTCTAGGAATTCTTAGTTGAAATGAGGTCATTTTCTTGAAATTCTTAGTTGAAATGAAGTCATTTTCTAGAAATTCTTAGTTGAAATGAGGCCATTTTCTAGAAATTTTTAGTTGAAATGAGGTCATTTTTTAGAAATTCTTAGTTGACACAAATATGACAATGTACTGTTTACTGGGAGGGGGGGTTGCTTGTTAATGTCATAATAACAATCCTTAAGTAGGTAGCTTTACATATCTGATAAAAATAGAAAATAATAACAAAATGATAAATGAAAAGAACCTCAGAACATTACTAATACTGTATGGTACATATCTGAAATACTTTCTGCAAGTTACCTCTAGCTTTACTTTCAAATCTAGTGTTATTTTCAGTGTTAAATTTCAAGAAGCTAAAATAAATTTTCCAAACAACTCTTTCTTATTACAGTTATTGGTGAAAATCTGTGAGCGAAGCACTTTAAAGGAATGATACTTAACAAAAATATTTCTAAGTAAAATGACGGATATCAGAAATGGTTAACACATGACAAATAACTTTATTTTTTGGGTCAAAATATCAGTATATTTTCAAATGTTTTATTCGCATATCAGAAATTAAAAATATGCAAGATCCATAAATACCCAACAAAATGATTAGAAAGATAATTATGTTTATGAGTTCAGTCAAGGCCTCAAGATAAAATGTTTGGTTTTAACAAAAAAAAAAAATGTACTGTCATTAAGAAAACACATGTAAGATAGCAAAGCCTCAGCTCTTACTGTTCACAAAATATAGTCAAACTTGCCACAGACAGACAGAGAAACGAAAGGACAGGATGAAAACTATACACCCCTGAAACTACAATTCCAGGGGAAGAAACCACCTTATTCTCCTTGTCAATAATCATCTTAAAAATCAAACAAATTCTGGCCATGGAAATAAGCTTAACATTAATCATAATATTTTCCATTAAATGGAAGTTTTTAGATTTATATACAAAATATGAGAAACATCTTTAACACAGACTGCACATCTAGAAGAAAGCCCCCAGACGTTCTGCTACAAGCTTGATATAGTAGGAATGTGCTCCATGAAGTGTCAAACTTCCAGACACTTTCAACCAGGTTGCCGCTTCTACCGTCTCCCCAGCCTGTAATGGAATTAACATACTTATGTGAAATCCTCAATGGTTTTCTACTTTGTTGATTCTCATTCACTGTAACATTCAAAATTTGGGTAGAGTCAATTGGATTCATTTAATGTACTGAAGACAATCAATTAAGGAATCAATTCTTATTGTTTTTATTTGGATAGAAAATGAACACTGCATATAATGTGCAAATCCTATGGCTGACAAACACACAGAGGTTCCTTGAAAACTGACAATTGACAAGCTGGCTTCAATTCCCATGAACACAAACAATAACAAATTCATTTCTTATATTTTCATTACTGTACATTTCTGCTAATTACAATGTGACACCAAAGCTGAATTTTCTCAATATTTCTACCACTCTGCTAATAAATCGGATTTGTACACTGACACTCTGGAAAACTCTTCCAGACTCATATTGTGAGGCATGACATAACTGATGTACAAACTCCACCATTATTATGCAAACACTGTGACTATGTATTAAGGTAAAGGAAATATCAAACTTTAAGGGTTAAAATCAACAAGATGTGTAATTGAAATATGAATGCCCTCATCCAAATAAGGTAATTTTGCAATGTCCTATACCTTGATTACACCCCTTGAGAATTATGCATGTAAAACATGAAAACCCTACCTCTTACCATTCAAAAGTTATAACCAAAGTTAAAGTTTTTTAAATGTAGGTCAAAGGTCATGGTCAAGGTCACAAAGTCATAAATAACTGTACCGAGAAAAAGGTCTTGTCACAAGGAATATGCATGTGAAATATGAAAGCCCTATCTCTTATGATTCAAAAACTATAACAAATGTTAAAAAGTTTTTAAATGTAAGTCAAAGGTCAAGGTCAAGGTTACAAGGTAGAAAATAATTGTACTGACAGAAAGGTCTTGTCACAAGGAATATGCATATGAAATGTAAATGCCATATCTCTTACAATTCAAAAGTTATAACCAATGTTAGTTTTTGATTGTTTGATTGATTATTGCTTTACGTCTTTCCATGATTATTTCATGTATATGGTGACAGCATCTAGCTACCTGATGCATTACATAGGAACATTTACCTTTGCAATGGACCCACCTGAAGCAGTGATGGATCTTTTATGTGCCATGCCTATCTTGACAAGGGACCTCAGATTTTACTGTCTCATTTGAAAGACAGGACACCTGTGTGCCCACAGCGGGAATCAAACCTGGGACCTTTCGGTCACAAGCCAACCACCTCATCCACTGGGCCATACTGGTTGGTCATGGTGAAGGTCATGAGGTCAAAAAATATTGTACTGACTGAAAGGTCTTGTGACAAGGAGTACGCATGTGAAATATGAAAGCCTTACCTCTACGATTTAAAAGTTTCAACCAATGTCAAAATTTTTTGCCACTGACAAACAAACAGTTAGACAGGCCTAAAACTAGATGCCTCTGAATCAAATTGATTCTCGGGGTATAAAAACCTTTAGGCTCAAGTATTTTCTCTGATGTATGACCAACTAAGAGTGAAATGTACCAGTACAACTTAAATTGTAAACTGAAACATGAGTGGTTCTATAGATTATCAGTGGCTTAAACTTTAAGCTATCAACCACCTCAATGTCCATGTCACTCATTAAGATTTATAGTGAGCATTTTTCAGGTTGTGCTCTTACAGTATTCAGAATAATGGAGCGTGGTATAGACTGATTTGCATACCATCAATAATTTCCATCAAAGCTGCATGATTTAAAACAATCTGTATCATCTACTGGTCAAAGTGAAACAAGATTTCTTATAAAGACCTTCATAAGATAACAGGCTGTATGAATTTGTCATTGAATTGAAAGATGGGGAGTAAAATGACTTGGCAACATCTTATTTAGAGTGCACAGCTCAAAGGAATTGGACCTCAGTTGGGAAACAAAAGCACAAGCCAACCCTACCCAGTAAAAACAGTGGTTGTCGAGTTGTAAAATGTGGGACTTTCCTGCTTAAGAGTGCATAAGTGGAGATGCTTAGTCAAGTCGTATATCCCATAAGGTAGATAGTGGGTAAGCACCACTAGGTACCAGAGGTTCAAGGAATCTAATATTATTAAGGAGAAGATTTCTAGGTATAAAGGAAAATCTCAGCTAAATTAGAAGGGTTGTTTCTTACCCTGAGTACGAAGGGGTGTAATATTTCCCCCGTTTCATCATGGTAATTATAGACGAGAGTCTCTATCCATGCATTGTCTGTATTCCTGTGGTCATCAGCATATCCTTTATAAATCTAAAATGATAAAAATTTATTGTTAAAACTGTTTTCTTTCTGTTTGTAAATAACCTTTGCCAAGTTGATTTAATAAAATATATTGAGTAAGTAGTAAATCTATATGGGAAAATATAACAACTTGTAGATGATATGACTGTCCTATCAATAGGTATGGAGGTAACAAAAACATTTTTCAATATAAACTTGCTTCTTGACCCATTTGCATCAGTTATTTGAGACCAAACCAACTTACATTTCATAATCATGTCTCATTTGGTACATAAAAGTAAACAAGAGACCTATTTTCTTCTTCTAGGTAGGTACCCTATTTCATCCAACAAACTTATGATAAAGTCAAAATCAAGTTGATACTTAACTATAGCTAGTGAACAGCAACATATTCTTCTGCTATTTGTAATGAGGTGACAAGGAATATATTACAATATGTTACTAAATTACTTCAGTTTATTTAATGAGTAATTTCAAACTTTTTTAATGATTGTTAAAGATGTATGAGTCACATGTTACCCAATATAATGTGTCATTGTACATTTCTGTTTGTTGTATCAGAGAGAATTCTTCACTGTGTGTGACTGAATTATTAGCTATTTTCCCTTTTTTGAACTGCTACTGTGCACCTTGTATATATGGGTAAGGCCCTAAATGTTGCTTGCCTACCCCTGATAGAGAATTCTTCACTGTATGTGACTGAATTATTACCTATTTTCCCTTTTTTGAACTGCTACCATGCACCTTGTATATATGGGTAAGGCCCTAAATGTTGCTGGCCTACCCCTGATAGAAATATCAGCTTTAAGTCCATTGATACAAATTCAAACTTTAAGTTGTATTATCAGACACACATCTGATATGAATCTGATATCTTCTGCCTAAATGTGGAACTCCACACTAAGTTTATCATAGCAGATACTAACAGATTTCTCATTGCATGTACTACTAGATTTCCAATTGCCTGAGAATTTCTCATACCTCAACACCATTTTGGAACATGTAGTGTAATTTTGAGTTGATCTGTTCTTTTCTCTTTTCATCATCTATTAGAGTCCCTAGAGCTTCCTCTGTAAATTCTGCTTTCAAACACTCGTAAACCTTCTGCCCTGGCTCAACCATCCCCTGATTATGTATAAAATCATTATCTTGATATGTCCATTTTCTGTGATGTTTTCATTATAAGAAAATTCTTATCTTGAAACAAAAACAAAAAACAAAAACAACAGAATGAAACACATTCAAATGAAAATAACTCCATATTAAGATCATGAAAAAGATAATTATATCACACCATTATATTTATACTGAATGAAGTTACATTGCATTTAACATACAAACTGTAGGATACTGTGAATGGCTTTATATTCATGACATCAGTACCAATTTTCATCAATTCAAGTAAAAAGACAATTTTGTCAGTACTTGAATTCGTCATCTAGGGAGGGGGTTTATAAAAAATAAAAGATTAGATTATAAACCATACTTTGACATCTGAAAAAAAAGCCTGTTTGATTGATATAATAGTTGTTATATCCAATGATTAAATGACAATGATAAGCAAGTTGTTACACCTGTACAACATGGACACCTTTTCATTGTTTACTAACTGAGAGTAACATATAGACACTGGTTCAACCTTTTAAGGCTAATTGTATATCAAACCTGGCATTTTTGTGAATGGTGATTACTTTTCATCATTTTTTTCCCTCGATTTTACTTCACAAAACTTTGAACACGTATTCAGTCGTTGATGTGTTGAAACTGGTAGCACTGATATGTCGCATGTGAATGTCGATCTTAAGGACATCTGTTTTAAAAACCAGTCCATCCTAAATAGGTCATGTTCGTTCAAGAAACTATGTCTAACAGGACAACTCGTATCAAATATGGATTTTTGAATAATGGGATATTTATAAATATTTTAATTTTTTAAAATGACTTTAAAACTTTTTTAAAAAGTGTTTTAAAAAGTGAACTATCTTATTTTCACATGTCTACTAGGGGCTGGCTTGGAGTAGTGGTTAAGCGCTTGGATTGCGGCACCAAAGATCTGGGATCGATTCCTGGGTTGTGCCACTATGTTTAAGAGGTTGGTCACCTCTTGCTTCCATTCCGTGATATAACTGAGAAATTGTTGAAAGCGACTTAAAACACCAATCAACCAACCAACCAACCATATGTTTGAACTTTATATTTGTCAGTACTTAACTTCGTCACTGAAGGGGTTAATGAAAATGATATTGCCTGATGAAATAAAAGGCATTCTTAGTACATACTAGGATATGTAAATAATACAAAGCAATCTGTATGATGTTAACATCAAATCATCATTAATGAACTCTTTAAAAAATGACCGCATTAGTAAAGTATTTCATCATAATTTCTTACTTTCAAAGTATCACTTTTTCAAGTATACTTGAAATTTGTCAGCAAACTCTGATGGGCTATATTTCACTTCATCACAATTACAGTTCAATATATTCCTTACTTCTAGGAAATGACTATTGCAATTTATAGTCTAATTTAACTGAGAACAAGGTAAGTATATTAAACACTAATGCACCTAGATATCAGCAATACTTAAAAAGTTTTTGAAAAGTTAAGATCAAAGTCACCATGTCTAACAATTGGAACACCATTTTTTTTTTTCAAAAGTAGATATTTGCGTACGGAAATGGATGAGTTGTTATGATTGCATGTCTAAGTCAAAGGAAATACACAAATAATTAAACCACATCTCTATCCATTCAAAAATATGGCTTTTGAAGACTGAGATTAATATCAAGGCCAATAGGTCAAACTATATACGGTACCACAATATATATATATATCTTATCAATAGGAATAAACAACTGAAAAATCACCTTTCCAACCATTCACAATTTCTAGACAAGTTTAAAGTTTTGCAGACAAACAGGTCAAAACCTAATGTCTTCCAAATCTTCCATTCCAAACAGATTAAAAGCACATGTCTGTGACTGTGTACAATCTTTATAGCTGACACTTACCCCTGGGAGAGTCTGTGTACAATCTTGATAGCTGACACTTACCCCTAGGAGAGAGTGTGTACAATCTTGATAGCTGACACTTACCCCTGGGAGAATCTGTGTACAATCTTTATAGCTGACACTTACCCCTGGGAGAATCTGTGTACAATCTTTATTGCTCATACTTACCCCTGGGAGAGAGTGTGTACAATCTTTATAGCTGACTCTTACCCTTGGGAGAGAGTGTGTACAATCTTTATAGCTGACACTTACCCCTGGGAGAGTCTGTGTACAATCTTTATGGCTGATACTTACCCTAGGAGAGTCTGTGTACAATCTTTATAGCTGATACTTACCCCTGGGAGAATCTGTGTACAATCTTTATAGCTGATACTTACCCCTGGGAGAATCTGTGTACAATCTTTATAGCTGACACTTACCCCTGGAAGAGTCTGTGTACAATCTTTATAGCTGATACTTACCCCTGGGAGAATCTGTGTACAATCTTTATAGCTGATACTTACCCCTGGAAGAGTCTGTGTACAATCTTTATTGCTCATACTTACCCCTGGGAGAGAGTGTGTGCAATCTTTATAGCTGACACTTACCCTTGGGTGAGTCTGTGTACAATCTTTATTGCTCATACTTACTCCTGGAAGAGTCTGTGTACAATCTTTATAGCTGATACTTACCCCTGAGAGAATCTGTGTACAATCTTTATAGATGACACTTGCCCCTGGGAGAGTGTGTGTATAATCTTTATAGCTGACACTTACCCCTGGGAGAGTGTGTGCAGTCAGTCTGTGTACAATCTTTGTAGCTGATACTTAACCCCTGGGAGAATCTGTGTACAATCTTTATAGCTGACACTTACCCCTGGGAGAGTGTGTACAGTCAGTCTGTGTACAATCTTTGTAGCTGATACTTACCCCCTGGGAGAATCTGTGTACAATCTTTATAGCTGACACTTACCCCTGGGAGAGTCTGTGTACAATCTTTATTGCTCATACTTACCCCTGGGAGAGTCTGTGTACAATCTTTATTGCTCATACTTACCCCTGGGAGAGTCTGTGTACAATCTTTATTGCTCATACTTACCCCTGAGAGAATCTGTGTATAATCTTTATAGATGACACTTGCCCCTGGGAGAGTGTGTGTACAATCTTTATAGCTGACACTTACCCCTGGGAGAGTGTGTGCAGTCAGTCTGTGTACAATCTTTGTAGCTGTTACTTACCCCCTGGGAGAATCTGTGTACAATCTTTATAGCTGACACTTACCCCTGGGAGAGTGTGTACAGTCAGTCTGTGTACAATCTTTGTAGCTGATACTTACCCCCTGGGAGAATCTGTGTACAATCTTTATAGATGACACTTGCCCCTGGGAGAGTGTGTGTACAATCTTTATAGCTGATAATTACCCCTGGGAGAGTGTGTACAGTCAATCTGTGTACAATCTTTATAGCGGAGACTTACCCCTGGGAGAGACCACATGTTGTTGTCTTTCCTTTGAATGGCTACAAACTCAAGTACAGGTTTCCCATCCTCTTTAATAGCCTTTTTGCTGGAATCTCTCTTCCATCTACAATGATTTATAAATGCTTAATTTACCAATGTTGTGTAAATAGTACACTTTAGTTAAGAGAGAGAGACAAGTTTGATGAAAATTAGAAAATATTCTACTGAAACAAGAACTAATATATAACCCAAGAAAAGAGTCAAAATAGAGGTATATTGAATAGACAGACTGACTATGGATAAAATAATATGTATCACTATTCTGTATGGATGACAAATTAAATCATGATAAAAAGATATTGTTGAAATATTAATTTCATTGGTAATCAATTTAACTACAGATCTCAGGATTTAATGTGTAACTGGCGAATACAGTGAAAGGAAAATGTAAAGATTTAACATGTCATACTTGATAGTCACAGTAATTTTGTTGGGGACAAACTTTGTAAACCCCCCCCCCCCCAATTTTGGCACAATTTTGTTGACTAATTATATCAAAATATATCTATTCGAGATACTGGACTAATTCTTAACAATGCATATTCCTGTCTGCCATAGACATCAAATCACAGAGTATAGATTCATACAACAGAAATAAAAATTACTGCTTGAAAACTCTCCAAAGACTTCACATGGTTGTAGTAAAAATGACAATTTTATGTCATAAAAATGTTCAAGTGAATTCACCTTAATTTGTTCACAAGAAAAGAGTTACATTGGAATTTCTTGAACAAATGTATACAGAATAGCATTTTACAAATGACTCTATGAAAGTGACAAAATACAGTGTCATTGTAATACCCATTGGAACAAGGATATTAATACTGACCTGGTAACAATAGGATCTCCTGAGTGATTAGGTCCATAGCGACCAAGCAACCCTCGGCCTATCATTCCAGTACGGCCCTTAGGATTCAATGGAAGTCCATGTAATACTTTGTATTCGCCTAAATAGCTTGTTCGTTCTACTTTATTTTTCTCGTCATAAGCATTGAATACAATTTTGTTTGCCCTGTAGGCAACTGACCTGCATTAGGTAAGAAAAATGAGAGAATTGTTATGTCAAAGTGGATAAATGAAAAATTCAAAATCTGTATATGGCAATTATAAACATTATTACAGCACAAAGTACTACATGTATAATCACTGTAGCTGACATCATACTTTAGCAGAGTTTGTTCTATCAATGATGTATACTTATTCTTGACTACATAACCACAACCATATTCTAAGGTACATATCAGTCACAAGTCCCAAAGTTACGATGATATTAATATACACATGTACACCACATATCTACATTACCAACTTTCAATTTGTTTTAGTACTTACTAAAATGTTTTTGCACCAAATTGAGTAAAGTTCTAAATCTGACAGGAAACTACCTTTCCTTGCTTAAGACTTACAAATTGATTAGATCCACTGTGTCTGCCCATGGAGGATGACACTTAACCTCTGGAGCCTCGTATGTCACTGGCTGATACTCAGGGAATGGAAGCTGTAAACAAAGACAATACTTGTTCATTAAGGGAATACACAATGACAATCAAGAAATGTAAGAAAACTTGCTGGTAATCAATCATATATTTTTAATGTTAGAATTCAAAACTGAGCAGGTACCTTAATCATATGACACTCACTGAACAGGTATTTTAATCATAACACACTCATTGAGAAGGTACTTTAATCATATCACACTCAATATGCAGGTACTTTAATCATATCACACTCACACAGCAGGTACTTTAATCATATCGCACTCACTGAGCAGGTACTTTAATCATATCACACTCACTGAGCAGGTACTTTAATCATATCACACTCACACAGCAGGTACTATAATCATATCACACTCACTGAGCAGGTACTTTAATCATATCGCATTCACTGAGCAGGTACTTTAATCATATCAAATTCACTGAGCAGGTACTTTAATCATATCACACTCACACAGCAGGTACTTTAATCATAACACACTCACACAGCAGGTACTTTAATCATATCACACTCACACAGCAGGTACTTTAATCATAACACACTCACACAGCAGGTACTTTAATCATATCGCACTCACTGAGCAGGTACTTTAATCATATCACACTCACACAGCAGGTACTTTAATCACACTCACACAGCAGGTACTTTAATCATATCACACTCAATGAGCAGGTTTTTAATCATATCACACTCACACAACAGGTACTTTAATCATAACACACTCACACAGCAGGTACTTTAATCATATCGCACTCACTGAGCAGGTAATTTAATCATATCACACTCACACAGCAGGTACTTTAATCATATCACACTCACACAGCAGGTACTTTAATCATAACACACTCACACAGCAGGTACTTTAATCATAACGCACTCACTGAGCAGGTACTTTAATCATATCACACTCACACAGCAGGTACTTTAATGATATCACACTCACACAGCAGGTACTTTAATCATATCACACTCACTGAACAGGTACTTTAATCATATCACACTCACTGAGCAGGTACTTAAATCATATCACACTCACACAGCAGGTACTTTAATCATATCACACTCACTGAGCAGACACTTTAATCATATCACACTCACTGAGCAGACACTTTAATCATATCACACTCACTGAGCAGGTACTTTAATCATATCACACTCACACAACAGGTACTTTAATCATATCACACTCACTGAGCAGGTACTTTAATCAAATCACACTCATTGAAAAGGTATTTTAATCATATCACACTCACTGAGCAGGTACTTAAATCATATCACACTCACACAGCAGGTACTTTAATCATATCGCACTCTCTGAGCAGTACTTTAATCATATCATACTCACTGAGCAGGTACTTTAATCATATCACACTCACACAGCAGGTACTTTAATCATATCACACTCACTGAGCAGGTACTTTAATCATATCACACTTACTGAGCAGGTACTTTAATCATATCACACTCACACAGCAGGTACTTTAATCATATCACACTCACTGAGCAGGTACTTTAATCATATCACACTCACTGAGCAGGTACTTTAATCATATCACACTCTCACAGCAGGTACTTTAATCATATCACACTCGCACAGCAGGTACTTTAATCATATCACACTCACTAAGCAGGTACTTTAATCATATCACACTCACACAGCAGGTACCTTAATCATATCACACTCACACAGCAGGTACTTTAATCATATGACACTCACACAGCAGGTACTATAATCATACGACACTCACACAGCAGGTACTTTAATCATATCACACTCACACAGCAGGTACTATAATCATATGACACTCGCACAGCAGGTACTTTAATCATATCGCACTCACTGAGCAGGTACTTTAATCATATCACACTCACACAGCAGGTACTTAAATCATATCACACTCACACAGCAGGTACTATAATCATATCACACTCACACAGCAGGTACTTTAATAATATCACACTCACAGAGCAGGTACTTTAATCATATCACAAGCCGGTGTGGCCTAGTGGATAAGGTGCTTGGCTCGTGATCGAGAGGTCGTGGGTTCGACTCCTGCCCAGGGCACACCGGTGTTCTGTCTTTCGGATGAGACAGTAAAAACCGAGGTCCCGTGTCACGGTAGGCGTCGCACGTAAAAGATCCCTCACTGCTTCGGTGGGTCCGTTGCAAAGGTCTAAATTTGTATGCAATGCATCAGGCAGATGCCGTCACCATATACCTGAAATCATATCACACTCACTGAGCAGGTACTTTAATCATATCACACTCATTGAGCAGGTACTTTAATCATATCACACTCACTGAGCAGGTACTTAAATCATATCACACTCACTGAGCAGGTACTTTAATCATATCACACTCACTGAGCAGTACTTTAATCATATCACACTCACTGAGCAGGTACTTTAATCATATTGCACTCACTGAGCAGTACTTCAATCATATCACACTCACTGAGCAGGTACTTTAATCATATCACACTCACACAGCAGGTACTTTAATCATATCACACTCACACAACAGGTACTTTAATCATATCACACTCACACAGCAGGTACTTTAATCATATCACACTCACTGAGCAGTACTTTAATCATATCACACTCACTGAGCAGGTACTTTAATCATATCACACTCACTGAGCAGGTACTTTAATCATATCACAATCACTGAGCAGGTACTTTAATCATATCACACTCACTGAGCAGGTACTTTAATCATATCACACTCACACAGCAGGTACTTTAATCATATCACACTCACACAGCAGGTACTATAATCATATCACACTCGCACAGCAGGTACTTTAATCATATCGCACTCACTGAGCAGGTACTTTAATCATATCACACTCACACAGCAGGTACTTTAATCATATCACACTCACACAGCAGGTACTTTAATCATATCACACTCACTGAGCAGGTACTTTAATCATATCACACTCATTGAGCAGGTACTTTAATCATATCACACTCACTGAGCAGGTACTTTAATCATATCACACTCACTGAGCAGTACTTTAATCATATCACACTCACTGAGCAGGTACTTTAATCATATCGCACTCACTGAGCAGTACTTTAATCATATCACACTCACTGAGCAGGTACTTTAATCATATCACACTCACTGAGCAGGTACTTTACTCATATCGCACTCACTGAGCAGTACTTCAATCATATCACTCACTGAGCAGGTACTTAATCATATCACACTCACACAGCAGGTACTTTAATAATATCGCATTCACTGAGCAGGTACTTTAATCATATCAAATTCACTGAGCAGGTACTTTAATCATATCACACTCACACAGCAGGTACTTTAATCATAACACACTCACACAGCAGGTACTGTAATCATATCACACTCACACAGCAGGTACTTTAATCATAACACACTCACACAGCAGGTACTTTAATCATATCGCACTCACTGAGCAGGTACTTTAATCATATCACACTCACACAGCAGGTATTTTAATCACACTCACACAGCAGGTACTTTAATCATATCACACTCACTGAGCAGGTTTTTAATCATATCACACTCACACAGCAGGTACTTTAATCATAACACACTCACACAGCAGGTACTTTAATCATATCGCACTCACTGAGCAGGTAATTTAATCATATCACACTCACACAGCAGGTACTTTAATCATATCACACTCACACAGCAGGTACTTTAATCATAACACACTCACACAGCAGGTACTTTAATCATAACGCACTCACTGAGCAGGTACTTTAATGATATCACACTCACACAGCAGGTACTTTAATCATATCACACTCACTGAGCAGACACTTTAATCATATCACACTCACTGAGCAGACACTTTAATCATATCACACTCACTGAGCAGGTACTTTAATCATATCACACTCACACAACAGGTACTTTAATCATATCACACTCACTGAGCAGGTACTTTAATCAAATCACACTCATTGAAAAGGTATTTTAATCATATCACACTCACTGAGCAGGTACTTAAATCATATCACACTCACACAGCAGGTACTTTAATCATATCGCACTCTCTGAGCAGTACTTTAATCATATCATACTCACTGAGCAGGTACTTTAATCATATCACACTCACACAGCAGGTACTTTAATCATATCACACTCACTGAGCAGGTACTTTAATCATATCACACTTACTGAGCAGGTACTTTAATCATATCACACTCACACAGCAGGTACTTTAATCATATCACACTCACTGAGCAGGTACTTTAATCATATCACACTCACTGAGCAGGTACTTTAATCATATCACACTCTCACAGCAGGTACTTTAATCATATCACACTCGCACAGCAGGTACTTTAATCATATCACACTCACTAAGCAGGTACTTTAATCATATCACACTCACACAGCAGGTACTTTAATCATATCACACTCACACAGCAGGTACTTTAATCATATGACACTCACACAGCAGGTACTATAATCATACGACACTCACACAGCAGGTACTTTAATCATATCACACTCACACAGCAGGTACTATAATCATATGACACTCGCACAGCAGGTACTTTAATCATATCGCACTCACTGAGCAGGTACTTTAATCATATCACACTCACACAGCAGGTACTTAAATCATATCACACTCACACAGCAGGTACTATAATCATATCACGCTCACACAGCAGGTACTTTAATGATATCACACTCACACAGCAGGTACTTTAATCATATCACAAGCCGGTGTGGCCTAGTGGATAAGGTGCTTGGCTCGTGATCGAGAGGTCGCGGGTTCGACTCCCGCCCGGGGCACACCGGTGTTTTGTCTTTCGGATGAGACAGTAAAAACCGAGGTCCCGTGTCACGGTAGGCGTCGCACGTAAAAGATCCCTCACTGCTTCGGGTGGGTCCGTTGCAAAGGTCTAAATTTGTATGCAATGCATCAGGCAGATGCCGTCACCATATACCTGAAATCATATCACACTCACTGAGCAGGTACTTTAATCATATCACACTCACACAGCAGGTACTTTAATCATATCACACTCACTGAGCAGGTACTTTAATCATATCACACTCACTGAGCAGTACTTTAATCATATCACACTCACTGAGCAGGTACTTTAATCATATCGCACTCACTGAGCAGTACTTCAATAATATCACACTCACTGAGCAGGTACTTAATCATATGACCCTCACACAGCAGGTACTTTAATCATATCACACTCACACAACAGGTACTTTAATCATATCACACTCACACAGCAGGTACTTTAAACATATCACACTCACTGAGCAGTACTTTAATCATATCACACTCACTGAGCAGGTACTTTAATCATATCACACTCACTGAGCAGGTACTTTAATCATATCACAATCACTGAGCAGGTACTTTAATCATATCACACTCACTGAGCAGGTACTTTAATCATATCACACTCACACAGCAGGTACTTTAATCATATCACACTCACACAGCAGGTACTATAATCATATCACACTCGCACAGCAGGTACTTTAATCATATCGCACTCACACAACAGGTACTTTAATCATATCACACTCACACAGCAGGTACTTTAATCATATCACACTCACACAGCAGGTACTTTAATGATATCACACTCACTGAGCAGGTACTTTAATCATATCACACTCATTGAGCAGGTACTTTAATCATATCACACTCACTGAGCAGGTACTTTAATCATATCACACTCACACAGCAGGTACTTTAATCATATCACACTCACTGAGCAGGTACTTTAATCATATCACACTCACTGAGCAGTACTTTAATCATATCACACTCACTGAGCAGGTACTTTAATCATATCGCACTCACTGAGCAGTACTTTAATCATATCACACTCACTGAGCAGGTACTTTAATCATATCACACTCACTGAGCAGGTACTTTACTCATATCGCACTCACTGAGCAGTACTTCAATCATATCACACTCACTGAGCAGGTACTTAATCATATCACACTCACACAGCAGGTACTTTAATCATATCACACTCACACAACAGGTACTTTAATCATATCACACTCACACAGCAGGTACTTTAATCATATCACACTCACTGAGCAGTACTTTAATCATATCACACTCACTGAGCAGGTACTTTAATCATATCACACTCACACAGCAGGTACTTTAATCATATCACACTCACACAGCAGGTACTATAACCATATCACACTCACTGAGCAGGTACTTTAATCATATCACACTCACACAGCAGGTACTTTAATCATATCACACTCACACAGCAGGTACTACAATCATATGACACTCACACAGCAGGTACTTTAATCATATCACACTCACAGAGCAGGTACTTTAATCATATCACACTCACTGAGCAGGTACTTTAATCATATCACACTCACACAGCAGGTACTTTAATCATATCACACTCACTGAGCAGGTACTTTAATCATATCACACTCACTGAGCAGTACTTTAATCATATCATACTCACTGAGCAGGTACTTTAATCATATCGCACTCACTGAGCAGTACTTTAATCATATCACACTCACTGAGCAGGTACTTTAATCATATCACACTCACTGAGCAGGTACTTTAATCATATCACACTCACACAGCAGGTACTTTAATCATATCACACTCACTGAGCAGGTACTTTAATCATAACACACTCACACAGCAGGTACTTTAATCATATCACACTCACACAGCAGGTACTTTAATCATAACACACTCACACAGCAGGTACTTTAATCATAACATACTCACACAGCAGGTACTTTAATCATAACACACTCACAGAGCAGGTACTTTAATCATATCACACTCACACAGCAGGTACTTTAATCATAACACACTCACACAGCAGGTACTTTAATCATAACATACTCACACAGCAGGTACTTTAATCATATCACACTCACACAGCAGGTACTTTAATCACACTCACACAGCAGGTACTTTAATCATATCACACTCACTGAGCAGGTACTTTAATCATATCACACTCACACAACAGGTACTTTAATCACACTCACACAGCAGGTACTTTAATCATATCACACTCACACAGCAGGTACTTTAATCATATCACACTCACACAGCAGGTACTTTAATCAAATCACACTCACTGAGCAGGTACTTTAATCATATCACATTCACACAGCAGGTAATTTAATCATATCACACTCACACAGCAGGTACTTAGATCATATCACACTCACTGAGCAGACACTTTAATCATATCACACTCACTGAGCAGGTACTTAAATCATATCATACTCACTGAGCATCTCCTTGCAGGTACTTTAATCATATCACACTCACACAGCAGGTACTTTAATCATATCGCACTCACTGAGCAGTACTTTAATCATATCACACTCACTGAGCAGGTACTTTAATCATATCACACTCACTGAGCAGGTACTTTAATCATATCGCACTCACTGAGCAGTACTTTAATCATATCACACTCACTGAGCAGGTACTTTAATCATATCACACTCACACAGCAGGTACTTTAATCATATCGCACTCACTGAGCAGGTACTTTAATCATATCACACTCACACAGCAGGTACTTTAATCATATCACACTCACTGAGCAGGTACTTTAATCATATCACACTCACTGAGCAGGTACTTTAATCATATCACACTCACACAGCAGGTACTTTAATCATATCACACTCACACAGCAGGTACTTTAATCATATCACACTCACACAGCAGGTACTTTAATCATATCACACTCACTGAGCAGGTACTTTAATCATATCACACTCACTGAGCAGACAATATAAACAAGGAGATGCTTCTGTAACAGTAAAGAATGGCCTATCTTATCATTGAAATGGCAGATATGTACATGTTCTTATGACATAATTTAGAACTAGTATCACGTGTTCTAATTAGAGAACTGACAAAATTAGAAAGGCGCCACAGGATGCCTGTTACCATAACCTTGACCTTAATTTGGTACGAGCAGAAAGGCAGATGCAAAATATGAAAACCCTACTTCTAATGGTTTAATACAAGTTATGGTCAATGTTAAGGTTTCTCAAATATGGTCAAGGGTCACTGTCAAGGCCACATGATAAAAAATTTTGGTACCAATGGAAAGGTTTTGTCATAAGAAATATATGTGCCAGTTGTGAAATCCCTACTTCTGACGTTTCAATAGTTATGGTCAATGTTAAAGTTTTTAAAATGCAGGTCAAAGGTCACTTTCAAGGTTACATGATCATAAAATTTTGGTACCAACGGAAAGGTCTTGTCATAGGGAACACACATGCTAATTATGAAAGCCCTACTTCTTACGATTCAATAGTTATGGACAATGTCAAAGTCTTTAAAATGCAGGTCAAAGGTCACTGTCAATGTCACATGATCAAAACTTTTGGTAAGGTCTTGTCATAAAAAATGAAATGAAAGCTCTACTTGTTACAGTATATTAGATATGGCCAATGTTAAAGCTTTTTGCTGAAGTACAGATGGATGAACAGACAGAGTGTTTACTATAGGGTACCCGCTTATGAAGTGGGGCCCTAGTAATGATCTTATTTGGATTTAGTACAAATTCTGATGATATGGTTGTAAAGAGTTTGAGATCTGATCATATTATTATCATAATCAGCTCCAAATGTTTAATCTGAGGACACAACACACAATATGTACACAAAGAGAACTAAACAAGGCGAACAAAAATCACAAAAATGATGTCAAGAACCATACAAAGTTACTATGACATCATAACCGATCACTAATCGATAATTACCCTTAAATTCCTCATAATAAAGGCTTCAATAACGAAGCCTATTTAGTCCCTGCCATAAAAAACCCCCAAAACAAAACCAAAAAAAACCCCCAAAAACAAAAAATGAAAGAAAAAGATCAGCCATACTCATATCTTATTTACATAAGGATAAAATTTGTCATAAAAAGTATGCCTTACATCCCAGAAGACCTTATCGTCAGGTACAGCGAATTTCTGGACAGTTGTTCCGGGATAGTGAGTGATTCGGGACTTATAATGGTAATCCATTCTCCTATTCTGCATAGTAGATCGTAACTCCTTATCCTGGGCTTTCTTTAACTCCATTTTCTTCTTCTCTGTAACAAAAACACAATGTTGACATATATACATACAAGTTTATTGCCGCTACATGAGATTAGATATTTTTAATGTTTAGTAAATTTACTATATAGTTTTATCCATTGAAAGTGAACATTTTTCTGGTAAATTTATAAAATTGACATGAATTGTATTTTAGAATTTTAAACACTGTTAAAAATATTACTGGTATAATTGAATATTTAATTGCTACTTGTGGTATGCATGCCAATACAAAGGGCAGAAATCTCCTTGAGTGTTGTGACAGATCTTCATCAATCTGGTATCTCATTGTCTTATCTTCCTATATTGCACGTCTAGTACACATAGATCTACTGACACACAGGGAAACTTTGTACAATGTTTGTGACAGAAGGATTGACATTTGACATAAACACTTGGGATCTTCTCATGCTATGTGCAGTAACATACATCACTACTGTGTGTACATGAATTTCTCTTACTATCATTTCTATAGCCTAGACTACAACCTCTCATGTACACTACTACCCTATGCCTTATGTTCTCCCTAATACTACCAGTCTAAAGTTTAAACCTATCCCTTACAAAACTAAATCTTACCCTTACACTTAGTCTACTATTTCAGACAATTCTATACTCCAAACCCCTACTACATGTACTCTAAATCCTAAGCCCCTCCCTCAAAGACTAATTCTAGATTCTAAACATCTACTTTTCTAGATCCTTAACTTCTCCCTCAAAGAGCAATGCTAGACTCCAAACCTCTACTACTCTAGACCATAAAGCCTCTTCCTCAAAGAACAATGCTAGACCTTAAACCTCAACTACTTTAGACCCTTCATCTCTCCCTCAAAGAATATTACAGACCCTAATCTTCTTAGCTATTCTAGACCCTAAATCTTTCCCTTCAAGTATAATTCTCGACCCTAACTTCCCCCCTCAGACCAAACACTATTTCCTTGACCTTAAATCTCGCCCTCGAACTACTTATGTAGATCCTTAATCCCTCCCTCAAATCTTTACTAGACCTTAAATCTCCCCTTTGCACTATTATTCTAGATCCTTAATTTGCAAAATAAGTCTAGATCCTAAATCATTCCCTCACAATACTACATGTAGATGCTTTTTCATGTTAATAATCTTTCTTTCCTGCTGGTCAATGCTATTTCTACATAGTGCTATTATTCTAAACTTCTAAATCTCTTGTCATAATGCTAAATTTTATACATGTTCAAGAGATCTTAATGCTGCAATTTTAGAAACTGGATTACATTTTGATGCTTCTACTCCAGAACCTAGACCTTAATGTTAATCTCTACAGACTACACCTCTCACAACTACTATTGCTATAGTCTATCATCTTAATCTTTCATTCATCCTCTTCTTCCCTAGAATTGTATGAAGCATCTAAATCTCTGACTCATTTTCTTCCCTAGGAACTATTAATCTTCTAAATATTACTTATTCTCTTCTTCCCTAGAAACTATTAAAATCGCTCACACATCCTCTTCTTTCCTAGAGACTATTAATCATCTAAATCTCTCAAACATCCTCTTCTTAACTAGGGACTATGAAGCATCTAAATCTCTCACACATCCTCTTCTTTCCTGGAGACTATTAATCATCTAAATCTCTCAAACATCCTCTTCTTAACTAGGGACTATGAAGCATCTAAATCTCTCACACATCCTCTTCTTAACTAGGGACTATTAAGCATCTAAATCTCTTACACATCCTCGACTTAACTAGGGACTATTAAGCATCTAAATCTCTCAAACATCCTCTTCTTAACTAGGGACTATTAAGCATCTAAATCTCTCACACATCCTCTTCTTAACTAGGGACTATTAAGCATCTAAATCTCTCACACATCCTCGACATAACTAGGGACTATTAAGCATCTAAATCTCTCAAACATCCTCTTCTTAACTAGGGACTATTAAGCATCTAAATCTCTCACACATCTTATTCTTAACTAGGGACTATTAAGCAACTAAATCTCTCACACATCCTCTTCTTAACTAGGGACTATTAATCATCTAAATCTCTCAAACATCCTCTTCTTAACTAGGGACTATTAAGCATCTAAATCTCTCACACATCCTCTTCTTAACTAGGGACTATTAAGCATCTAAATCTCTCACATATCCTCTTCTTAACTAAGGACTATTAAGCATCTAAATCTCTTACACATCTTCTTTCCAAGGGACCATTTAGCAACCAAATCTCTCACACATCCACTTCTTCCCTAGGGACTATTAAGCATCTAAATCTCTCACACACCTTCTACTTCCCTTAGGACTATTTAGCAACCAAATCTCTCACAAATCCTCTTCTTTCTTAGGGAATATTAGGTATCTGAATCTCTCACACATCCTCTTCTTCCCTAGCAACTATTAGGCATCTTTTAAAAATATCTCGCTCTTCCTTTTCCTCCATAGATCTGACATACTATTAACACTTGTCTATACTTACACCAAAAAGTAAGAGTCTTGTAGATTAAGAGCCTACATTTTTCTGTTTAACAAGTAAGCAATCCTTGCAAATTCTGTCTAGTGAGATTTATTTAGTAAATTCCAATCAAGATTTCAAATACAATATTTAGAACTTCTCAGCTCTTTAAAGATAAGTATATTATTAAATTGATTAAGACCTTAAAAAAATCTACAAAACAGATAGCTTGATAGTGACTGACATCATGAATTGCCTGATCATGTGATCATTAATCAGCATGATCTTAAGATTACTAATTAGCATGATCATTAGATCATTCATTAACATGCATTATTGAGGTAAACTGTGGAAAAGCATGGCTGTAGTACATCATTACATGCCTATACAACATAAGAAGCAGATATTCTATTATTACCTTTCTCTGTCAAAAAACAAACAGGAAAATTATTTTTTTAAATTACAAATTATCATGATTATCTTCAAAAAGGAAATGAGATGTCAATGGTTGACTTTATGAAAAGATTCGTACACAGATCTGAATCACCTTAAAAAAAGTTTACATAATCATGTTTTACACATAAATCTGAACTTGAATTTTACTTTCAACTATGACAATGAGGTATACTTTTTCCCAATCTAAAAATTAGCCTTTACAAAAGAACATTTTAAGAGGATCTCAAATAGGCCATATCACTAAAAAGTAAGTAAAAAAGAATTGGAATACTTTATATGGTTTATCTATTTATATATATATATGAAATGCAGATTGCAATTTGCTCAATGATGTAATACAAAGAAAACCCCACTACATTTCATCCTAAAATATGGTAAGCAAGCAGTAAAATTTTCTTGTAGAACCCCCTTGGAATATTTACCATGGCTAGCATATTCAACAAGAGTCCTGTCAAAGACAGGCCTGGCTTGTTAACAATCTAGCTGTCCATAGCAAGGGTTCAGGATGAGGTCAAAGTTTCATTCATGAATAGCAGAAAAAAATTTACAAATGTCATGTTTAGCAGCAACCAACTATACCTTTGTTTTATTTTAAATATAGTAACAACAGAAATATGATAGTCAATCTTATTTTCATCTTTCAAACTTTTTTCTGATTTCCTCTGAAATTTCCTTTTCCAAGAACATCTTCTGTCTTCATAGCTATGAAGATAATCTGAATATCTGTCTGTTTGTTCAGTTATGTACTTATTATAAAGCTAAGACCTTTATAAACCCTATCTTCTTTCTGTCTTTCCACTTATCTAGTTATAATACATTCATTATAAATCTTACCTTCTGTCCGTCTGTCCACTAAAGCTGGTGCTACAGACTTAGCCCCTAAACCTTGATCCTTCATTGCTTCCACTATCCAGTTCAATGCCATGTTGGTGGCATTCATCTGCAAGGTTTATAAAGTAACAAAGTCGCTACCATTATATATATAGAAACAATCCATTTTCCATAAACAAGATACACAGTATTAAACTTGTCCAGGTATGTGACTCTCTCACACAAATCATCAAAATCAAGGATACAAGTTTTTATGTAATGGGGTTCGCCGTCCGTTATCATCCGTAAGGCGGCACTTGTGTACTTTGAGTTGAACACTAGCAACCTCATCATGTCATAAGAACGTTCCATTGTTCTTTGCGTCATTTTAGTGGGAATAAATCTTATTTCCTCCCTTAACATTAGGACAGCAGTTAAAGGCAGAAAAGTCCATTACATTATGATTTATCATTGTTTTACATTATTTTACATATACAGTGTACATGTATCTGGTGACAATATTTGCCATATGCATTATACCTTTACTGCAAACCCATTTGAAGCAGTGTGGATCATTTACGTGTCGCCTCTACTGTGAAATGGGACCTCAGTTTTTAGCTGTCTCATCTGATAAATTTTATTTGACACTGTCACACCTATGGTGGGAGTCGGACCCAGGACCTCCCCATCATGAACTGAACACCTCATCCTCTAATCCACACTGGTACTAACATTATAGATCTGTTTTAAGCAGTCAGATTTGGTATAGATCCTATAAACACTGATATTATCTCTGAATTCCAAGTAGCACTGTATAATAAGTGATCACCATAAGGGTGACCTATTCTCCAGGTAACTTTACACATCAGTATGTCTATTTTTCATCTTTATAATTACTCAACAAACACTGTAAGACATCATCCATAATACCTGTTCCTCTACAGATGCTATTCTCTTTTCAAGCTGTGGTGGTATTTTCACTACAGGGTAAATGTTAGGTACTGGGGGAGGCACTGCAGGGTTACCTCCACCTGATGCAGCATAAGTCTGGGTCTCTTGTAGGTCATCTAATCGGCCCAATAAATTTTCCATTCTGAAAATATGAAAATGTTATCAATAAAAATTGGATGCTCCACTGTCAGTGTTAAAGTTTTTTAAAAATGTTCAAATTTCAAGGTCAAAGTCATAGGGTTAAAAATTTTGGTAGAGACTGGAAAGTCTAGCCATAATGAACACAAATGTGAAGGTTGACCAGTTAGGGGCAAGGTTACAACTTTTGAAAATTGGGTCAAACTTCAAGGTCAATGCCGCAAGGTAAAAATTTTGGTATGGACAGAAAGGTCTAGTCATAATGCACATGCATGTGAAAAATGAAAGCTCTCACCCCGTAGCTGATGAGTTATGGGAAAGGTTAAAGTTTTTGAAAAGTAGGTCAAGGTTGCAGGATCAAAAATGACGGTACCAATATCAAGGTCTTGTCACAAGAAATAAACAAGTGAAATCTGAAAGCTCTATGTTTAATACTATTGAAGGTATGACCAAGTTTTTATTTACTCTGCCGACGTCTACACTAGGGCTTATGCCATTACCTCTCCTGACAGTCGTCCTGGTGAGCTAATAATTAAAATCTACCATGGAAGATGTTAACATCTATGAAACAGAATTTTAACAAAGTGCCTGCAGTTTGTAAATAGGATCAATTAGACAACCAGTGCATCATTCAAGGTAACAAACATTCCATGTCCATAGATAAGGACTTCAGAAAATGACAATGAACGAGTACTGGGATGTTATACAATATCACTGATTACACTAAGTGTAATGTCTTACCTTTCTTGTAAATTGATGACTCTACTTGTAACATCTAGCTTTTGATCCTGTTCTAGATGATGTAGATAAGCATCTGCTATAACGTTCTCCCACTGTACCAGTTCTCGAGCCTTATCTGGACTGAATCGCTTCACTAAAACAACCAATGTGTCTCCAATAGAAATCATGCTTCCATTCATGACCAAAATGTATTCAAAATCAACTCACTTTTAAAATAACTAAGGGTGCAATTTGATTCTAGCTGCAATTCTAAGGAATTAATGTTCTGGATAAGTATGACATTAATAGATTAAATTTGAGGATACTAATATTTATGTTTTCTATATTCTTTTCAATACATGTAGTAATTTCTTGATTGTATTATGAAATAAGGCAATGCAAATGTTTGACCATCTTTAAGTTAGTAAAAAACAAGTAACAGGAAGGATTACAATTATCTCTACATGTACATAGGTATTATTTTGTCATACTGTACTTTATGCTTTTTGTTCTACATGACAGCAAGGAAATTTTATCTATAATTATTTGGTGATAATTTTGGTCTTTACAACTAAGTGTACAACAGGGTGAAAGCAACAATGGAAATATTGTGGGAAAATGGAAAATAAAGGGTTAACAAATTAATGTGAAAACGAGGTAATGAAGATACTTCATATGAAGAAAAAGGTTAATGACAGAATGACACATTATGATCAGTATTCAGCACAACAGCAATGCAGTATGCAGTTTCCATTACATAGTGACAGTACAGAAATTATAAGTGGATTAGAATGTTATGTTGTTTTTATGAAAAAGTTAAAATGATTTTCAAGTTTGACCCCTAAAAGAAATATTATAGTTTTGTTCTCTATGCATGAAATACCTATATATTGTAAATGCTAAGTGGTTCACTTACTATACAGGCAGGTATAATGTATACCTTGTACTAAGATTTCCTTATATACATTAATAATAATAAATACCTACATATATGATACACACACATACACAAACAATGATCTTAAAAAAATATAATTGTTGCTATTGAGCCAATGGTATTTAAAACTTCATTGTAAATTTTCTCAACTAAATGTTGTTACTTAATTTAAGAGAAACTACTTGGAAGGGAAAAAGTGGAGTATCCAACCCTAGAATCTTTTCATTTCAAAGAGGATATATAAACATGTATAACAAGGGTTTTAGTGTCACTAATTTAGTAGATTAATAATGCACAATAGAAAAATAATTGTCCACAGCATTAAACACTTAGTTTTAGGAGCCAGACAATAATTGTTAGGAGGTATAGATATCATTATTTTTAACAAAATATTGGTGTACTATTGTGATATGAAAGCAGGACGTAGGTAGTGAACTATTTAGACATAGTGTTGACAGATATGTACCTTAATATATGCTCTACTAAACCCTATGCCTCTCTGTGAAATATATTTACTTATACACTGTATATGTAAGGGAACAGATGTCAACTTTGGTCTTAAATTTTATGAGAAACCACATAGTATACATTATACACTCAGATTCAGTGTTGACTATATGCTCTGTTCCTACTGATTCCTAAATACCTGTACAAATGTTGCTTGTAAATGCACTTTCAATAGCTGCTTATAATTATCACAAGAGTAATAGCTGATTGTAATAATTACTGTTTTATGACAGTAATACCTGATTGTAATAATTATAACAGTAATTACAACAGAAAAAACCTGATTGTAATAATTACAACAGTAATAGTTGATTGTAATAATTACAACTAATTAAAAAAGTAAAACCAGATTGTCATAATTACACCAGTAATAACAATGGTCATAGCCAATTGTAATAATTACAACAGTAATTGCTGATTTCAATAATTACAACATTAATTACAACAGTAATAGTTGATCATAAAAATTACAATTAATACAGAATTAGTTGATTGTAATCATTTCAACAGTAATAGCTAATTGTAATAATTACAACTAGCAATTCCTGAATGTGATAATTACAGCTACCAATGGCTGCTAGTATGGTAATAACTACCAATATAAATGACTTTTTGTAATAACTTAAACTTGCAAGAATTGCTTGTAACAATTACAAGTAGCAATTGCAACTATAAATGATTGCTCATTATATTAACCACTTGATAAGCAATATCTGCTGGAAAATTAATGCATATGCAAATTAATGCAATTTCTTAAATGTGCATAAATTGTGAAGTCTGAATAGGTGGAGGCAACTCTTTTTTCTATATCCTATGACAGACACAGCTCGTTCATTCTGTGAAGTTCATCTGAACAAAGTTTCTTTAGGACAGTAATAATGGATCCATCCCTGGCAAGTCCAGCCATTTAATAAGAAAATTAGGAAATTTTAAGTACTTCTTTCAAACTAAGTTTCATCAAAAATTTTCCAGTACTTCTGTAAAAGAAGCATGAGCTTGATATAGTACAAGTCCCCACCTCCCCCTACCCTTTTTTTTATTAAAAAAAAAATTAAAAATCATGAGAATTTTATTTGCATACTTTACAATAACATTTACATAAGTATTCTCTTATGAAGCTTAATTTATATTAGCATTCCGCATGTTTTAAATCCCTTACCTACATGTATCTTGTCATGCATATTCTGTGTTCTATTCAGTCTTTTTATTACAAAGAGTTACTTCCCACTTGGGATGGTATCTGACACAAAATAATTATGATGTCATCAAATTCTATGGAAACCAATCTAAACCTTTGGGAAATACTAGTCCAAAATGACGTTTTCATAGCATAATCTGTCCCTAAAGGGAAATACCTCTGTTTACTGAAAAGACTCAATATGTTTGAAGAAATAAATAAGTTTAAAGAAAATCAGATGAAATACATCAAATTAATATGTAATAAGCAAACTAGAGCATGAAAATTAAAGAAATTACTTGGAAATGTGCAAAATTGTCAATGAAAATCAAAGAAATTACTTGGAAATGTGCGAAATTGTCAATGCAAGTGCAAATAGATATCAAAAACATGTCAAATAAGAGTTGTCAAGTGACAACAGAGCTTGATGGTGGAAACAGTGCTTTTTATTCCTGAGAAATTTAATTTCATGTAATATTCTCCATAATAATATGCATCTATTATGATCATTGATATTAAATTATGAATATTCTACACAATATCCAAAAGCTCTAGTCACAAGGTACATAGATGCTAAATGTGAAAGCCTTACCTCTTACTACTCAATAAATATGCCCAAGGTTAAAGTTTAGGAAAAGTGACTCTAGTGTCAAAGTCAAGGTCACAAAGTACGAAAGTATGGTATCAATCAAAAGCTCTAGTCATAAAGAATATGCAATTGGGTGCAGTCCTAACATAACATTATGCTGACTCTATGTTAAAGTGAAGTTTGCTACTCTCATTTCCTGAGGACCATGAAGTTTCTGAAAATTAATTCTATGCTTAACACCAGAAAGTAAGAAAATATGACTTCAATCAAAAGATCTAGTCACATCGAATATAGATGCAAAATATGAAAGCCATATCTTGACTTTTACAAAGAGATGCATTAGGTAATATTTCTGAAAATCGACTCAACAGTCAAGGTCAAGGTCAAAAGCTTAACAATTTCTATATCAATTTAAAGACCTTCTTATCAGTAATTTACAAATGAAATATAACTACCATTTTTTTAATACAGTAATGTCTTTTATATAAACTTTAACCTTGTTGTCTGTAACTAATGACAATGCCAATGATAATAAGAGTATGACCAGCTCTCTGTAATTTGGTCCATAGGAGCTAAAATATATATCAAGATGGAACAAAATATCACAACACTTCTTTAGACACTTAAATCACACTGATGCATACAAGTCAATTAATGTAGATGGTTTGAAGAAGTCTATCAATGAACTTCAAGGTTAATATCTGGGAGATATGCTCCCAATAAGTATATCTAGCCCACAAAACATCATTCATACAACATTTCATCAAAATCCTTCATGTAGTTTTGAAGAAGATAGTCAGATCTCAATACATTAGATACAAACAGTACACCCTATTTAATCTTTATAAAACTGGAATGAATCTTAAAAAAATATATATTTTTGCACTCAATTCTTTGCAAAACCATATCTTTAACAAAAATAAGATACACATGTACATAATTCATGTATCAATAAACAATATCCAATGAGAAAATATAAAATCATTTACAATGGCAAAACTGAGCTAAAAGACTTTAAAAAGGCCACAGAAGTTTGATTTTAGTATGGAATTCACTTCACCAATCTATGCACCCAGTCTGAATAAAAAGTTTCTCAAAGAAGGTAATGTCCGGAGTACTTGTTGTCCCCGCCTAGATCAACTACTAAAAACAGCTGGCTGAAAAACAGCAACATTTATGGACTTGAATGATTCATGCTTAGCAAGTTTTAGCTAAATTAATCCCTTCAGTAATTCTGAAGAAGTAGAAAGGATGAAAGTAGAATGATTGATCATTTACAAAAATTACACAGTATATAGGTTATGTTACTGAGAATGACAGTTATTAAAACTATAAAAAGCAGTATGTATTAGAAAAGCATGTGAACATACACAAGTGTGATACATTGTGGGTGAGAACACATTAGTGTTACATGTGAGTAAACTCTAGAATTGTTACAGATATGAATAGTGATCAAACAGTAAATATAAGGTGCTCAGAATAGGTATATAATGCAAAATGCACCACAATTCACTCAGCCCACCTCTTACAGCTTCTTACCCAGAGGAATTGTATTAGAATCTGGCAGACAGCCCCCACAGCATCTGCACTTCCGTATGCACCACGCAAACATATTGGCAATTTGGCTTAGTAAAACAAGAGGAGGGACAAGGAAGGGTCGTGTACAGTATTCCATGATCAGGGAATACCGCTGGAAGAACCAATGTATGTCTGTATTCTCCTGTATGACTTGGAATGTATAACTAGAAAGAAGGCAATGCAACTCTGTCAATAGAATTACATGCAGCTAAGGATAAATATCTTACAAATTCAGGATTATCAAAATTGGACAAACATGTCCCAGAAAATGAATTGCAGAATCAGACTTGTGGAGTATAGAATTTAAGATGCTAGCTATCAATGATATTAATTCAACCTGTTTTTGGTGTAGTATTGCGGGTTATTTTTATGATACAATGGCTTAATCATGACCTTGACATTTGAAACAGATATGTTATGATATAGGATAAAGCAGGTCAATTATGATGTGAAAATACATGAACACAACTGCCAGGGACCAACCAATTTTAAGTTTGGGTGGTCACAGACCTTTGGAAGGTATACTGGCAAATATTTCTATTTGTCTGACCACAAAGTCAACTTAAATATGATAAAGCAGACAGTTTTCAAGTGTCTGCTCTCAAATCCCTTTTTCTTATGATGGTTGATTATATGATTAGGGTTTAGCGTTACTCTGAACAATTTCTTCCGTTATATTGCAACATGGAAGCAGAAGACAAGCAACCTCTCACACATAGTGGCACAATCCCGGTGGCAAGCAACCTCTTACACATAGTGGCACAATCCAGGAGGCAAGCAACCTCTAACACATAGTGGCACAATCCAGGAGGCAAGCAACCTCTAACACATAGTGGCACAATCCAGGAGGCAAGCAACCTCTAACACATAGTGGCACAATCCAGGAGGCAAGCAACCTCTTACACATAGTGGCACAATCCAGGAGGCAAGCAACCTCTTACACAAAGTGGCACAATCCAGGAGGCAAGCAACCTCTTACACACAGTGGCATAATCCAGGAGACAAGCAACCTCTAACACATCGTGGCACAATCCAGGATGCAAGCAACCTCTAACACATGGTGGCACAATCCAGGAGACAAGCAACCTGTAACACATAGTGGCACAATCCAGGATGCAAGCAACCTCTAACACATAGTGACACAATCCAGGAAACAAGCAACCTCTAATACAAAGTGGCACAATCCAGGAGACAAGCAACCTCTAACACATATAGGCACAATCCAGGAGGAAAACAACCTCTTACACATAGTGGCACAATCCAGGAGGCAAGCAACCTCTTACACAAAGTGGCACAATCCAGGAGGCAAGCAACCTCTTACATATAGTGGTGCAATCCAGGAATTAAACCTGTGAAACTACAGTCTAATGTAACCATAAGCTTTCATTAGTACAATCCCACCCCTTCACCTACTTAGTAGAACAATACTGAATGCATAATATATACTAAATCATCTATATGAACTGTACAACATAACCTGTATGCATGAATTTTTGCCACATGATTTGAATGCATGTAATGCATTTGGACATGAATTGTATATTACACTTACTATAACACATACAGGTTAACTGTATGCATGAATCATATGTATGAACTACCCCACATGAATCATATGTATGAACTACCCCACATGAATCATATGCATGAAGTGTACCACATGAATCATACAAATGAACATTCCAACATGAATAATATACATGAACTGTCCCACACGATTCATGTGCATGAACGGTGTATCATGAATCAAATGCATGTTCTGTACCAAATGAATTGTATGTATGAACTGTACTGTATGAATTGTATGCATAAACTGTACTACATGCACAATAATTCATATACATGTCTTGTACCAGTTATAAAGAACCACACCAGATATTTTGCATACACAGATTGTAGTACATGATTCATAAGCAATTCTAGCACCACATAGCACCACACAGCACCACATATTTTGTGAAAATGACTAAATAACACAACAAATAGTACAGTAACATACATTTTGTAGGTATGTATTAAACTCACATACATGTAACATACATGCTATTACTCTGTTGTTTCCTAATACTGTTTTGTAATACAAAGCATACAATACTGAGCATTATGAATTCCTTATCTTAAAAAACAGACTTTAAAAACAAAATCCATGCTGGACAATAAGCTTCATGCATACTCTAGCAAAAACATTTAACAGCTGATTTTTACTATTTCCCTCTTATACAAGTAATATTAAAGATATTGCTATTGTGATATCTGCAAACAGATAGATGATATTTCTTGGATCATAGCTCCATTCAACAGATTACAGTTGAAAGAGCTAATTAATAACCTGGCTTTGGTCATTCATAAATGCAATGACTACAACTGTCCTATTAGGACAAATACCCCTGCAGCAACAAAGTTCAGTAACAAGAAATTTGTTCATAAGATAACAGTAAATTGAGTCTAGTCAAGGTCATGATATACATTTGTACCGTTTATTAAAACCCTTACCTTTACTATTCAAGAGGTAGAATCAATAGAAAAAATATCAAACCTGTGTCTCATACATTTTAAAACCAATCTGCTTTCATATGCAAATTATTATTACAAGGTCAAACTTCAAGGTCAAGGTCACTACATCGAATGAATTAGTATCAAAATGTCAAATTTGTTATGGTAAAGTATGTGTGAAATATGAAACCCAATTCTTTTAAACTGTAAGAGAAATCTACTTACAGAACTTATTAACCAAATTATTAATCCAAGATCAAAGTTCAAGATCAAGGTTACTAGGTCAAATGTCTTGGAATCAAAATGTAGTACTTGTTACGCTAAGTTTGTGTATGAAATATGAAAGCCCTACTGCTTATACTGTGAGAGAAATCTGCTTACAGAACTTTTTAACCAAAATATTATTTACAAAGCCAAAGTTCTAGGTCAAAGTTACTATGTCAAATATCATTGTACCAAAATGTAATACTTGTCATACTGAATGTGTGTGTGAAATATGAAGCGATATTCATTATACTGTAAGAGAAATCTGCTTTCAGAACAAAATAACAGGACGGATAGATGAGCAGAGTGATTCCTATACACCCACAAAACCTTGCTTGCAGTGGTATTAAGACAGGCTGATTCCTATCCCCCCAAACCTTGTTTGCGGTGGTATTAAGACAGGGTGATTCTTATACACCCCAAACCTTGTTTGCAGTGGTATTAAGACAGGCTGATTCCTATCCCCCCCCAAACCTTGTTTGCAGTGGTATTAAGACAGGCTGATTCCTATACACACCCCAAACCTTGTTTGCAGTGGTATTAAGACAGGGTAATTCCTATATACCCCCCAAACCTTGTTTGCAGTGGTATTAAGACAGGCTGATTCCTATACACATTCAAACCTTGTTTGCAGTGGTATTAAGACAGGCTGATTCCTATACACCCCCCAAACCTTGTTTGCAGTGGTATTAAGACAGGGTGATTCCTATCCTAACTTTGCAGGAGTATAATAAGCAATGGATTACCCTACAACTTGTAATATTTTAATATTGACTGCATTTCCTTTATATGCAAGTTACTGGGCAACAGCGCATCATTTTCCAATGTTTGCAGTCACCATCATTCCACCTACCATATTACCTCATCATGGCCACAGGTACATGTATAATATTCATCTGGGATTACATTTTCTTTCGTCCATAAAATTTTGAATATGCAATTCTTCAGTACCAAACAAAAAATGTAGTTAAATACTTGTGTTTTCAGAAAACTGGAGTTGAAGCGAGAACTACTTCTCAACTTCTAAATGACAGTTGGGCTGCTAAGTAACTGTTCAGACATTTGAACATCCCCCTCATCCATGATTTCCACAAACAAAAATAGGGGCATCCAGTGGGTTTAAATTATGAAAAAATATATTGATATATAAAGTTTATATATAAGTTTTTCTTTTTTTCTTTATTTTTTGGAGGCATTCAGTATGCTTGCAGTCAGTTTTGGAAAAAGTTCTTCGTGCTGCGCAGAATTGTTTTTGAAGACCAAATGCAAGCATACTCCAATGCCTAAAAGAAAAAAATGAAAGCATTACTTAAATATTGACAATTTCCTTATATATTTTGTCCTCTAAAAATACCTTAAAAAGTGGGCTGTTATTTGCATCAGCACAATAAAACCATTACACACTAGGCATTTGGAATAAAGTCATTTCCTTGTCCCCTCAAACAAACCATTTTGTCTTTCAGGGATAAGGAATAAACAATCCTTTTATCCAGCCTATTATTGTATACTACCGAGCTTTTAACACAGACTACTAAAAAAAGTCCCAAAACCAGACTGTGAATTTTAGTAATTTATATGTGACAGCATCACTGTCAGCTAGCTGTTATGTCCACTATTTTTCCCCATCCAAAAGGAACTGACCCCATTTGTTAATCATATACATTCGCATCAATGTGACATGCTCAAATTGTTTTTAATGTTATTAATGACTCAAAGGTAGTATTACAAAGAATCTTTTTTTATCAATTGAAACCTATTGGTCTTATTTATAGAACAGTATAAAGTATTCTCTTATACTTAAAATGTAAAACTAAATATCTCATCACTTAATGCGATAATTTTACTTCTAGTTGCAGTAAAGGAGAGGTATATATATAATGTGGACAGAGAGATGACAATTTTATGGCATAATGTGTTTATTAATAATAGTTGGTGTAAAAAGTTCAAGGAAAAATATCATCAAGTTTAACAATTTTAAGCAAAAGCATAAGCTAGATTAAGACATCATTCAAACAACTATAAGATGCTACACACAAAGCTACCCGAAAAAAATTCTGAAACCACTCACAAAATCCCTGCCTAGAAAGCCCTTCGTTTTTCCTACATATTCTCCGTATTATAAAGCGTAACAAGAGATAGATGTGGCACACCAATGTAAACGGTGCCGGGATAGGCAAACGTTCACAATACTCCTGAATGGTATCAAATCGTAACGATTTCCAAATACTGTCAGTGTCCATTTGCAAAAGTTCAAATGTGTAGCTAAAATGAAAAATTGTGACCATGACAAACGTAATGGAGTACAATCTATGAAGATCTAGTTAAGAGTGAAATGATGTAATTGAGATGAAGTGGTAATTTTATAAAAGGCTAGCTACGGAGCATTCTCATGAAAAACTTATTACTATCCGAGTATCAGACATTCAATGAGTTCTATTAGATAGTGCCCTGATACACTAGGCAAACAACATCCTTATCATTAAATGTTTTCACAAATTTCACATTAAATACAGTTCCCCTCTTAAATATAATGAAAAAATGTCAAGCTACATGTGACATGAAGATAAATGAACTACCAGTATAATGCAAATGCAGGTATAAAATGTATCAAAACTGGGATTCTAACTCAAGACCTCTCAAACTCCTCCCCAGCTCGATATTTTCATCCATACAGACAGAAACAAAAAAAAACAGAATCCAAAAGTTTGTATACTTCTTCAGTAGAGTATATATTAAATCAACATATGCAAGTTGAGCACAGCACTGAATTTGTTAAAGATAAGGTCAAGCTTGGACCAGATCCAGGACCTTCCATCTATTCTGTAAATGCTCTCCCAACTGAGCTTTATAATCCCATGAACCAGATCACCTATACATGTAACTGAATTCTCAAACATGCTATGTAAATCAACATCCATTTTAGCTAAGTTGGCCTTAAATCAAACGGTGCATTATGAAAAGCTTACCTGAACATGGCAATCAGCAGGTTCAGTAATAAAATGTTAGAAAACATGACATATATGGCCATCATGATTGGAACTGCATAGCGACCAACTACTGTTGGACATCGTTTCTGGCTACCACTACTGTACAATGCCACATCAAATGTACAGTCTGGTTCCTGCACTGAAAAAATAATCACCAATCAAACTCTTATTATACTAAAGCTGTATGTGAGATATGAATCCAATAGGGCCAAAACTGTGACTTCTAGAGTGTCTACAGACACATGTACATACCCACACACGAACAGTACCGTTACTATATCCCACCTGCTATGTTGTTACAAGGGGATTATAAAACTGAAAAGTCAGGCTGAACATTCACTAGTCTATTACCACTACAAATCATATTATATACAAGTTTGATAGTTAAATAAAAAGAAATAGCCAAGTAACATGAATGATGCTAATGTGACAAATAGAATCTGCCATAAACAAAACTGGCTCTTCCTTATTGTCGCTTCATGCAATGTGGAGCGAATATTGCGTGGAGCGAATATCTGCTTTTTCATTGAGTGGAAGGGCCATGTAGAGGGAATATCTGCCTCCTCACTGAATGGGGAGGCCGTGTAAAGGGAATATGTATCTACTTCCTCATCCAGTGGAGGGGCCATGTGGACTGACTATCTACAACCTCATCGAGTGGAGGGGCTGCATAGAGGGAATATCTGCCTGCTCATTTTGTGGAGTGCCTATGTGGATGAAATATCTGCCTCTTCAATGAGTATAGGGCTGTATCTGCCTCCTAATCAAGTTAAGAGACCATGTGGAGGAAGTATCTGCCTCTTCATCAAGTGGAGGGGCTGTGTGGAGAGAATGTCTGCCTCCTCATCAAGTGGAGGGGCTGTGTGGAGAAAATGTCTGCCTCCTCATCAAGTGGAGGGGCTGTGTGGAGAAAATGTCTGCCTCCTCATCGAGTGAAGGGCCATGTGGAGGGAGTATTATGGCTCCTCATCAAGTAGAGGGGCTGTGTGGAGAGAATGTCTGCCTCCTCATCAAGTAGAGGGGCTGTGTGGAGGTAATATGAACAACATGCAATTTTAAACTAAGCACAACTAGAAAACTGACAAAGTGAGAAACAGTCCAGCTGATAAGCTTTCCGACAATGCTGGTAAATATTATAGATATACAAAATTCTTCTCATGTATTCTCATTTTCTGACACAATATCAAGTGATTGCATGTATTATACAGTGTTGTATTCCTTTTATTATAAAAAAAAATTACATGTCCAAAAAAGAATTGCCTAAGTCCTATAACTCTGTAACAACAAAGTCCATTAGTTTGAAAATCAAAAGGGGTCTTTCATTGCCTTCTTCCAAAATCACGCATTTAATTTACAGAAATCTTCAAGAGGTAACTTAAGTTATCATGCACTATAAAAAGTACTGACAAACATATGGATGGATGGATGGACAGATGGACTGTGGTTACTATAGGGCACCTGCCATAACAGTAAGGCCCTATATTTCCAAAACACACCATTATTTAAATCAAATTTTGTGAATTTACATTTTTTGTGCATATTCAGTTACCTTAGTCATTTTTACTTACATTCTAGTTCTTCCAGAAACAGTTCTCCATATAAATTCCAGTAACCTCTTTTTCCAACAGCAGCAATAAGGTCAAAGTTCAAGGTTGAGTTTGGATACAACACAGCATGAGCTGCTATTGCATATGATACCACAAACACCATCAGAATGATAACAAAGTACAGCAAATCCATCAACTACAAGCAAGTGACAAGCCTTCACTTTAAATAATGTGAAATTACTGAGAATTTTTCTCAGATGTTTAAAGATATACTACTTTTGTCAAAGTTAAGAATTCTCTATACATAAAATATATATATATATATATATATATATATATATATATATATATATATATATATATATATATATATATACATATATGTATATATATATAATATATATACATATATATATATATATATATATATATATATATATATATATATATATATATATATATATATATATATATATATATATGTATATATATATATTTATATAAAAGCACAAGTTGGAAATATAACAACAATGTTCACTATTCAAAAATGTCGGATCAACCCTGGGTCAATGCAAGTCACTGAAAAATACAAGAGGTCAAAAAGAAAAAGAAAACTATATACAAAGACTTTGTATATATTTTTTTATTTTTTCATATTTCTATTTATGTAGCTGTTTACTATTTTGTCCTGAGGAAGGGGCAGAACGCCTTGAAAATTTGACCATTTTCCTTTATCATAGTGTCATTTGTTGCTTTCTTGTGCTTCTTTCGAATACATCCTTGGTTGTACATCAATCCAAGTGAAGACCATCCTTATCATAAAATACAACACCGACATTACTTTAATCAGAAAAATCATATGATTATTGTATATTACAAACTTACCATACGTCCTATCATTACAAGTTTTGGCCCAAGTTCTTTATGTACAGAGAAGATATGTAAAATCCTTAAGAAGAACACAACAAGATTAAGTCCTAACACCACTCTAGCAGCCTCTAATGAGTTATTGTTAGGTATGCACCGGAGTATGACCCCTGTGATAAACATCACTATAGTCATCATATCCACTATATTCCATGTGTCTGTAATGTAACTCTGGAAACGTGTTTTCATAGTCTTCGATGCTGAAGTAACCACCTAGAAATTAAAACTATGTGCCGTCAGTATGAAACTGATTTTTTTTCTATAATTATAAGTCACATTAACTTCTTTGTCTACAATAGTGAGATTCAGTATTGAAATTTTGACATGTTCAGGAAGCATCATTCAATTTCATAGCATGAATAGAAAAATCTAAGTTTTTATAATATCAAGAGAGTTTCACATATCTTATTTTCACTTATTAAATTTTTGTAAAACATCATGTATTGTTATTCTAGTGTCTCACTCATATTGACCATATGACAGAAAGCTATATATATATATATATATATATATATAGTATATATATATATATATATATGTACACATAACTAAGGTTCTTTAAGTGAGTCTGAGTACATATGAAGGAATTGACTTGATAAGGGCAATACATGGCATAATATGCCTGTCGCTTAGTCTGAAGGGTTGAAATTTGAAAGTATGGAAACATTTCCCCTTTGCCTATTATCAAGACTTCAAGAGGACACATGTTTTGGCTCTGGGCAACAACACTGTGAAACATTACGGAAATCCATGAAGGCAGTAAGAAGTATTGGCAAATAAGAATTTAACACCCTCCTCCTTTTTTTTTTCTATGTCAAAGAGTACAGAAGAAATAAAATATTGTAATATATATTAAAGTCCATACATACATGTAAGTCTATCACCAATTTAAATATGAAAGAGTTGGAGTGAGAAATGAATTTCTTATAATTTTACAGTAACAAAAAAAAAAAAAAGAAAGAAAATTGAAAGATCCATAACCCTGTACTAACAAGGGGGATATTTTCAAAATTAAAAGGCATCTTCTATTATTTTATCAGAGTATTCTGTATAAGTTTTATGACAAATCCATTCACGATTACTAAAGTTATTGTGTTCTATAGAAACTGCCATTATTCTATCCATGACTAAAAAGATTGAAGTTCAATAACTCTGTAATGAAAAGACTTTTTTTCAAATTAAAAGGGCTCTTTCTCAATATTATTTAAGCATTCTGTGTCAGTTTTAAGAAATTCCATTCATGATTACTAAAGTTATTGTGTCCCATAGAAACTGCCATTATATATCGATGAAAAAAATATCAATGTTCAGTAACTCCATCATGACAGAATTTTTCAAAATCAAAAGGGCTCTTGCTCTATGTTATCTAAGCATTCTGTGTAAGTTTCATGAAAAACCACAGACGTTTACTAAAGTTATTGGATCCCATAGTGGACAGATAAAGAGACAGACATTGCCATATCATAATAAGTCATGTCTATAACGGGCAAATAAAAACAAAAAGCTCAATAGTTTAAAATTATGTAAGAATTTCCTGACATACATGTGTTTACCTAGTATCCAGGGAACACACACCTGTCTGATCTCCTGACATACGAGGGGTGTTCCGAAATTATTGTTACTTGCGCAATATCTCGTGGAAATAGTGCTAAATGAGCTTAAAACTACCTCATGGTGATAGCCTGATATCTGAAGCGTGGTATAGGTAAATTTCTCGCTCACAATTACACTGACCTTGGTGCTGTGTACATTGTTTTGTAGCGTACTCGTTACACTCTATATAAATATGGTTGGCAAGAGAGATGAAAACGTAATTGAAATTAGGGCCTATATCAAAGGTAGGTCTCTACTTGGCTTAAAGGCGGTAGATATTCATCGTGAGGTGTGTGATATTTATGGGAAGGGTCAAATGTCATATATGACTATTTGTAGGTGGGTTGCTCGATTTAAGTCGGGACACCAGCAGCTGAAAGATGCTGCTCACACAGGTCACCCTGCAACAACAACAACAAAGCATAACATTGAACGAATTCGGCAAATCCTTGAAAAAATGCAAGGTACACTATCAGGCAGTTAGCTAAAATGACAGGCTTGTCTTTAGCACGTATTCACTGTATTTTAAAGAAACATCTTAAGCTGGGCAAGATCAATGCCAGGTGGATACCCCATTTACTAACTGACGACCAAAAGAGGTCCCGGGTTGACAAGGCCAAATCCTTATTGAAGAAATACCCAAATTACAGCAAAAATGCTTTTGATAATTTGGTCACAGGTGATGAAACATGGGTGTATTTTTTCGAGCCCAAAAGAAAATGCTCTAATCGAATCTGGGCAAACAAAAACGCCAGGCGCCCTAGCATTGCTAAAAGAATACGCACCATATGAGGAAGGTTTTGTATGTCATATTCTTTGATAACAAGGGTCCAATCATGCAAATCCCTGTTCCGAAAGGCAAAACTGTCACAGCAAAGTATTATAGAGACGTTGTACTTCGAAAACTGAAGAAAGTCTACAAACGCCGCCGCCCACATACAGGTTTGAAGTATCTCAGGCTCTTGCATGACAATGCGCCAGCACACAAGGCGCATATTGTAACGGAGTTTTTGAAGGCAGAAAAGGTCACTGTCCTCCCCCACCCTGCATTTTCACCAGACTTGGCCCCTGTGACTTTTTCTTGTTCCCCAAACTAAAATTTCACCTATCTGGAAAAAAATATAAACCAAGAAATGCCCTTGGCTCTGCCATTCACCAGTATCTTATGAGTATACCAATTCAAGAGTACGAAAACTGTTTCCAAAAGTGGATTGATCGGTTGAAAAGATGCATAAATGAACAGGGGGAGTACTTCGAAGGACAGGGCAAAGTAAAATGATCACAATTAGTTCTATCAAAAAGAAATCGCCAAAGTAACAATAATTTCGGAACATCCCTCGTACATGTGTTTACCTAGTATACAGAGACTTCTCACCTGTCTGATCTCCTGACATACATGTGTTTACCTAGTATCCAGAGACTTCTCACCTGTCTGATCTCCTGACATACATGTGTTTACCTAGTATCCAGAGACTACTCACCTGTCTGATCTCCTGACATACATGTGTTTACCTAGTATCCAGAGACTACTCACCTGTCTGATCTCCTGACATACATGTGTTTACCTAGTATCCAGAGACTACTCACCTGTCTGATCTCCTGACATACATGTGTGTACCTAGTATCCAGAGACTTCTCACCTGTCTGATCTCCTGACATACATGTGTTTACCTAGTATCCAGAGACTTCTCACCTGTCTGATCTCCTGACATACATGTGTTTACCTAGTATCCAGAGACTTCTAACCTGTCTGATCTCCTGACATACATGTGTGTACCTAGTATCCAGAGACTTCTCAACTGTCTGATCTGCTGACATACATGTGTTTACCTAGTATCCAGAGACTTCTAACCTGTCTGATCTCCTGACATACATGTGTTTACCTAGTATCCAGAGACTTTTCAACTGTCTGATCTCCTGACATACATGTGTTTACCTAGTATCCAGAGACTTCTCACCTGTCTGATCTCCTGACATACATGTGCTTACCTAGTATCCAGAGACTACTCACCTGTCTGATTTCCTGACATACATGTGTTTACCTAGTATCCAGGGAACACACACCTGTCTGATTTCCTGACATACATGTGTTTACCTAGTATCAAGAGACTACTCACCTGTCTGATCTCCTGACATACATGTGTTTACCTAGTATCCAGGGAATACTCACCTGTCTGATCTCCTCAGAAAATATACTGAACACCCACACAATGAGAACAATTTCCATCACAGATATATCTGAACTAAATTCCACTAACAGCATATAGCTGTACAGCAACAGGAAGATTAAGTAAGAAAGCTACAAAAAATAATAAACATGTAAGATTTGTGGTTTGTAAGGCAACACAATCTTATAAAGTTACCGTTTGAATGCTCTAATCACAAAGAATATGTCAGCTAAGTAAAACTGATATCTACATATGGCCAAGTTTGATAAAATTTTCAAAACAATTACTCAAAGCTGAAGGTTACAAATCAAACAATCTGATTAAAACCATATCTTTATTCTGCTTCTCTTTTTGACCCATTGCAGATAAAGATCTGGCAAAAATCACGTAAGGGGTCATGTTCTGTTCTTTATCGGCAATGGGACAAATGGAGAAGCGGAATAAAGATATGGTTTTAATCAGATTGCAAATTAAACAACTGTGTCATCAATTAAAGCTTTTGTTCTAAGGAGTGAATATGTGAAATTTAAAACTCCTCTCTAAAGCAGAAACAGACACATTAAACTGGCATTTCACATACTCTTCTTTGATGTTTGTCCCAAAGTGTTAATACAATAAAATAAGTTTGCTATAAAATCATTAGAGATTTTTCTTGATATCTTTAATTTGTATGTGATACCATCTTGGCACACAAATGATTTACATTGACAGTAAAAGATACTTACCACATTGTGTGCAAATATAACGACAGGTGCTTTATAGAAATATAAGAGCTTTCTCCAGAATGGAATATGATGAACTGTTAGATTCCTTTCTTCATAGGCATCTACATGTGCACTGTAAAAAACATCAGCAACACCAATAAAGGAGAGGAGGTTTATACAAATACTGATAAATCTTGACTACAAGTATATGTCTCATTGGTACCTTAACTTGATCATAACCTGTAAGCAGCTAACTTTGAAGATAAATTAGAGAGTCCGAGAAATTTTGAATATTATAAAAAAAAAACAACCGATAAAGATCTCCCAATGCTAAAATGGAGACAACACCAATACATTTATCAGATTCTTTAATCTTCTTTTAAATATAAAGTTCAAATTGCTGAAAAGACTACAATCAAGCATGAAAATCTCCTCTGTTATCTTTACCAGCAGTGACCTTGACTTTGGCCTATTGACCCTTTCAATAAAAATCAATACATCCAAATTTGGCTTGTATGGGAAGCATGGTACTTAATCAAACACCCAGAAACCAATAACTGCAATCTATTTTTACCAATTGTGATCTTTACCTTTGACCAATTGACCCTAAAATCAATTTTGTCCTTTTAATAGGTATCATATTTCCAAATTTGCTTTGGAAAGGATGCAAGGAACTTTAGTTATCATCCAGAAACCAATTGTGTGACGGAAGGACGGAATGACAGAGAGATAGACATACAGTCGAACTTCCATAACTCGAACGTTGAAAACTCAAAAAACCCCGGAAACTTGAAGTCACCCTACGGCCCCGAAACATCTCGAATATTTCTATGTTATTTGCCTTCTCAAACTCAAACTTCTAAAACTCAAATACCCCCTAAAAACTAGAAGTAATTTTCAAGTCCCATTGACAAATTTGTACTTAATTTCACCCTTGAAAACTCGAAGCATTTTACCAATGGAAACTCAAAGCAAATAACAGGATAGAAAGCAAAATGGCTTGTTTATACAGTGATTAAAATCACATGGTTGTGTGCGTCCAAGCTTGACAGATTAACGGACTTGTGTATGGGATCATATATTACGTATTACATCCACATTAGTAATTAAACATTCAGGGTATCATCGTTATTATCTATAGATGATTTATTTTAACTGCCATATATGCATAATTAAGAAAGAAGGTTATTAAAAACTGCTAATGGTGAAAATTGTCTTGCATTATAGAAGCTGTAAATTTTAAACAGTAACTTCATTTAAGATAATGAGCCAAGCCCCCGACAATGTTGAACAGTGTCAAAGCTGATAGAATGGCTTTATAGCCATGTTATGCATTTTTTATTACATGTAGTTTTATTAGATACGCAGATGATAATTGACATGATATACATTTAAATTAAATAAATTGAGAATATTATATCATCTTTATGCTATTTTTAGTATTACAGTAGCACAAAATGTGCGTAGGTAATAATGTTCAATCTTTCCCTTTCCAATTTCCCAAGAATTTCCGCAACTTCCAAAACTCAAACTTACCAAAACTTGAAGTGATTTCGTAGGTCCCGAGCACTTCGAATTATCGAAGTTCGACAGTAGCTAACATTTAATGCCCCTGGTTGTGCCTATGGCAGGGGTATAGAAATTAGCATCTGGGATAATTCAATAAATATTCTGCGAAAGTGTTGGGTCTATTATTGATAGTTGGTTAATTTACTTCACAAAGTACCAGTATCACTTTACCAACATGATGGTCACACAAATTTTGACCAAAGCAACAGACCCATCTGGAGTAGTGCGATTACATGTAACAGACCCATCTGGAGTAGTGAGATCACTTGTCATGCAACAGACCCGTCTAAAGCAGTGAGATCACTTTACATGCCAACATTTGGGTCAACTCTCCGATCAGTTGCATGTAATGATAATCATTCAGACAATTATAGTCCAAAACTCTAATAATTCCGTCACCAGCACTGTATTATTTAAACATATCTCATTTTGAAACATTTCTATGATAAGGAAGTATGAAGGGGGATTTTTAGAGAAAAAAGACCTATAGCACAAAAAGTGTTCTGGGGATTCAGACATCCAACCAAATGTAAACAGCATTCATATGTCAGAGCAATGCTGGCTACAGGCTTTGAAATGATGTAATACAATATTCTGCTTGAATGCCATGGATAAAACAAAATCTTAATTTTTATCATCAAAGACATCCTTGAAATAGATATACAATTGTTTCTTTTTCCAAAACAGCAATATGACCTACTCTCTGTGTATTTGCTACAAAGTCAACAGATAGGAAACTGCTGAAGGTTTGCAGCAGCTGTTTATGAGAGATCTGAAAGTGGATAACGGAGGATACAAACCATTCTATGGTGGACTTATAATTTGCTAAACAAGAAATACGTTCATTTGTTTTAAATATTTGTTAAAAATAGGATCTGTAGTAATCAATAGTGAGATACTCTTGAAAAAAAAATACATGAAATATATATGATTTACAGTTTACAATTAAGGTCATTTTAATAATTCTCACATTTTGTCATGGAGATTTTTGTGTGACTTTTGATGGACAAGAACTGCATGCTGAGATTTCTGCGCTGAATATTGTTTATCTGGATTGACCTATAAATATAACAATGTATGTCTGAGAAAAACTGATTGAACATTGTACATTTCACTCTCAGTAAGTTGAACCTCAAGTGACCAAGAGAAATAGTGGAAGTAGTTAAGACTTGGACTACAATGTATATATGATATTTGATTTGGAACTTTAACAGAGTGTTTGAAAGGAAAAGGGAAAGAAATCTGACTTAGCTGTAGGGCAGAAATCATCAAGGAGATGTACAATTAAAACTTGATAACAAGTAATGAAATACTGTGATGACATTACAATAATATTGATTGACAGACAGCTGTGAAACCGATTTAGGACGGTCAAATGCGTAACAAAAGATACTCAATTGGTGTGGTTAAGGAGCGCATAGGTGACCGGCTAATACACAGTGACACCTACTAAACAGACAGGAGGAACAGAGGGACAGAAGACAAAGTGACCCTCAGCATGTACCACTGCTTGGCAGGTGACCGGCTAATACACAGTGACACCTACTAAACAGACAGGAGGAACAGAGGGACAGAAGACAAAGTGACCCTCAGCATGTACCACTGCTTGGCAGGTGACCGGCTAATACACAGTGACACCTACTAAACAGACAGGAGGAACAGAGGGACAGAAGACAAAGTGACCCTCAGCATGTACCACTGCTTGGCAGGTGACACTTAAGTCAGTTTGATTTACCCATAAATTCAAGTATTTTGGTGTTTGAGTAACAAGCAACAATTGTATCCCTTTATTGTGTAGTAATGTCAGTGACTTGTTTAATTTATTCAATCATAATACAGCATAAGTTTCTACAAACTTTCAGTTATACTACAACATCAAAGCAGGAGGTAACCTTCCCATTAAATATAAAGGTACAAATTGTCAGTTATACCACAACATCAAAGCAGGAGGTAACCTTCCTATTAAATATAGAGTTATAAATTGTCTGTACTGCAAAAAAAAGCGTTTAAACACTACATTCTACATTTAACATGAACAATCTGAATTAATCACAATACATGTATGACATTAGCATACCTCTTTGTCTGTACCTATTTCTTCCTGGTCCTTGTACTTGATGAAAGGGAATATCAAAGGTGGCATAAATATACACATTAAAACCTGAAAAGACAGAAAGCACCAAATCTGAACGTATTGAATGAGTCTTAGCTATAACAGTCCAAATGGGACACAAAATACAACAATAAATTTGTTTATAGGCTCATTGTAACCATGGAGATGTAACCTTTGGTCAAGGTCATGAAATACTCTTGTGTATTTAAAAATAATTCCTATATAAGGCTATGTAAAAAACTGTCAGCCCCTTTGGAGGGACCGCAGATTGCCTGAAGGTCTTTCAATACTAAGTCATTGTGGCTTATGGTTGTTGGAAAAAATTCTTATAAAGAGATTCCTACATAAACCTATGGTCTTCTCTTGAACAAACTGTATAATACATTTCTTACAGATGTAATGTAGAGTCATTGTATCAAGTGGTTCTTGAGAAGGAGAGACTTATGACTTAAAGATTTAGCTAATTAATCCATATTTGATTCTTTTAGCCCATATTCAAAACCAATTATCACTATATTAACAAAGTTGCATCTCCTTTTCCTATGAATCATATGCAAGATTTAAAATCAATGCAGTAAATTACAAGAAGATGAAAACATAGAAAGTTTATGAATGATGGATGGGCAACAGGCAATACACTGTCCAAATATGGATGACTGACAAACAACAGGCAAACACCTTCCAATCATGGATGATAGACAGACAACAGGCAATACACCATTCAAAAATGGAAAACTGACAAACAATAGGCTATACACTATCCAAAACTGGATGACTGACAAACAACAGACAATACACCATCTAAATATGGAGATAAAAAGACAACAGGCAATACACCGTCTAAATATGGACAATAAACAGACAACAAGCAATACACTGTCTAAAAAAAGGACAGACAACAGGCAATACACCGTCTAGATATGGACGATGGACAGACAACAGGCAATACACTGTCCAAATATGGATGATGGACTGACAACAGGCAATACACCATCCAAATATGGGCGATGAACAGACAACCGACAATACACCATCTAAATATGGACAGACAACAGGTAATACACTGTCGAGATACGGACGATGAACAGACAACAGGCAATACAGCATCCAAATATAGATGATGGACAGACAATTGGCAATACACCTTCCCAATCTGATCAATACATTCGATAACCCAATTCACAACTAATGAGCTGTGGAAGCAAAAATGCTTCAAAAAAGAATAATAAGTTTTGAAAATATATATATATACATGTGGATTATAAAAAATTTTTTTTGGTTTTGCAAATTATGCTAAAAGGAATTTATTTCTGATATTGAAGATAAATGAATGACAGCTAAGACATTTTACCTGCCATGTTTGATTATCTAAAGATAGATTTCCCATCCATACATTGTTCAGGAGTTGCTGGCAAGCAGTTTGTGAAATGAAATGTTTGTTATCTGTTTCTACAGCTATCAGTACACATGTTGCACGACCCCAGTGTTCTATTTCTCTTATCAACAAGTTCTGGGTTTTGGTTTCATCAATGTCGTAACATTCATTCAACACAGATACAGCAAGTTCAGAAAATTCACTGAAAAAATATTTTCTTTAAATTGAAAGAGTTATCTTTCTTGATTGGTATTTCTTACTTCAGTTCAAACAATGCTATATTTGTATCTAAGATTCCTAAAAATAGAAATACTGTTGACTATTTGTCTTCATGAATAACAATAACGGTATTCAGAATGGAAGATGAAAAGTTTGTGAGACAGATAAAATGATGATCATCATATTATGATTCATCAAGCCTTTACATGTATTTCCACTTCATATTTCTTTCACAATAATTATCACAACAAAAATGTAGAGGCAATGTGGAAGCAAGTCCATATTTCACTGTGTAGCTCCAACATCAAATAAAAACAATCATAGTCTTTAAGCACTCTTATTAAAACTTTTCACTTATATGAAGCTGAGGCACAGAGCTAATACACTATATATATGCTTATTTGATGACAAGGGTTCCAAAGTGCTACAGATTGAAGGGTTTCACAATAATCTAACCATTATCTACATAATGTACCATATACAACAACTTGTACTAGTACATATTACACCATCATCTTGCATACTTGAACAAATTGCTCTATACTTGCACTTATTGCTCTCTATTTGAACTAAGTGCTCTATAATTGGACAAATATTTCTAAGAGTACCACATACTCTGCAGTTCTTCTGTACTTTTTGGCAAGTTCTGTATCATCTGTTTTCTTAGCCATGGCAGACAGCATTCCATTTGCAACAAGGGCTGCCACCATAGGATCCTAAAAGAAGATCATTAAGACACTATTTGTCATATGATGAAAATAAATATATTACATGTCAATATACAGTATTATATATATGCATATTGAAATCACATACCAATAATAATTTAAAACAGATATGCTTCGATATCACATACATGCCTAGTTACATGCATTTTGATTAGGTGACAGCTGTTCAATGTTTCACTATTATGTATAATGTCTAACTTTGCTTTAGATGCAACAGTAGTAGAAGAAAGCCGGAAGAAACAGTTCTTGAAATAGGTCACATAACCCTGAGTCAAACTCATGACTCACCTTCAATCAGGTTCTGAGGAACATCTATGTAAAGGTTTGTTTTGAAGATCTATCAAAAACGGACCGACTTATAATTGAAACAACAATTAAATAATGTCTCTGCAGTGACCTTGAAATAGGTCATGTGACCTTGAGTCAAGGTCATAATAAACCTTAGAATCATAAAAATTGATTAACATATAACCTGGACAAAAATCTAAGCAATGTTTCTGCAGCGACCTTAAAATAGGCTTAAAATAGATCATGACCTTGTGTCAAAATTGTGACACATCTTTAGGTTCTGAGGAATATTTGTATAAAATTTTGTCAAGATCTATCTTAAAGTGATTGGCTTATAACCCAAAAAGATCAAGGAAGGGGGGGAAAATGAATGAACAAATCAACAAAGGAACTGACACACACTTAGTCTGGACAAGGCGAAACCTACATACTTCCCTCTTAAGACAGACAAAGTTACACAAAGTTATTATTTAGAATGTCGTAAAATATTAAGAAAATTTGAACAATGTTTATTTCAAGAATTCAAGAGTTTGTGTTATATATAGCTGTTACCAATATGCACTTTCTTCCTTGTTCAATAGAGAACATTACTGCCCTGATAAAATAAGTTGTACTGGTCTCTGCTTTCTGCCTCAGTCAATACTATCTCTTTCTGGGCAATATTTTGTGATATAAAACTTGCACCAAGAAGTTTCGTTATTTGTATACTGACACACATTCATATTTTTTTTTCAAAATAATAATTTTCAGCTGTAGCATGAATATCTACAATAACTATACACATGAAAAGGTTTACGTTGATTAAATGGATGTCACTATAGATTAATTTATGAACATCCTTATAGAAATGGAATTTCTCTTTTACTTTCACTTTCTTTTCTGAAACCATTTTGTTATTATTTTTTTTCTGTGAGGATCATGTTTCTGAGCACATTATATTTGAAGTGATATAGGTAAATCAACTGGATACATAACTTCTCCTTTCTTTCTCATGTTACCCATGTCTAATACTTCACCTTTCTAATACCTATCTACAATATCTGAAACTTAACTCCCTTTATAAATATTATTAAGTACACAAAAAACCAAAAAATCAATCTAGTGAAGAGACTGAAATAAATTCCAATTACTCATTCCAAACAAAGAGATCAATTTCACATGATCAACATCAATTTCATTAAACAAACATTACTATAGACTATCTATAATAACAGTAAATTTATTATGAAATTTCATCTAGGAGTGGATTTTTGTCCAAGTTATCAATAAATATTGATTACAAATGACCTGATTAGTTTTATATATTGATATGCGTAACACAAGTCAGGTAAAACACGTATCTGAAAGGATTGGGGGCTTTTCTGTAGTAAGGTGAAGGAGTGTGGGCATTGTATGTACAATAATAGTCCTGGTAGAGAGCAGTGTAAATTCTAATTAATATATATATTCACTCATTTTTCTAATCATTATACTGTTTTGCTTACAGTATTTCAGTAAAATAAGTGGTTGGTTGGTTGATTGATGTTTTACGTTGCTTTCAACAATTTTTCAGTTATATCGCGACATGGAAGCAGGAGGTAACCAACCTCTTAAACATAGTGGCGCAACCTGGGAATCGAACCCGGATTGTCGGCACCACAAGCCAAGCACTTAAGCACTACACCAAGCCTGCCCCCTAAAATAAGTGTTATCCGGGTTCAAGTGAGCAAGAATAAATTGTACTTTGTAATTAGAGTTATAGGAATCAGGAATACTGTTTACCAGATAAACACTTTAACATTGAAAGCTGTTGAATTGTATGTTAGAAGAAAGTTCTTACTTTTCCTTGCTTCCACATAAGGCGAGCTAAATTCCTTTTGTTCATGAGAATTGCCCATAAGAAAACCTCTTGATAGGGATTGTCAAAGTCTGCATGTGTACTAACAGATGTGGAAAATTGTGCTCCAGGACCTGTTCCAAAATAAAGAAAAAGCCTGGGATTTATATAAAAAAATAACATAAATGACTACAAAATAATAAATTTGTATAGATAAATGTAATAATGCATATGTGAACCAAAACACTTGAGTCACATGATCAAGGATACCTCCATTAATGTTTCTACAACTATCAAAGGCCATAACTCTGGAATGAGGAAAGGGTAGGTCGTAAAAATTCAACTTAGCCTGCATATCATCATTTGCAAGTATGTTGCCTAAGTTGGAAATGTGTACTAATGTGATATGCTCCCACCAGATCCCTTTAACTATCTGGAAATTTTAATTGTAATGAATAGCAGATGGACAAACACATAAATATACAGACATCACTATACACATTTACCTACCCCCACCTCTGAAGGTACAGGTACAAAAATTATCAAGCTTCAGCTTTCAAGTTTTTGTTTTTCTCACTTATTGCTAATACATTAACATAGAAAAGATACACAACAGAAATTCAAAAACAAAATTCATGCAGACACAAGTTATTTTTCACAAACAAATACATAACACATTAACTTTAATTTTTTTTCTTAATAACACTGTTATAACCAGTATTAAACATATTAGATGTCTAACTAGCTCACTACAGGTCAACTTTCTATATAATGCCCATACCAATTTATTACTTGATAGGTTAAATCAACAGTGATAAAGATTGAAGGACACATGAATATCCAGAGGCCAACTAAATTATCTTCTGAAATGCTGAGGTATGAACTGCACAATTTATCATACTTTTTCTACTAAACACTTTGTATTAACATACTTGACATATTTGACTTCAAGTCTGAGACATCCAATGTTCCTGTGGCAAATCCCAGAATGCCCTTCTTCAAACCTGGCAACTGAGCACACTTGGCAGATACACCATCTAAGATGAGCTCCACATCTAATTCCATTAAATTCTGGTCTAGCAAGTAATGAGTGACATAGAAGTCGCCAACTAATTCTTTAATTAAGTATCCAACATCTGCCAAGGTAACATACTTCTCCTTCTGTAAGATAAAACATAATATCCAACATCTGACAGGGTAATATACTTCTCCTTTTGTAAAATAAAACATAATATCCAACATCTGCCAAGGTAACATACTTCTCCCTCTGTAAAATAAATCATAATATCCAACATCTGCGTAGGTAATCTCTCTCCGCAGAGGGATAAGCTTGCTAGTGCAGGCCAAGTTATACTACACAGATCTCAAGTCTGATTGTAACACTTTCCAATTAAAGGGCTTCAACCAAAGGACAGAGAACTAGGCAGAATACATAGATAAGGAAGTGCCTTTAGTAGTTTGATTGAAATTTCTCACCTTCAATGGGATAGTCTTGTGCCTTGTTCAGACACTGACTTTCTACTGAACATCTTCAATATAGGTATATAAAGTTACGCTTTACTGTGACATCAGTGCTACCAGTGCCTCATTCAGACTTTGATTATTGTTGAATAACCTTGACATGCAGACATATTCTCCTTTCCTGTGACATTTTTACCTGTGCTTGTGTGTGACTGACTTACAAACAAGCATCTTCAATATATGCAGATAGAGTAACCTTTACTGTGACAGCTCTCCATATACAAAATTTACAGCCAAACATTCTCACAATAAGCAGGCAGAATTAGTGACAGCTCTATATATGCCTGAATCAGACTCTGATTTACTGCTGTACATCCTCAGCATAAGCCAGTAGAATAACATTTACTGTGACAGTGCTATGTGTGCCACATTCAATTTTTGACTTACTGCCAAACATCCCCAATAAAGGCAGATAGAATTTTTTCTTCAATGTGTCAGACTTGTTAGTAAAAAGGGCTTTGTTTTCACTTTGATCCATCTAAACAACACAAAAGAACTAACAAATCATTAGGACAGGCTTTGTTGGTAAATTTTGTAAGTACCATTTACAACTACCGTAACAACTAACTTCACCCTCAACATGACAAAGTCTCATGGGAGATGGTAACCAATAATTCAAACAAGGGAGGCGGAAGACAAACTTCTCAGTTGTCAACACAAAATGTAGCATTAAGACCCTCTAGCTGTATGATACTGTTACTTACACTGCCGTACTTGTCTTTCCGCTTCCTCAGTAAATGACACAGATGACAGTTCTTTGGAATCTATGAGATAAATGTTAAAACACTATAACATAATGATAACTGTATAATCTTAAAGACATAATATCACAATATTGTCTAATCACATATTTATTGTACATTTACAATAAACAGCAAACATATCAAATGAAATTTGAATATTATATATTCACAGCAATTGTAGCCATAAAATCAGTATCATGTAAATACGACACCTGGATTTACACAGTTATATAGCTGTTTTAATCTTTTGTACAGGTGCTACTTACATTGTGATACACGATGTAATTACAATTTGTACAAGCGTAATATTTTTTATAATGCAAGTGTTAACTAGAACTGCCCTAATGAGGCAAAAACTCCCTAAGGCTACCAGTTTTATGCTGTAAGAACCTCTGTTTCTCAAAACCTCAAAAAACAAACTTAACCTATAGACCCTCATATGTATGGAGCACATTCTTGACTCAAAGAAAGACTGCATATGATGTTTCATGTCCAGAGGTGTAAATGAAATTCAGCTATGGTCCTGAAACCATATTAAGTTGTCCATGCCCTATGACCTTGACTTGTATATCACATCATACATGTAGATATGACATTGTTATACTGGTGTTACATATACACAGACACAATCTTGTTATACTGGGAGCTGGTGTAGCCCACAGTGGATGAGGTGTCATGACCTAGATGCCTCAGGTACGACTCGTACCGTGGGCACATTGGTGTCCTGTCTCTTAGATTTGTCGATGAAAAGCAAAGTATGGTAGAGGAGGCGTTTCTTAGTGATACTTAAATTATTATACAGGTAGAGGAGGCGTTTCTTAGTGATACTTACATTATTATACAGGTAGAGGAGGCATTTCTCAGTGATACTTACATTACTATACAGGTAGAGGAGGCGTTTCTCAGTGATACTTACATTATTATACAGGTAGAGGAGGCGTTTCTTAGTGATACTTACATTATTATACAGGTAGAGGAGGCGTTTCTTAGTGATACTTACATTATTATACAGGTAGAGGAGGCGTTTCTTAGTGATACTTACATTATTATACAGGTAGAGGAGGCGTTTCTCAGTGATACTTACATTATTATACAGGTAGAGGAGGCGTTTCCTAGTGAGAAAGTCTTTCATACTGACTCCATTATCCAGGAACAGCTCTACAAAGTCCACCCTGTTCAGTAACACTGCTGACTGCATGATCTCACATAACAGTGATGGCTGTGAAGGAATGTACATGATAACAACTAAAGTCAAAATGTCAGGAATCTAAATTACTTTATGGCAGAATAGCCATGTTATTTTTTAAACTTTTGACCTTTCACTATTGTCTTTTACTGTGCACTAGTAATCTTAAACATGTGAGCTCTACACTTGATATGGGATCCAGCTTGACAGCCCAGCTACAAAATTTACAGTTAATATAATGACCATGGACCACCTTTTATATAAAGATCTGTGAAATGAAAACTCAGAGATTTAATTACCACAACAACACGATCATCAGTAAAGATTTCACTTTTGGCAATGTCTATTCTGTTCCATGCTAAGGCAAGTTTAAGTTGGTCAAAGATCTGGTCCTTATTGGCTGAAATGGATATGACAAAATGTTGATGAGAATGAAATAAACACAAGTTATATATATTCATAAAATCAAAAGATATGTCCTTAAATAAGTTTCACAAGATATAATGAATCAATGAAATCCTTAAAGCACCCATACAGTCATTAAGCTAAACACTGCTGCTCAAGTGTAAAAATTTACAACTGGACAATCCTAAAAGTAGGTCAATCTTTGAGGTTAAGTTCATAGGTCAAAGTCACAAGTCCTTGTCATAAGAAATATTCATATGAAATATCAAAGCCTTATTACCTGCCATTCCAAAATTTTGGCCAAGGTTAAATTTTTTAGAAGTAAGTAAAACTCTAAGGTAAAGGTCACAAGGCAAAAAACAATTTGTAGGCAAAAAGGTATTGTCATAATGATTACACATGTGAAATACGATAGTCCTATCATTTGTCATTTGAAAATTATGGCGAATGTTATTTTTTTTCAAAAAGTAGGTCAAACTCCAAGGTCAAAGTTACAACGTCAAAAATTCTGGTGTCATTAAAAAGGCCTTGTCACAAGAAATATACCCGAGTAATATCAAAGCCCTATCAGTTGCCATTCAAAAGTTATAGCCAAGATTAAATTTACCAAAATGAACACCAAACTCCAAGGTCAAGGTCAAATGGTCAAAAACTTTTGGTGCCAACTAAGAGGTCTTTGTTTGTTAATCCTCGCAAGTTTTATCAACTTTCTATATTAAATAACAAAGAATAACAAATAATAAGAAAGTGTGACTACTGGACAGGACAGATGTATGGACAGACAGACAGATGGACACTTTACACAGTGGTCCCTATGTGCTGCTATGCTTCATTTGTGACACAAAAATCACTCAACCAAGAAATGAAGCTCAAAATTACCTAGATTAATTTTAAATCAAAAGGTCCATCTCAAAGTACCAAACCTGTGGTCCGTCAAAGTTCTGAAATTTTGCATCAACCAGTAGCTTAATCAAAATGTTGAAGGACTAGCAGATGGACAGAGAGATGGACAGATGGATGGACAAACAGATATTTTCAGTCATAAAACACAAATTGCTTTACTTCACCAAATATCATGGTCACAATATGCAGTTCATAGGCAATTATAATATATTGTACATAACATGTGCATTCTGATTATAAAATCCATTATTAGGGTCTTCCGATGGAATCGGAAGATCCTTCTGTTATTGTGATGTTTTTTATTTACATTTGTTATTATTATTATTATTATTATTTTTATTCTTAGCACTTTTTTGACTGCAATTTTCTCAGAAATGGCTTCACTGTCAACACTTTTGTTCTCTTTTTCTTACTAAAAAAGCAAAACCTGATAGAGTTAAAAGAAAATTTTGCTAAAATTCAAATTCTAAGTAAAATTATATCACAATTTGTAATTTTTAAAATCTCTCAAGTATAACTTTTATTATGCAAGCTAGATTCCTGAAATTTTCTCTTTGATGTTGTACAGGTGTAGTTCTTGACAATCAAATTAACGCTGATTAGGTAAGTATTATAGTTAAGACGCCATAAGAGTTTAAAATTTTCAACTTATTACGTAATTTCAAAAAACTTTTATTTTAAGCTTTAGGGCTGCAAAAATATTACCAAACGATTTGGAGGGTCAATATATGGGTAAAAACAGTTATTTTAAAATTTTAAATTCATTTTTAAGTAGGTTTTAAATTTTCTAAAATAAAATGTTTATTATTTAAGCTAGACTCCCCAAATTTTCTTTATAATGTTGTACAGGTGTAGATCCTGACAACCAACTTAACGCCGATTATGTAACTTTTACGGTAAAGGCGCTATTTGTGTTTAAAGTTTTTAAACTCATTACGTAACTTTAAAACTTTTTTATTTTAGGTCTTAGCGTTAAAAAAATATTACAAAACGATTTAGAATGTCAATTTCATGGTGTAAGAGGTTTTTAAAATATTTTCTATCCATTTTTAATTGAGAAATTTAAGATTTTCACACATTTGGTTAGTTACGTAATTGCTTCATAACTTGCTTATTTTTCGTCATATGATCAAGAAAAAACCATACAGCACGTGAGAAGGGTTTACTCTTTTAAATGATATTTTAAAAAACATAGAAATATTTGCCCCCTTCCCTCTAGCGTGCGTAGACCCTATCGAGAGAGGGTCTTAAATCGCCGAAATTTCACCCCGATTTTTCAATTCCATTTTCTGAAAAACGGATTTATCTACAAATTTTATACTATAGCTATAGACTCTCAGAGACACCGTTACCCGTTTAAGTAAAAAAAAAAAATCAAAAATAAAAGTTTTCAAAAACATTACATAACAATGAGTAAAATTTTTAATTCTCCACCATACAGCGTTATTTTAAATGCTAGACTATTCAAATTTTATCTGTCATATTCTCTAGGTTCATATCTTTAAAAAATTCATCAGCCGATAATATCTATCTTTTTTAGTTTGGCCGCTATTTCAATTTAAAGTTTTTAAATAATTACGTAATTTGCAAAAACATTTTATTTTTAGTCTTATCATTTCCAGAACATCACCAAACGATTTTCCGTACCGATTTTAGTATGAAACATGTTTCTCAGTATTTGAAAGTGAGCGATTTAAAGGATTTTTAAAAAAATACCTTATTTGCGTAACTTTCATGTTTTTTCTTATTTGTCGTATGAACAAAGTATAAAAAGGAGAGTTTGAGAAAGTGTTTTGAAATCGAAATCTTAGAAAAAATCACATTTTTTTGCCTCTACCCGCTACTGATGAACATGGCAATAAACAAATCTTGTCCGAGCGTCGGGATTACACAGTAGAGAAGCGCGGTGAATTTGCCTTGCTTAATACCTGGACTTCAAACATGTGAGATATTCCATGGACAAGGCGCAGTAACTCGCGTTTCATACAATTGCGATTAATTCAATTGCGAGTTAACGCGCTTTGTCCGTGGAATGTTTAATCGACAGTTATAAGGGAGACACGTAATATGTACGATTTACTTTAATTTGAGTTTCTTTTTCTCCTTACTACAATAGTCATCTCAGTGGTATATATATATAGCTATCTTGAGCGTTGAAACGCGCAATACACACGCTCTATCCAGCTATGTCGCATTACGTCACCACGCTTCTGAATAGAAATTCTGTAATACACAGACTTTCTATAGCTGTATTCATACCACTTTAATTACATGAGTGTGTTTACACAGTGTCTCGGTGAGATGTATACATGTATATACTTCTCTTTTGTCCTAATCGGCATATCTATGATGCCGCAATAAATGCGTATACTCATTGGATTATCTCTGTTTTTTCTATAAATATCAAGTATATTTTTATGGAAATTCTAAATGTTTCTTTAACTTGATTTTCGATTTATTTTCTCTAGATAATAGTTTTTTGCAATTTTAATTATTAATTAATTTGATTGCTAGAGGGTTTTTTTTTTTTTTTTTTGGGGGGGGGGTGTATTTTTGTGTGTAAAGTACATGTAAGTCATTCTCCTGATCTTTTTTCTTTCTTTCCTTCTTTCTATCTACTTATTTTTCTTTTTTCTTTCGAGAGAGGAAGACCCGCCCTGTTGCCTCGGCAACAGGTAAGCTCTAGTTAAATTTACTATCATAATGATACCATTTTCATTCAGGCATTTTTTAAGTTTGTGTATCTTAATTTTTTTAAATTTGTTGGTATGTATTTGTTTACTAAAGATTTAGAAAAGCAGCAATGTAGAATACTGAATGAACTGTTACACTACATACTACATTACATATTCATGCTTTACTCATGAAATAGAACAACATATGATGGTATACATTCATGCTATGCCACTATGATGCAACATACCACATTACATATTCATGCTTTACCCATGAAATACAACAACATACCATATAAAACATTCCTGCTATGCCACTATGACACAACATACCACATTACATATTCATGCTACACGCATGAAACACTCACAATAACATTCCATGGTAATATGCAAGCTATGCCACTGTGGAAATCTTAATATACAACTGCACATTCATGCTATACCCATGAAATACAACAACATACCATGGTTAACATTCATGCTAAACCAGGTACCGTGACACTCACTACATTCCACAGTGCACATTCATGCTATATCCATGAAAACTCAAAAACTTACCATGGTAAACATTCATGCTATGCCACTGCGACACTCATCACATTGCACATTCATGCTATATACATGAAAACTCAAAAACTTGCCATGCTAAACATTCATGCAATGCCACTGTGACACTCACTACATACCACAGTGCATATTTAAGCTACACCCATAAAATACTCATTACAATATACAACAGTCCACATTCATGGACCACCGACAAGACGCAAGACTAGCTGCCTGAAAGGAGAACAACAAAAAGACCCATTATGTATTCATGTATGTTGACATGACATACTTACCTTTCAGAAGAGCCTTGAGTACAGCTTTATCAACATCTGTTGATGTTCTGCCACCTCCACCCTCAGACATCAACTTAAGGTTGAACACTGACACTAGGTCCCGATCTTTCAAGCACTCTTTTACCATTTCACATTGTGTTGTACTGTTTTTCTTACTGAAGTTGTTTTCTATCATCTCCTTTATAGTTGCTTCAACAGATGGCTCAAATATTGTCTGTATGCTGTAAAAGAAGAAACACATCATACTCAAGAAACAAAAATATCCCTGACTCCTTTCTTTAACAAATATAAGAATGTCCTAATTCTTGGCCTTACATCTCCATGGAATCAAGTCATGCTTTAATAATCAAGAGGGATAGTAAAATTTGTTTAGCATAACATCTTCTTCAAGTGAAAACATTGTAATTTGGTTCATGGAAAGAACAATCATTTGCATAATGCTATACAATATACTTAAAATCAAATAAAGGTTAATTTTCAATTTTAAATCCACTTTGTCAATCATTAATAGCTCTTACATCTTCTTCTTATCTCCTTTCTGATCCACCACTTCCACCTCTTCTCCTTGTGAATTCAGATAAGCATATGCTAAGATATCTGCAGCACGACCAGATCCCTGTAAACACATGTAAAGTCATCATTAACAAGAATGCAATCACATGATTTCTTGAATCAAGCACTTAAGGGTTCAGTATAAAGAAATTTTGCAAGGATTCAGCTACTTAATGTTGATACTGAGTGTACATATTCAGTCAAAATTGATAGGTATGATACAGAAAACAATTATACTTTTCATTTCACTCAGGAATGTAGCTTTCAGAAAGTTGCTGTGAATAAATCAGCATTCCAGTTATTCCAAATATTAATCTCCAACAAAATACTTTGTTGTGTTCATATCTCTTAATATGGAGCCAGAGTAGAAAAAAAATTAACCTGATTGTTTTAAGCTTTTTATTTCCTCGAAGCACTTATCATATTTAATTAAACTCTTTTGTGTCTTAAAAGTTACATTATATTTATGTCTGTATTATTACATCCATAGTTTAATCTCAATCCAAGGCAATATATTAAATTAAGAACATGAAATGCATTTCCTTCAAGAAATGAGTGCATAGATTCTAAACAGTTAACATTCTTTATTAGATGTTTGAGAGATAAATCTGAACAATTGATGATTCAGATCAGAATACAGTCTCTTGATCTCGAAACTGATTGTACTTAAATTAATGACATCTGACAATACAGTACCTCTACAATGACAACTGGTGTATTGTTAGCGATGGCCTGATGAGCGGTCTCCAAGGTCCCAGGTCCTCCCTCTAGGACCAGTAATACTACAGGAATTGTTACCGCATCTAAATAAGACATTAATAATGTAGTCTTATGACTCACTATGAATATATATATACCAACGGCACATATCATAATGCTGCATCAAAAGTCTACTATTTCACATCATATCAATAGGACAGACCACGCCCCATATTACTCTCTTACTCTGTACAGAATCACAGTATGGTATGTAAATATGAAGAGCAGATATACCATGATGACTAAAGTACAGATGCATTTTCTGACTGCAAATATTAGACATCATATCAAGTGTATCAATTAATATCAGCTAGTCTGTGAAAAATGACATTGATATGGTACAAACCTTAACAAGATTACAATAATATAAAGCATATGTTATTTACGATGTTAATGGTAAAAGTTACTATATAAATATATTACCATGGACAAAACATATCTGTTACGTAATTCATCAAGAAGATATAAATTCACATGTGAGTAGAAACCAAACTAACCAAAAGAACTCATTAAACTATTTTATTTTGGTCATTTTTAGGTATAACCATTCATTAATATCAGCAAGTTTTGTGAATGTTTTAATTTCCGTTTTATATTGTTGTTCTTTTATAAATAGATCCTAAGTCTTTACTATACAGCACACGTATAAATTCTTGACAGAGGTCAGAGAATATAGTAAATTCAGTGTTTTAACATACACAGCCACTGAGGTCACCTCTGATAAAATGAATCGTGCATAGAGCTGTCATAAGAGACCTGACAGAAGTGAAAGACTACAGTGAGGTTCAGCATAGTTCTTTAGCCCACACAGCCACCAAGGTCACCTTAGATAAAATGAACCATGCACAGAGCTGTCATAGGAGACCTGACAGGGGTGAGAGACTACAGTGTGGTCCAGCATAGTGCTTTAGCCCGCACAGCTACTGAGGTCAACTTAGATAAAATGAGCCATACATAGAGCTGTCATGTGAGACCTGACGGAGGTGAGAGACTACAGTGTGGTCCAGCATAGTGCTTTAGCCCACACAGCCACCAAGGTCACCTCAGATAAAATGAACCATGCTTAGAAAGTTATGAGAGACTTAACATAGATGAGACAATGCAGTGTGGTCCAGCATAGTGCTTTAGCCCATACAGCCACTAAGGTCACCTCAGATAAAATGAACCATGCTTAGAAAGTTATGAGAGACTTAACATAGGTGAGACAATGCAGTGTGGTCCAGCATAGTGCTTTAGCCCACACAGCCACCAAGGTCACCTCAGATAAAATGAACCATGCTTAGAAAGTTATGAGAGACTTAACATAGGTGAGACAATGCAGTGTGGTCCAGCATAGTGCTTTAGCCCACACAGACACTTTGGTCAACCAAGATAAAATGAACCATGCATAGGGCTGTCATGAGAGACTTGACAGATGTGACAGACTTAAGTGTGATGGTGATGTTTGTATGAGTGTTAGTGATGTTTGCATGAGTGTTACAAATATGTTTCTAAAAGTGTTACAGATGTTTATATAAGTGTTACAGTGATAAATGAGTGTTAGTGATGTCTGAATGAGTGCTAGTGATGTTTGTATGAGTGTTACAGTGATGTTTGTATGAGTGTTACAGTGATGTTTGTATGAGTTCTACACTGATGTTTGTATGAGTGTTACAGTGATGTTTGTATGAGTTCTACACTGATGTTTGTATGAGTGTTACAGTGATGTTTGTATGAGTGTTACAGTGATGTTTGTATGAGTGTTACAGTGATATTTGTATGAGTGTTACAGTGATGTTTGTATGAGTGTTACAGTGATGTTTGTATGAGAATAAGTGATGTTAGTAGGAGTGTTAGTGATGTTTGCATGAGTGTTACTTGGATGTTTGTATGAGTGGTACAGATATATCTGTAAGCGTACTACAGTAATGTTTGTATGAGTGTTACAGTAATGTTTGTGTGAGTGTTGCAGTGATGTTTGTATGAGTGTTAGTGATGCTTGTATGAGTTCTACAATGATGTTTGTATGAGTGTTATTGATGTTTGTAGGAGTGTTATAGTGATGTTTGTATGAGTCTTATTGATGTTTGTATGAGTGTTAGTGATGCTTGTATGACTGTTAGTGATGTTTGTATGAGTTCTACAATGATGTTTGCATGAGTGTTATTGATGTTTGTAGGAGTGTTAGTGATGTTTGTATGAGTGTTACAGATATGTTTGCAAGTGGACTACAGTAATGTTTGTAAGAGTCTTACAGTGATGTCTGTATAAGTACTGCAGTAATGTTTGTATGAGTGTTACAGTGATGTCTGTATAAGTACCACAGTAATGTTTGTATGAGTGTTACAGTGATTTCTGGGAAGGTTTCACAGTGATTTTTGTGACAATGCAGCAAATTAAGCTCACATCAAATAGCGTTAATGCCACAGCATCTCCATAACGTCACATAACATGTTAACACAAACACCAAGATCATTAACACAATCTACGTTACATAGATAATAACCCAAAATATCTGATCACCTAATTATTATTTTCTTTCTTTTTGAATATGTGTACCTAAAAACTTAAATTTTAGCAATTTTCATGGTTTAGCGTCTTTCACAATATTTCACTATTTATTCATGGCATATTGTAAACTGATATCCTAAAAGTGCTAATAAAATTGATTGAGTATTTGATTGATCTTAAAAGGCTTATAAAGGTCATGTAATTCCCCAGCATTTGTATCATGTTTAGCATCATTTGTACAAAACAACACTGGCAGTGCTATGTGGCATACACGAAGACTCCTCAAATAACAAAAAGCACATTCATTAACTTACCTCCACTTTCTTAAAGTTACAAATTATTAAAAGTCAATAGAAAATCGATAAATAAATTTTTGAAACAAAATATCCTTATTAATTCTGAGAAGAAAAAGATAATCTAGCATCTGACCTTACTTTAAACTCATTCGTATACAGAACTGTATAACACATAATGTCAGTAGAGAGGTTGAAATTTTCAATCTGTATGTGTGTATAGACTTGAGACTGATATGATGTCATTACTATTCGTTACCATTAAAATATAAACCACAAGGTGCTCATAACAAACAATTTTTTATCAGTATGTTATTATTTTCAATTTTTCAGATATACTTAAAACAAGCATTCTGAGAGTATTGCTTAAGCAATACATGTCCCTTACCGGTCCCAGCAAATCCATAAGGGGCTGGAAAGAAGGACAGTGGCAGCCAAAGGTTAACAGGCATTCTGAGAGTTTTAATATGTATCTATTAGCTAGAGTTGCTCACTTTTTTCTTTCTTTGTTTTGACATTTGAACAAAGGGCAATAATTCTGGAAAAAGTTAATCAACATGACCAAAGTCAATCTTGATCTGTAACTCTTCACGGGGAAGCTTGCTAATACGTTTCAGCTTGATATATGAAAGCATGACCAAAGGGCAATAACTCTGGAAAAAGTGAGTCACCGTGACAAAATCTGCACTTGGTCTGTACTTCCTTATGGAGAAGCTTGCTACCATGTTTCAGCTTGATATCTGTAAGCATGACCAAGAAAAGTGCGCAAAACTGATTTTAAAGAAAGGGCAATAACTCTGGTCAAAAAGTAGGTCAATGGTGACCAAAGTCGAACTTGACTTGTAACTCTTCATGAGAAAGTTTGCTACCAAGTTCAGATTGATATATGTAAGCATTGCCAAGAAAAGTCTGGAAAACCAGCATGACAGACAGACAGACAGACAGAGTGGTAACCTATAGTCCTCTCTGGTTTCACCGGCAGGGGACTAATAACACCTTAATTTGTGAAAGTGTCACCAAAGAGAGGAACAGCTACACATAATTTTGATATTAAAATTTCTATTCTATCACCATTATACAAATACTACAAAAAAGGTCAACTATTTGTGGCTTTTGGATTTATGAATGATCACATACAAAAGACTATAGTCATAATACGATGACATACAGAAGACAATAGTCATAAAACGATCATGTGCAAAAAACAATAGTCGTAAAACTTAATCATGACTGAGGATACTGACATACCATAACTCCTCCACATAGTACATGATATCCAATAACTCCTCTATATTGTACACAAAGTACCATAACTGCTCTATATTGTACACAATATACCATAACCCCTATACTTATACATAATATACCATAACTCCTCTAATTTGTACACAATATGCCATAACTCCTCCATATGGGAACACCATATACAATTAATCCTCTATACTGTACATGACATACCATAACTCCTCCAAATTGTACACGATATACCATAACTCCTAGATATTGTATGCAATATACCATAACTCCTACATATTGTACACAATATATCATAACTCCTATATATTGTACACAATATTTTCATATTAATAAGTATGACAAATTTTAGCTTCCTAAATGACCCACACATACATGTAGATATATATGCTTTTGCATATTATGTAAAAATGCAATATGTGTACCCTAGACATGTACAGCAGGTGGGTATAGATACATTTACAAGCTACAAGTGTTAAATCTCAACCTCTCTATTAACTGAAATAAACTTCTAATTAAAAGTAATAAAAAGAACATTTCAGCCTGGCTGTTAGGAGACCAGAGATACAATTAAAGAGAGAGTTATTGCAAACCTGTGCCAGTGTCTGTCTTCATATTAGCTATGGCATTCTCTATTCTTGCTCTCATCGTAATCTCAACACCAAACTGGTGCTGGGTACCATTATCTACCAGTATAAAGTGGGTGTGGTTTGGGTCAAGGTAACTCTCACTTTTTCTCTCTCTCTTGTCGATTCTGTATGAGGCAGGCCATTTACCTAAACCCTGCAAGTAGGATACATTCTACATCATAATTGAAATTCTAATGCCACACTACAAAATCCTAAATACTATACTTCTTCTTCCAATGAGAAGTGTACTCAAAAGTTGAGCGTTATACTTCATGATATGTAGATAGTTCTATAGATAAAGTCTTGAACACAGTCAAGAAAAAAAGAGGAGTTACTGGCTCAGTTATGTGGCAGAAGTCACCATGGAGCTATACAATACATGAATATAAATAATATACTAGCACATATAACACATTACATAAATATTTGATTGTAGTGCAATTACGATACCGACTTAGGATGGTCATTTAATTTGACAAAAGCCAAACAAATGGTGTGGTTAACCGGTTTACGGGCCCACCTTCCCACTCACCGTAACAGCAGAACAATCAAAGGACATACATTTAAAAATCTATAAATAATCCTCCATGTAAAGAACAAGGGTCAACAGGTATCGCATAGAGAGGTCATAAAAATATAAACATGTCACGTATTGTAAAACACATAATGATATAAAAATATATGCAACATCAACATGATAAACCGTGCTCTGCCAGCCTGAAAGGGAGCTAAGACCCTAGACCTGTAGGAGTCCCAACTAACAGAGGGGATGAGGTTCAGGACCATGTCTCCTCTGAAAGAGGTTTGGACAAGGCCTGTCATACAGTCCCCACCGCCCTGTTAGTCCGCGTGCAACGTTCAAGTAAAAGTCTGCATAAGGCTGTAGAGGGGCCAAATACAAGACCTATAGCCTTTTTGATGATCTCAATGTCATATCGTCTATTTAGAAGACGTTTGACTATTCTATTACATGATAGAATTACTTTATCGGAAGAATCATAAAACGATATTAAGAGAAGCATTTGAGTAAACATTTATCTTAGAGAATATACAGCAGTAGAGTAAACACATCTTGTTGAAAAGTTATCATAGAATTATATGTAATCTACCTCTTTTACATGTATATACCTCATATATAATCTATCTTTCCTACACATATACTTAATATGTAATCTACCTCTTCTACAGGTATAAACCTCCAATATAATTTATCTCTCCTACAGGTATATACCTCCTATGTAATCTATTTCTCCTACAGGTATATACCTCCTACATAATCTATCTCCTTTACAGGTGTATACCTCCTAAATTATCTATTTCTCCTACAAGTATATACCTCCTACATAATCTATCTCCTTTACAGGTATATACCTCCTATGTAATCTTTCTCTCCTACAGGTATATAACTCATATATAATCTATGTCTTCTACAAGTATATACATCCTATGTAATCTTTCTCTCCTACAGGTATATACCTCATATATAATCTATGTCTTCTACAGGTATATACCTCCTATGTAATCTTTCTATCCTACAGGTATATACCTCATATATAATCTATGTCTTCTACAGGTATATACATCCTATGTAACCTATTTCTCCTACAGGTATATACTTACTATGTAATCTATCTTTCATACAGCTATATATATGTACCTCAAATGTTATCTATCTGTTTTACAGGTATTATATTTTGTATATGATATATTTCTGCATGTATATACCTGGGTCCGGCGCCATAAACTGAGAATATACTTAAGTCAAAATTTCATATTCTTCTGTCAATCAATGAATTAATAACTGGGATTTGGATTTTATTTAGATTTATTCTATTGATAAATATAATTAAATCACTCTGCATGAGGATTTATTTGAACATTTGACAATGGAATAAATTAAAATGAGATATTTGTCATATATTCTCAGTTTATGGCGCCAGACCCAGGTATGTGTTCTATCTTTTATAAGATTATTCAGATACACGTATATACCTGGTATGTGATCTATTTTTTCTACGATTATACGGGTATATACCTGGTGTGTGATATATATTTTTACTACATATGTATGTTATTCTAAATAATGTATCTATTTACAAATATGGTTATCTATTCATTAATATGTACATAAGAATGCAATAATACTGAATAATAGTAGTTTTTATTTTGAATTACATGTATTTTCACTATAGAATCAGAAAAGAACTACATGTAAAATGACAACAAAATGAAATGATTGTATTGGTTGATTATTGTTTTACATCACTCCACTGATCTACACCAATAAAATGAAGGCAACTACTGTATACACTGAATGTCATATACAACAGACAGAAAAGGTCGATGGAAATGACTAAATCCTCACTATATCAAATGATATGAGATCTTCAAATAGCAGATTAAAGGATTCTATTTTCAGCTCTTCAGTTCCTTAATTCAGTTAATAATTTCAAGCTGTGAAAATCATTTCACCTTTTTATCTACTCTAAATGAAGATCATTCACCATGATGAGATGAGCAAAGCTTAAAATAACAAGTGCAGATGTAATTCAACTATCTAATCAATAACAATCAATGTTGTAATGGCTTCATGAGCAAACAGTTAGCCTTTATCACCAGCTGGTATAATTTAATATTTCTTTTAAATTTACTTGGTAGATCAGAGACATATATATAAAAATTTGACCTGATCTTGTTAGAATGAAAAAAGAAAATATTACTTCTACATATCAATGAAATTAACATAAATTTCCAGGTAAAGGGAAAAAAATTATAGGTGACTGCTGAATTTGAACTGAGGTGCATCAGCAGGAAAAGACCAACTATGCTATAAATCCCCATGCAATATCTGACTGGGTTAAAATCAGTGTATTGTAGAAAACAAATTGAGGCATTACCTCAGGGTTAATGAGTTCCTCTTTATTCTGTATACAGCCCCAGGTGGCTATCCCTATAGCAATGATTGGTTTGGTGGAGGCAACACCGTAGTCCCGCACTGCCTCACCGATATGCTTCATCACACCAGTATTAGTTCCACCAGTCACAATCCATGCCCCTAAGAGTATACCATTTGTAAACAGGAAACTTTCCTCAAAGATTTAACATTCATTATCAAATTACTTTGTTTCTCAAAGCTAAGTTGAAATACTTCAGATATACACTTCACCGTGACTCTGTCCATATAACATGGCATATTTTTATAAACACATTTGAGTTTTATCATGACAGGTGTGTCAAGTTAATTATTGATAAATAGCATATTAGGATCTCAATCAAAAGAGTAATTTGTTTAAAGCTGAGAGAAAATGTTACAACCAAAATAGTAATCTGTTTAAAGTTGAAAGACAATACAAACAGTTATGGATTAATACTTCCAGACACCTGGTCTCACCTCTGAATTTCAGGGGTCGGTGAATGTCTACTGTGGTACATTGTTGTTAGTGCCATAGTCATGAGACACCAGATACTTTTGTATTTTACATTAACATCACACTTATTCCTTTGCAGTGTGGAGCTCATAAAAAAGTTCCCTGCGGAGGATTTGACTTATGCGTTATCATACCCTTTTCCCCGATGTTATGTGAAAGTGGCACTTTCCACACAGTGCTTGTTCACATTCATGTATATATACAGTGCTGAATTATATTTGTTTTATCTGTATGTAAGGGCATTCATGGTGGGTGTGGCTAGCCAAGCAGGAGACGCTTAATCCTCCCGGGCACCTGGTTTCACCTCTGAATTTCAGGGGTTTGTAATGTCCACTGTGGTACATTGTTGTCAGTGCTATAGTCATGTGACACCAGTTACTTTCGTATTTTTCATATAGATGGGTGCATATTCTTAAAATTTAGTACATTCACTGCCAGATGAAATGTAAAGTAGACCTCTACACTCAAATTGTTTTGCAGGTGGTTCTGTTACTTTAGACAAAACACAGATGTGCCACTTTGTAAATAAGACTTAATTCCTTACAAGAGAGAAAGATATGAAAAATTTGACTCTTAAAATTCTGTACTTCAAACAACTGATGTAAGCAGCAAATAAAAAAGTATGCTGCTGCACACTAATGAGTTAACCCACCTGTACTCCTAGCAACTTTGAGCAAGCCTCTCCTGAACACTTCTTTGAGTTTCTGTTTCATTTTGAAGTTTTTGGCCCCTCCTGTGACTGAGATCAATAAGTTGGGTTTTTCTAGCCCCCATACCTTCATCAGCAGTTCTAACATGTCATCCATTGGCTGATTAACATCGACACGGATATACTGTGAAATATGCAATAAATGCCATCAACATTGTAAATGAAAGTTCTCAGAATTTCAATTTGAAACATAATTATAAAAAGTATCATTGAATGAAAACAAAATGAAAAACAAACAACTGTTTGTGAGAAACTGATGCTCTTAGATGATTAGGGTCATCAAGTCTTTCACATGTTCCACAGAATCTATCAATAAAGTATGTAAAACTGACCTTCTATGTCAAAGTATGGATGACATTTACTTATCTGTATGGTGACTGATTGCATGAAAAAAATTTCAAGACATTTTCTAAAACTGCACAGCACAGATGTGTTGAAGGGGTAATCAGAATACTGATTAAAACTTTATCCAGTGCATTTTACAATAAGTCTGATTAAAATGTTGTATCACCAAGAATATTCAACTGAAACATCAGATTCCTGCCTCTTTATATTCATAAATCATGATTACAGTGTTTCAGTTCTGTAGACAACAAACTATAATTTAAACGCCACTGAGTCTTATGCTGTGAGGGTGTTAAATACTGGTATAGTCACTAGTCAGGGCTGAAGTTGATTATACACTATAACTGACCTTCCTTTCATTTTCACCATAACCTATAAACTCTAGATCGCCGTAAGCATTGGTACGAGATTCTCGTGTGTTGGTCTCAGATTTCCATCCATCAGAGATTGAAGTCTGGGCCAGATGGTGTTGAGATCTATTGTAGCCACAGAAACATTTAGGATCGGTCGACCCAGGTTCACTGAAATTAATGATAAAATCTACACTTACATTCTGTATGCTCTGCATATCTTCCACAAACATGCCATAATCTAATGGTGAAATAGTATATAATCTACATCTCTTATCAGAGATTATTATTTCTGATATATACTTCTAAAATGAAGAACAATTCAATATCATTAAATTTTTCACATATAACATTAGTGGCAGGTATTGGTTGCTGAAAGTAAAATATTTAGCATCATTGATCGATTCAAAGTTTTTGGAAGTAAACCATTTAGCACCAATGACCAATTCAACGTTACTGGAAGTAAATTGTTTTGCATAGTCTAGTCATCCTGGAATCTGTATAAAACAAAAATAATTAACATTAACAGTGTAACAAAGCCATTGAAAATTAAATGTTTCACACCATTAGACAATGTGGAATTGCTTAAAGGAAAAAAAATATCCAGCATTATAAACTCCCTGGAGTATCTGAATATAGAAGAATTAGCATTATTTTTTAAATCAAGTGTCACTAAAATTGAAACTTTACACATCTATACAGATCAATGATTTTTGGTAACTTTGATTTCAACCTTCTGATGAAAAATCTAAGCTGTCGCCAGAGTTTTAAGTTCTGTCAGTCTTAGTCAATACATTCATGGTGTTTGACACAAAGTGACAGGAGTCTGTACAACCAACATGACTTGCCTACACTGAGGTATAGAGAATAACAGTGTATTTTACCACTTCCTCTAATGATGATAAAGTATGATTATAAAGCTAAATCAAGTTAAAATGTCAAGCTTAGTGCCTGCCCACCCATCATCCAAAGATCTGTCATCTGGTTTTTTATTTTCTCTTTGTTTTCAGAAAATGTTAACATACACTTTACGTGTGCATGTCTGAGTACTAGTTAACCACATGTCTAGACTGATTTTTGTCTTATTTTACAATAACATTCCACAATGTCTGAAAAACACAACACAGACAAACCAATGAATTAACTATTCTTCAAACAATGTTGCTCTTGAAGTATAAAGAGTGAAATAGAGTTTATTCTAAGGTCCTTGAAAAATATAAAAGAAAACATTAAATCACTCCACCGATCCCAATAGTTCTTGACATGTGCATGAGAACTGACAAAAGAGCATAACGTGACCTTTCATCCAAATGCCACTGTGTTTAAATACAAATTCAAAAAAATTAAAATAATAACCACTTTGTGGTAACTCATTTACAGTCGACAATACTTGCTTGATATAATTCTGAAATCTATTGTATTTTTCTTTACTTTTAAACTTTAATTTTGCAAAAGTAAACTAAATACAGCTGAGCCAGATAGTGGTAGATAATGTATTCTCTATTACCCTGTATCTCTTACAAAACACAATACGGACCAATATTACTTCCTTTGACAATGTGTGTTACTAATGGTTCAATTTCTGATCATATAATTAAGAAATAAAACAATATTTGTATGTCTTTATACAGAATAGGTAAAGCCATAAAGAGAATCCCAAACCTTGTTATTCCTGTGAGACACAGCATACTTGTGTCTTCATCTTTTAAAGTGTATTCATTGCAAGGAACATGCAGTGCCAGTTACAATGAAATACAAACTACTGACCCTGCCTTGTTATAGCATCGTTACTGAGTAATACTGATCTATGTACAATATCATGTCAGAACCTTACCCTAAAGTCAGCTGTCCTGGTACTCTTACTGGTGGCAACACACTACTTCTATATATCAAAATACATAATCACATCACCATGGAAACAAACTCTTAATTCAAAAGTGGTTCTCTTTTTACATTTACATGTATTTTAATAAAGCAAGTTATTTTAATAGATTAATATAAAACAGTATTTCTGCTTATGATTGAAATTCATACGTAATATTGCAGTAATTTATTCATTATTAATTTGACAGTTGTAAAGAGGGAAGAAAAAATAGATAGGGACTTGAAAAGTTTCCAAAAGAAGCTATCATATCTTAATTTAAATGAAATAAAATCTGATAAGGAAACATTATGACGCTTGGAAGCAATTTCCCTCTGAGTACAGAGACTACTTTTGTATATGAAACTCTTAAAGCAGCAGAGAAATCATGGCATAGGCAAATAAAGTCAACACACCTGATGAAGTGTAAGGAGTTAATAATAAAGTTTCTCATTCAATACAATACATAATGTAGAAACAAAGATTTCAGTCTACAATATATAGGACATTAGCTTAATCAAGTGAATAAGACTACTGGGAATTTGATGTCAATTAAAAATGCTCCATTAAAGTTGTAAGTATGCTAAATTAAGACCTCTATCTTTTAAAATGTAGATAAAAGCCTCAGTAAATGTACATGTATCAAGGTTTCTGACATTAGAGGTATTGTTAGTTAACAGAGGTACAAATAACAAATATGATCCCTGGATGTCCACTAAGGCTCAGTAATCATGATCAAAGACAGATATACAGTGTATATACTATGAACATGTTAATGATCTCATGCTGACTTGATATCGTTTGAAATGTTATAATGGTATGATGTTCTTAGCTCTTATTGCTGATAAATAGATGACCAAAGAAATGCAAAGGCAAATATATACCAAGGCTAGGTACCAGACAAAAAGACCAAAACCAGCATGTCTTTGAATTTTTAATCTTGAACATAACAAACATTTAGGTAAGAAAAATAGGCATGTCCTATTAAAGCACCACATACTCTAGGTATGAGAAAACAACAGTAGCCACACACACATACTCTATATCCCTCATAAAATAGCCACACACAGTCTCTATACTCCCACATACCGTAGCCACATATAGTTTCTAAACTCTGTAGCCACACGTATCATTTTCATGAGAAAATAGATAATGTATAATCTGTGCTGATGGTATACAGATATCTGGGCATATACTACAGTACTGCTCTAGAGAAGTGTCAATCTGTTAATGTTCAATATATCTGCTTAATAATTCCATCTAACTGTTCCAATCAATTACCCAGTCTCAATCACAAATATTGGTTTTCAATTCACATCAAAGACTCAATAAGCAGTAATAGTCATTATACAGAATATAAAATGTACCCTTTCAATGTGAAAGAGCATAAATTACATTCCTCCAAGCAATTGAGAATCCTCCGATGGAAGCTAGGATGAGATACGGGTAGCTGTTGATTCAGATATATGTATGCTGTGGTGTATCCATCTGCTATGAGAAGTGAAGAAAGGTCAAGGATATATACTGCAAATACCATGGTATAAATGTCGTATCCACCACTATTGAGAACAGGAGAAAGGGTAGGGCAACAGATGATTAATTGTTGATAAATGTTTTATATCCACCCATATTGAGAAAGGGGAATGGGATACAGATTTTAACTGCAGACAAAATATATGTGTTGAATCCACCAACATGCTGTCCCACAGTTGCACTTACCTTCTACGCCTTAGTTCAGATAGAGAATGGATATAACATTGCTTTTCTCATCAAACTCATCACATATTTCAAACATGATAATAATCAAGTATTTATACATCAACGGATATAATTTTGATGATATTTGCCTTCGAAAAAGTATTATTTGTAATGGAAATTTTATTTTGTAATTTCAAATACTGTGATGAAACTGCTGTTATGTTAGTAATGAAATTGGTGTATGAAGTAAACTGTTTTATAGTTTGTATCATTTCCAGTGGGTTTACAAACTGTTTTATAGTTTGTATAATTTCCAGTGGGTAAATTACTAACTGTTTTATAGTTTGTATCATTTCCAGTGGGTTTACAAACTGTTTTATAGTTTATATCATTTCCAGTGGGTTTACAAACTGTTTTATAGTTTTTATCATTTTCAGTGCCTTTACAAACTGTGATAAGGATGATCAAATGCTTTATTTTCATTAAAAAATTCACCATACATTCCTGTTCATGTAATACTATGCCATAGCTATAAAGTACATTGAAGAGTTACACTGAAGTAATAAAACTGCCAATCCTTATATACATATAATTCTTAATATTGAAAATTTCGGCAACTTTCAGCAAAGGTATTGTTAGTATAGTAAGTATAGGCAAACAATTAGAATAAGTTATGAATATACTTGACATTTCAAATAAGCAATACCTAATGAAACAGCAATTATTTGTTGTCATTTTGAAGCGTGTTCAGTAGATTGATCTATTAACAAGCATTATAAATTGAAATATATGCTAACCTCATGGATTTCTCTACAAACTTCTTACAGACCCTCATGTTGATATGGCTACGGACCCAGTTCTGTTCAAAAGTCAAGGTTTCCTGCAATATCAAAACATCACATGAATGACCCATATGTATGGCAAGATGTGTTGAAAACAATAACACAAGAGAAAAACAAAACCATTAGCTACAGAGGGCATCTAAGATCAACATCATAAGCCAAATTTGCCTATGTAGAACATTTGCAGGAAAAACATCAGTATTCAACATTATATCTTGTGATAACGAGAGATCAACAGTTAATCTTAGGAAAGTTATTAATAAAACAAAAGAAAAACAAAGATTCTTGTGATAATTTATCATCAAACATGATTATGTTATAACTATCATATAAAGTATATAATAACATTAAATATGTACATCATGTGGTACAATTCATCAAATCATGTTCCTCTGGGTCTGGCGCCATAAACTGAGAATATACTTAAGTCAAATATTTCATTTTAATTCCAAATCCCAGTTATTAATTCAATGATGTACAGGAGAATATGAAATTTTGACTTAAGTATATTCTCAGTTTATGGCGCCAGACCCAGTAATACTTAAGAGTTGAGGAGTTCAAAATAGAGCAAACTTAATATACTACAATAATCTAGTAAATAGAAAATTATATGTTATCTGTCAATATATAAATAAACATGGGAAAATGTAAATACTATATCTTATCTGTCTATATATAACCAATCTTACCGTGTTAGATGCTCCAAACTCCTCTGCCTCAATGGCTTCCTCATTATAATGGATGCTGCTTTGACTCTTACAGTCCTCACCATCTGCCGTATTATTCATCTTCTGGTCATGACGTATATCTGGACTTACTCTGGCACTGTATCTGTCCATTCTCAATTTACTTCTGAATAAAATAAGTACAGTCGAACTTTAATTCCTCTGAATGTAAGAGAACTTCAAAACCACATCAAATTTCCATTGATTCAAGTTCTGAAAGTTTATATGTTGTTAATGAAATGAATAGTAAGGTATTTAGGGGAATAAATGACTGCTCTGAGTTTCCGACAGCTTGGAAATAATGAAATCAAGTAAAATCTTCCACAGGGAAGTCATTGCACAATGAATATAATACTCTCTTTTCACAAATTTTTGGCCACTCAGTTTCTCTCAAGTGAAATAAAAGATGTTAAATTCTAAACAATGCAAAACCCATGCTAACGTTAAAAATGATCAGAGTAACATCCTTTATAACACCCGATAAAGGCCGAGTGGCAGAAAATTTGTGAGAAGAGTGTTTTTTACAGATTATTAGAGTTCGACTGTATCTTGAAATCTGTTCTCTTTGTAAATTCTAATATACATAATGATAATGAGCAGTGCAACTTTTTACAAAGGTGTAAACCAGAAATGTTGAATACTCTGTAGTTCCACTTTTTTTCTGCTGCAATATGATTATTACAGTATCATATCATTGTGGAATCTGAACTTGTACTGTCATTACCTGACATGCCATGATGGGCTCTCACGTGTCAATGTTATATTTATCTCTTAATACTATAACACACCGTAGAAACTGATCACACCATTTCCCCAAGCCCAATAGGTAAGTGTTAAAGATCACTATGCATAATTTTACAAATAACAAACCTATAGTGAGCACAGTAAGTTTATCTATAGTGAGCACAGTAAGTTTATCTATAGTGAGCACAGTAAGTTTATCTATTGTGAGCACAGCAAGTTTATCTATAGTGAGCACAGTAAGTTTATCTATAGTGAGCACAGTAAGTTTATTGTGAGCACAGTAAGTTTATCTATAGTGAGCACAGTAAGTTTATCTTTTGTGAGCACAGTAAGTTTATCTATTGTGAGCACAGTAAGTTTATCTATAGTGAGCACAGTAAGTTTATCTATAGTGAGCACAGTAAGTTTATCTATTGTGAGCACAGTAAGTTTATCTATATTGAGCACAGTAAGTTTATCTATAGTGAGCACAGTAAGTTTATCTATAGTGAGCACAGTAAGTTTATCTATTGTGAGCACAGTAAGTTTATCTATAGTGAGCACAGTAAGTTTATCTATAGTGAGCACAGTAAGTTTATCTATTGCGAGCACAGTAAGTTTATCTATAGTGAGCACAGTAAGTTTATCTATTGTGAGCACAGTAAGTTTATCTATAGTGAGCACAGTAAGTTTATCTATAGTGAGCACAGTAAGTTTATCTATAGTGAGCACAGTAAGTTTACCTATAGTGAGCACAGTAAGTTTATCTATTGAACACTTTCAAATAGCAAGAATCACTTAAAATTAAACATCCCTACTACGACAAATATCCCGTGGTAGTCAAATGTACTATAACAAATTCTGGTCATGGAATCACAGTGACCTCGAGTCAAGGTCATGCCAATCTCTCATGTAAAATGTATTGATTGATTGATTGATTTTTGTTTAACGTCACACCACGAATATTTCACGTATATGGTGACGGCATCTGCCTGATGCGGGGCATACAAATTTTGACCTTTGCAACGGACCCACCCGAAGCAGTGAGGGATCTTTAAAGTGCCATGCATACCACAACACGGGGCCTCGTTTTTACTGTCTCATCCGAAAGACAGGACACCGGCATGACCACAGCGGGAATCGAACCCCGGCCTCCCGATTAGGAGTCCAGTGAGATACCACTAGGCCACGCTGGCTTCATGTCAAATGTAACAAGTGAGAGAAGTATGAATGATGCCTATGTTACAGCTACAGTTTTTGGGACCAGGGGTTAGTTTTACTAAAGGCCGTTAGCTCAAACGTAGATGTAGACATAAACTTCCGACTCAGTTTACGTGTAATGAGATTGCATTTTCATCGAAGTGTATGGCCATACGTAAACACAGTGGTAAACGTAGTGAAAAGTGCAAGTTACGTTTGGAACTCTTTATAGAGGAGACGAAAATTTCTTAGCAAAGTTTACTTCTACATTTTGGGATTACGACCTTTAGTAAAACTCAACCCAGACACTGACTGCAATAATGAGTTAACTGGAGCTTGATGATACGACCTTCGGTCAAGGTTACCACAGGGATATCAATATTGTAAAGAATCAACCAAATCAATAGGACAGAACAAATGTATTTATATGGCAGTAGGTATTAAAACTTCTTCACGAGAGCGACATACGGACAGGGTGATTCTTATGTACACCAGCAAACAGACGGATATGTCAAGCTTTATTTTCTTATCTAAAAATGAAACTAAAATGAAGTTAAATTGAATAAGATCTGTTCATGGGACGCTGTAAAATTCTCTACTTCCGCCTTCAATTAGTTTTTATCTCGCCGGGATGAATGTCCAGAGAGTTATTGTCATACCCCGGCGGCGTCGTCGTCAGCAGATAAAAACTTTAACTAGCATCGTAACTTTAGAAGCCTTAAAGACAGAGGTTTTTTTTTAAAAAATTCACATGTGTATTCCTTGTACCAAGGCCTTTCACTGGATACCAAAATTTTTGACATTGTGACAATGACCTTGAAAATGGACCTACTTTTAAAAAAATTTAATCTTGGTTATAGCTCATGAACAGTGAGAGATATGGCTTAAATATTTCATGTGTGTATACTTTGCGGTAGACCTTTCATTACGTATTAATTTTTTTTACTTTTTACGTTTTGCCTTGACCTTTGAAAACTGACTTACTTAAATTGTTTTTTTTTTTTTTGCTATTTAAATTTGGTTGCCACCGGCGAGCTCTGTTAACTTCTGACAATTCTGGTCTTTATTACATCACTTTCAAAATTTCAAATACTCGAATGTTTAATGTATATCCATTTATTTCTTAAATCCTTCTATCGCTACTGAAGAACGCTAGAATAGGGATAAATTAGTCATATTTGATTGGTTCAAACAGAATTAAAGTGGTGATACATTTGTAATATCGTTCTCATAAAATTCTCCTGACTCCTCAAAAGCGTCACCAGGAAAACTCTGTTACGTGCCGGAAACCTTAAGCGTGTATCCCTTTAATATCGCTCGCCTTCTCCCGATCTACCCACACACCTTACCCTACTGCTGGTATTTAATCCTTATCTCGATAAAATACATATTTATTTGCCTCTGAACAAATATAAGTTATGTCATCTGCACACAATGATTCTGTTTGTTCGGTGAATATTGCAGGGTTATAGTTTGGGTCAGACCTTCCAATCACGTGTAAGATTGAAATCATAAAGTCATTATCATAAAGGCGAATACTAAGACAAGGCTAGGGTATTCTTTACCGTCCAAAATTTACTAAACTTGTTGCCAAAAAAATAAAAAAATAATAATAATAAAACGAGAGAACATACATGTATAATGTCCTACAGTGCAGTATTATTCAAACTATTCTTTATATTCGTCGTCATACTGATGAAATATTTTCTGTCCGAAGTAACACTACTAAGGGGAAAGGGGAAGACATCTGACTTAGCTGTAGGACAGAAGACACCAAGGGGATGTACAATAAAACTTGGTAACAGGTAATGAAATACATGCAATGCCATTACAAAAATATTGGTTGTACAAGAAATGCGATGCCGACTTACGACGGTCAAGTGAATAACAAACGGTACTCAATGTTTCCATTCATCGCAAATGCAGTACAATCAAAAGACACACATTTAAAGTTTATATATAATACTCCATATAGAGAAAAAGGATCAACGAGTATCTCAAGTTGAGAGGTCTTTAAAATACATAAACACTTACAGCAATGTAGAGCAAGATTATGATATCAAAAATATAAAGAGCGACATCAACATGAGGTAAATGTGCTCTGCTGGTCTGGAAGCGAGTTCATAACCTTGATCTGTAGGAGTCCCGACTAACAGTCAGAGGGGACGCGGTCGAATCCTATTTTATAAACAAGATTTAATTCGCAGCTATTAAAACCTACATGAAATGAGCAAAACTATATCAAAATGGTTTATGTTGGTATAGATGAAACATTTTTGGAAATAAAGAGAGAAACTAGTCAGAGTTATATCCACACGAGAAATGTGAAATCCTGAATATACACAAACAGTCAGTGACAATCGAAATAAATCGCAAGGCTTGTGACAATTTTCAGAAAAATAAAGTACATGCTTAATGCCCTTTCCTCTATTGGGTAAACGTTTACCATCCTCGTGGTAGCCGAGTACAGACTAAATGCCCATGTCACGGTCGGGTGTATGCTTACCATCCTCGTCACGGCCGAGTACAGGCTAACTGCAAATGCTTACATTCTCGTCACGGCCGAATACAAGCTAACTGCCAGCGTTACGGTCGGGTGTATGCTTACCATCTTATGCACGGCCGAGTACAGGCTAATTGCCAATGTCACGGTCGGGTATCTGTTTACATCCTCGTCACGGCCGAGTACAGGCTAACTGCCCATGCCACGGTCGGGTATCTGCTTACATCCTCGTCACGGCCGAGTACAGGCGAACTGCCCATGTCACGGTCGGGTATATGCTTACATCTTTTGTACGATAAAGTGCAGGCTAACTGCCAGTGTCACGGTCGAATACAGGCTAACTGCCAGCGTCACGGTCGGGTATATACTTTCATCCGCGTCACGGTCGTATACAAGCTGTCAGTGTCACTGTCGAGTATATGCTTACCATCCTCGTCACGGTCGAGTACAAGCTAACTGCCTATGTCACGGCTCACGGTCGAATACATACTAATTGCCTATGTAATGGTCGGATAATTGCTACTATCCTTGTCACGGTCCTCATCCCGGTAGGACACATACTGGCTTTTCTCAATAACAAGTAAAGGTTTATCGTCCTTGGTACGGTCAGATTTATGCTGACCGCCCTTGTCACGATTGGGTACGTGATTTGTGTCTTTGTCACTGTGGGCATTTGATAGATGTCCTTGTATCGACCGGCTACAGGCTTAATACACCGATCAACATTCGTCGAATGTCAAGCACTTTAGCGCAAAATACGACTATGATGACGTCACGCAAAGTTGGACGAGTCGGACATTTGATTTTGACGTCATAAGCATAACAATCAAAAGTCCGCCAAGCATTGGGTTCTGTGCTGAAAAGTGGATCGGTGTATTATCTGTCACGGTTAAACGCATACTTGGCACCCTTATCATGACCAGGCACGTGCTTACTGACTTGTGACAGTCGGTTATAGGCTTGCTGCCCATGCAACGGCAGAGTATATGCTTACCATCCTTGTGAAGACCAAGTACTGGCTTAGTGCCTTTAATTTGTCACGAATAGATATAGTCTTCTGCTTTTGTAACGACCGAGTACATGTTTACTGACCTTGTCACGGGTAAGTATATGCTAACCTTCCTCGTTACAACCGGGAACAAGCTAAGTGCCCTTGTCACGGTTGGGTATATGCTTACCTTCCTTGTAACGACAAAGTACAAGCTTTCTGCCTTTGTCATGGTCGGGGATATCTTTACAGTCTTTGTGAAGATCGAGTACTGGCTCAATGATTTTGTCTCGGTCACGTATATGCTTATCTTAAATGTAAAGTACAGATACAGTCTCACTATCCTTGTCACGGTCGGGTGTATGCTTACCGAAGTTGGCACGACCGATAGTATGCTTACTGTCATTGACAGGTACATGTTCATGGATTTAAGAATAACATTACTCGTATACCCAGCCGTGCCATATCATCATTACCAGTACCGCACTTCTCAGTGTATCATTACTGTTCTTATCACGTCCCAGTATAAGCCGACCTTCCTTATCGCGTCCGGGTATAAGCTAACCGTCCTTATTACGTTCGGATATAAGCTGACCTTCCTTGTCATGTCCGGGTATAAGCTTACATTACTTACCACGTCCGGGTATAAGCTTACATTACTTATCACGTCCTGGTTTAAGCTGACCTTCATTGTCACGTCAGATATGAGCTGACCTTCCTTATCTCATCCTGGTATGAGCTGACCTTCCTTATCATGTCCAGGTTTAAGCTACATTACTTATCACGTCTGAGCATGCGCTTACATAGGGGCAAGCTTGGTGTAGTGGTTGGCTTGGCTTGCTGCGCCGACGATCCAGGTTCGATTCCCGGATTGCGCCACTATGTTTTAGAGGTTGGTTACCTCCTGCGTTCATGTCGCGATATAGCTGAAAAACTGTTGAAAGCGACCTAATACTTAAGCTTACATGTACATTACTCATAACGTCCGGGTAAAAGCTTATATTACTTATCACGTCCGGGTATAAGTTTACATTACTCATCACGTCCGGGTATAAGCTTACATTACTCATCACGTCCTGGTATAAGTTTACATTACTCATCACGTCCGGGTATAAGTTTACATTACTTATCACGTCCGGGTATAAGCTTACATTACTCATCACGTCCGGGTATAAGCTTACATTACTTATCACGTCCGGGTATAAGCTTACATTACTTATCACGTCCGGGTATAAGCTTACATTACTTATCACGTCCGGGTATAAGTTTACATTACTTATCACGTCCGGGTATAAGTTTACATTACTTATCACGTCCGGGTATAAGTTTACATTACTTATCACGTCCGGGTATAAGTTTACATTACTTATCACGTCCGGGTATAAGCTTACATTACTTATCACGTCCGGGTATAAGTTTACATTACTTATCACGTCCGGGTATAAGTTTACATTACTTATCACGTCCGGGTATAAGTTTACATTACTTATCACGTCCGGGTATAAGTTTACATTACTTATCACGTCCGGGTATAAGGTTACATTACTTATCACGTCCGGGGTATAAGCTTACATTACTTATCACGTCCGGGTATAAGTTTACATTACTTATCACGTCCGGGTATAAGCTTACATTACTTATCACGTCCGGGTATAAGTTTACATTACTTATCACGTCCGGGTATAAGTTTACATTACTTATCACGTCCGGGTATAAGTTTACATTACTTATCACGTCCGGGTATAAGTTTACATTACTTATCACGTCCGGGTATAAGTTTACATTACTTATCACGTCCGGGTATAAGTTTACATTACTTATCACGTCCGGGTATAAGTTTACATTACTTATCACGTCCGGGTATAAGTTTACATTACTTATCACGTCCGGGTATAAGCTTACATTACTTATCACGTCCGGGTATAAGTTTACATTACTTATCACGTCCGGGTATAAGCTTACATTACTTATCACGTCCTGGTATAAGTTTACATTACTTATCACGTCCGGGTATAAGTTTACATTACTTATCACGTCCGGGTATAAGTTTACATTACTTATCACGTCCGGGTATAAGCTTATACACTACTTATCACGTCCGGGTATAAGTTTACATTACTTATCACGTCCGGGTATAAGTTTACATTACTTATCACGTCCGGGTATAAGTTTACATTACTTATCACGTCCGGGTATAAGTTTACATTACTTATCACGTCCGGGTATAAGCTTACATTACTTATCACGTCCGGGTATAAGTTTACATTACTTATCACGTCCGGGTATAAGTTTACATTACTTATCACGTCCGGGTATAAGTTTACATTACTTATCACGTCCGGGTATAAGTTTACATTACTTATCACGTCCGGGTATAAGTTTACATTACTTATCACGTCCGGGTATAAGTTTACATTACTTATCACGTCCGGGTATAAGTTTACATTACTTATCACGTCCGGGTATAAGTTTACATTACTTATCACGTCCGGGTATAAGTTTACATTACTTATCACGTCCGGGTATAAGTTTACATTACTTATCACGTCCGGGTATAAGTTTACATTACTTATCACGTCCGGGTATAAGTTTACATTACTTATCACGTCCGGGTATAAGTTTACATTACTTATCACGTCCGGGTATAAGTTTACATTACTTATCACGTCCGGGTATAAGTTTACATTACTTATCACGTCCTGGTATAAGTTTACATTACTTATCACGTCCGGGTATAAGTTTACATTACTTATCACGTCCGGGTATAAGTTTACATTACTTATCACGTCCGGGTATAAGTTTACATTACTCATCACGTCCTGGTATAAGTTTACATTACTTATCACGTCCGGGTATAAGCTTACATTACTTACCACGTCCGGGTATAAGTTTACATTACTTATCACGTCCTGGTATAAGTTTACATTACTTATCACGTCCGGGTATAAGTTTACATTACTTATCACGTCCTGGTATAAGTTTACATTACTTATCACGTCCGGGTATAAGTTTACATTACTTATCACGTCCTGGTATAAGTTTACATTACTTATCACGTCCGGGTATAAGTTTACATTACTTATCACGTCCGGGTATAAGTTTACATTACTTATCACGTCCGGGTATAAGTTTACATTACTTATCACGGCCGGGTATAAGTTTACATTACTTATCACGTCCGGGTATAAGTTTACATTACTTATCACGTCCTGGTATAAGTTTACATTACTTATCACGTCCGGGTATAAGTTTACATTACTTATCACGGCCGGGTATAAGTTTACATTACTCATCACGTCCGGGTATAAGCTTACATTACTTACCACGTCCTGGTATAAGTTTACATTACTTATCACGTCCGGGTATAAGTTTACATTACTTATCACGTCCGGGTATAAGTTTACATTACTTATCACGTCCTGGTATAAGTTTACATTACTTATCACGTCCGGGTATAAGCTTACATTACTTATCACGTCCGGGTATAAGCTTACATTACTTATCACGTCCGGGTATAAGTTTACATTACTTATCACGTCCGGGTATAAGTTTACATTACTTATCACGTCCGGGTATAAGCTTACATTACTTATCACGTCCGGGTATAAGCTTACATTACTTATCACGTCCGGGTATAAGTTTACATTACTTATCACGTCCGGGTATAAGCTTACATTACTTATCACGTCCGGGTATAAGTTTACATTACTTATCACGTCCGGGTATAAGCTTACATTACTTATCACGTCCGGGTATAAGCTTACATTACTTATCACGTCCGGGTATAAGCTTACATTACTTATCACGTCCGGGTATAAGCTTACATTACTTATCACGTCCGGGTATAAGTTTACCTTACTTATACGTCCGTATAAGCTTACATTACTTATCACGTCCGGTATAAGCTTATACTCACGTCCGGTACTTTACATTCACTATAACTCGCCTTACTTATTATATATAAAAAATATATATATATATAACTATATGTCACTATATCGCCTTATTATATATATAATATATATATATATATATATATATATATATATATATATTATATATATATATTAACTATATACATATATCATAATTACATTGGTATCCCTGTCGCTATGAATTACTTACTATTTTAAATATAATTTGATTATGTTTTACCATCTTATGAGAGATCATTTAAATATACGAATTCAAAGACCTGATTTTCCATTAGTGAGAGCATTATAAGGTCTATTCACTGTTGTACAATTCTGCTAAAATGTTACTACATTTGCAACGTAGTCCAATATTTACTTTGGAAATTACACAACAGGGGTCTATGGAATACAGTATTTACGTTCATGTCGAGATTTCTGTTTATGCAAAAACTGATGTTGTTTTTATTCTTGTTAACGTCAGTTCAAAATTATCAAACTAGCATGGTGGCGGCATCTGTCTGGTGCTATAGTTCAGAATTTTGTCCTATGATACCAAAGCATCGAGGGCTATTTTACTTTCCAACTTATCACCATAATATTTACTTCAGCATTTCAGTTTACCTGAAGCACCCCACTAAATGGGGTGCTAATCCTTAATTAAATTGTGCACAATGGTATTGCTTCTATATATGGTACCTTATTTACAAACCAAAATTTAGATTCTGATGGAAAATCACTGTTTTGATAGGATTCTAAATTGACTTAATCATCTTAATGATCATAGACAAAGTGATTCTAGTATACCCAAACTTTCTATGAAAGGAAAGAAAAGGGGGGGGGGGGGTTACAGGTACTTTTGATCTGTATCCAATATGATGAAAGGCTAATAATATACAATGATACTCACCCTGAGTTTGTGATATCCTAAGTATTCCGAAGCGGAATAAGTTCGTCCTATGTTCTTTGTAATAGATAAACGTGAGGTCCCCATGTCTAACCTACAAACAAAGACTCGTATTATATTTTTCATCAGTTTAAGTATACAGTCAATAAAAATGCTAAAATGCAGAGTAGTCAAAAGAAAATTTATGATACTAGATAAAATGAAAAATAAGAGGTTTCACAGACCCCTAAAGTAGAAGAACCTGGGTGGGAAAGGTGCCATGTTGGAGTAAGTATCCCCTACTGACCTGTCACATCCGCCGTGATGCCAAAGAATCCTGTCAGCTAGAAAAGCCCATAGTCACATCATGGTACATTTAATGGTAACAATATAAATGTAGTCACAATATTTTCATTGATTGAACACTTTTAGCTATATATATTTTGACTTTTCAAAACATTAATCTCTATTATATCTATAAAGGTTTAATGATACAGTATTTATATCTCATACATAGAGATAATAAAACCATTATGCTGAGAACCGTTAGTTGATACCATGATTTTTCATTTCTGTTTTGTTTTGTTTTATTTGTTTGTTTTGCTTTATTTTTGTTTGTGTTTGTTTGGTTTTTACAACAATTATTCTTTTCACTCATTATTAAGTTCCACGTCATGGGAGTACAGCCGTCAATGATGCGCGTCAAAACTCATCGGAATTCATTGTTTTCAAAACTGGAAAGTCCGTAAATGCATATTCATTGATTGGGAAAGCCCGATTGCATAGAAGTGTACACACTGTTACACTTTATCGAGTAACGTCAATTAGCGGGAGATAGAATTTATATATATCCAACACATGTGACTACCTGTATCTACACTCTATATCATGCTCTGTAATCAGGTTTTATTAAAATTAAGAGAATGATCAATATCAACAATAGAATTAGATGAGTTGGAACAAAATTCTGAAGACGTAGGAGCTCTGCTAAATGAAAACCTGGCGTAAATTATTAACGAAATTTGACTCATGTGAAAACTGAATAAATAAAATAATTTTTACATTCAAATTTTAAATTTCATTTTCTAGTTTATTACTATGATAGCTTCATTGTGTTATGCGAGCTCCACCCCCACCCCACCCCAAAATACCAAACAAACACACAAACAAACAAAAACTAAAAGCTGTGTTTGTGAAACACTAATGCTAAGTCCAAAAAGTTATTTTCAGCGTGAATGTCATTGTCGAAGTAGTGTCATTTGAAAGGGTTTCATTAGTCGAGTATGCATTTCAAATATGAAGTCTCTATCCCTTACGATTCAACAGTTATAACCAAGGTTAAAGTTGACAAGAAACAGACAAACAAAAGAGCAAACAGACAGACATGACAAAAACAATATATATATATAAAAACAAAAACAGCAAGTTGTGTTTGTGAAACACTAACGCCCCCGGTGGCACCAGAGTGAAAAAAAGTCATTTTAGCATGAAGGTCATTGTCAAGGTCAAAAGGTCATCTACCTTGATGCCATTTGAAAGGGCTTCAGTAGTTGAGTCCGCATGTCAAATATGAAGTCTCCATACCTCACAGTCCAAAAGCTATAGCCAAGTTTAACGCTGACAACAGACAGACAAACACACAAACAAACAGACAGGACAAAAACAATATGCCCCGATCTATCTATCCGGGGCATAAAAACAAACTAACATACATGCATACAAAAGAAACAAAACAAAAAACAAAACAAAAAGCAAGCCATTAAAAATCGTACTAACAATTATTTAGCAAGGAAACCCGTTATAATTGACTTAATTCTGGATACAGTCACCTTCAATATTACGGATATGATATATTTTTGCATAAAAACTTGTACCACTCGAAGAAAAGCTAGAGGGTTTTTTAGGGTTCTTTAAAGTTCTTTAGAGTTCTGCTTTTAGTAGTATCGACATACCGAAAATTTTTATATAATATAATATTCATACGCACACCTAAAGACAAACATTTATACATTTATAACAAGTAACAAAACAAGTTTTTTTCATCCTTTTAATTTATGTTAAATGATAGAAACATTGAAGGTTTATTAAACTAGAACTATTTGTTTCAGCGGTAATTTATTGCTCTAGATGTGTTGTCCCCGTCCTTTAAAGAATTCTCATCCACACAACAGAAATGTGTCAACTTTTGAAGCCAACAAAAAAATCAAGAGGCCCAAGTGGGCCTATATCGCTCACCTGAGTACCTAGATGATCAGTCATGCATGAAGGAAGAATTCATTTATTTTTGCATTACTGTTACTAAGTCAACACAAATACTGAAAATATGTCAAATTTTATTTCAGACCAGAATAAAAAACAACACTTTTTTGCACATCTATTCAGGTGATTTTGATATTAACTAAGCATTTCCTTTGTCTCTGCAAGATGTCATTCAGGGCAACAAGTTAGTCATTTTCTTTAGGTGGGGCCTTTTGCTGACTGATTTCAAGTCTGGGTCATGAACAAAAATCGTTTCAAATATTGTCCAGATCTAACTTAAAATTGCCTAATTTCATATGTTGAGTGTTGAGAAACATCTAAAAACTTATTTAGATGTGTAAAGAAATGAAAAAACATTTTTTGACCACAGCTGGATTTGAACCGCTACTCTCCATATTTCAATTACCAAGTGGTTGGTTGGTTGACTGGTGTTTTACATCTCTTTCAACAATATTTCAGTTATATCGCGACATGGAAGCAGGAGGTTACCAACCTCTTAAACATAGTGGCGCAACCCAGGAATCGAACTCGGATCGTCGGCGCCGCAACCCAAGCACTTAACCACTACACCACGCCTGCCTTTAGTACTTTATGTATTCCATGTTTCATTTAAAATCTTTCATGTGGTATAACAGCAGAAGTGAAAAATGTGATTGGATTGTTCCTATACACCCTCATTTGGAAGTCTTAAAAAATTCATAGAAAATCCAAAAATTGAGATATTGACAAAATTCTTTCAAAGAAACATTCCTTACCATAATTATGATCACAATAATCCATAAGAAATCATTATTATCAATTAACTAGGAAATATGACACTTTTCTGCATTGAAATCACCAAGTCCAAAGAAATGTCGAAAAAATTCTAAACTTTGATTTTGACTTTGGAAGGGAACCAATATGACAATACGTCTTCACTCATCCCTCTAAATCATTTCTATGCATTCTGTTTGTCTCTGTATACAGCCCGTATGAAAAAGAATATTGTTAAAGGAGGGAACTCTTTTGTGACCTACTTTTGACTATGGTGGCGCCACCTGTATTGAGGTCTGGACGAAAACAACAGAATTTGAAGAGGATCATAAGTGACTTATTTCTACCAAGATTTATTAAAATCCTTAAAACAGTTTTGTACAATAAAAGAAAAAAATAACTCATTTCTGTATTAAAATTACAAAGTAAAAAAAAAACGTCAAAAAAACGTTAAAATTTGATTTCGGAATGGAACCAAAAATAACAACAATTCTTAACACATCCCTCTAGATCAAACCTATGCATTCGGTTTGTCTCTGTATGCCCCCAGTCTGAAGAAGAAGTTTGTCAAAGGAGGGTACCCTCTTTGACCTACTTTTGCCTGTGGTGGCGCCACCTGTGGACGGATCCTGACAGAGATGACCAGATTTGTAGGGGACCTTGAGTACTTGATGCATCCAAGTTTCATCAAATTCCTTTCTGCAGTTCTGAAGAAAAGTTAAAAATGTGAAATGTTTACACCAATTGTCCCCCCCCCCCTTTTTCTTGAAAGTCTTAAAAAATTCATAAAAAATCCAAAACATGAAATATTGAAAAATTTTCTTCACAGTAGTATTTCATACCATAAAAATGATCAAATTAAACCAAATTAATGCATCAATGTTTACTAAAAGAAAAAACTACCTCTTTTTTGCATTAAAATTACAAAGTCGAAAAAAACGTCAAAAATTATTTATCAGATTTCAACAATATGAACAAACTTGAGACATACATCCTTCTAGATCACTAAGATGCCATTAGTTTTATAGTCCATACACTGGTTCTGGAGAAGAAGATTTTCAAAGAGGGGTACCCTCTGAGATCTATTTTTAGCAATGGTGGCGCCATCTGTTGAGGGATTTATACGAAATGAACAAACTTGGTAGAGGACCACTAGTACTTCATCCATACCAAGTTTCATGAAAATCCTTTAAGCGGTTCTGAAGAAGAAGTTGAAAATGTGAAAAGTTTACGGACGGACGACGGACGAAGAGTGATGACAATAGCTCACTTAAGCCTTTGGCTCAGGTGAGCTAAAAAAAAGAAATTCAGGTCAAGGAAATCATAACAAGCTGATTTTGCAAAAAGTTAACATACTGTACTGTACTTAGTTTGAAAAGTCAATCATATTTATCTGATGAAACAAAATTCATACTTAGATACACATTCAACAAATTATTGAGGTAGGGAAAGGAGGAAGGGGGGTTCAGTACATCAGCAAGTTAATAATAACAACCATTATATTGACAATTTTCCCTGTAAATATGTGTCATAATTATGTACCTACATTTCTTTTTCATCATCATTTAAGCAAAATATTTTCAAGAGTTGCTTTCACCAAAGATGTTGAAAAGTTAAGAGAAAGAGGGGAGAGAAGACACATGGGTACATGACAACCTCATACAATAAACGCATACTAAGTGTATGTCACCATCAAACAATGAACACATGCAGGGCACATGACAGCCTCAAACAATGAAAGCATACAGAGTGCATGACACCCTCCAACGATGAAAGCATACAGAGTGCATGTCACCCTCCAACAATGAAAGCATACAGAGTGCATGACAGCCTTCAAGAATGAAAGCATACAGAGTGCATGACACCCTCAAACAATAAAGGCATATACATCCTCAAACATTAAAGGCATACTAGGTACATGAAACCCTCCAACAATGAAAGCATACAGAGTGCATGACAGCCTCCAACAATGAAAGATTACAGAGTGCATGACAGCCTCCAACAACGAAAGCATACAGAATGCATGACATCCTCCAACAATGAACGCATACAAAATGCATAACACCATCAAACAATGAACGCATACAGAATGTATGACACCCTCAAACAATGTACGCATACAGAATACATGACACCCTCAAACAATGAAAGCATACAAAGTGCATGACACCCTCAAACAGTAAAAGCATACAGAGTGCATGTCACCCTCCAACAATGAAAGCATACAGAGTGCATGACAGCCTTCAAGAATGAAAGCATACAGAGTGCATGACACCCTCCAACAATGAAAGCATACAGAGTGCATGACAGCTTTCAAGAATGAAAGCATACAGAGTCCATGATACTCTCAAACAATGAAAGCATACAGAAAACATGACACCCTTAAACAATAAAGACATACAGGGTACATGGCACCCTCAAACAATAAAGGCATACAGGGTACATGACACCCTCAAACAATAAAGGCATACAGGGTACATGACACCCTTAAACAATAAAAGCATACAGGGTACATGACACCCTCAAACAAACAAGAGGCCCAAGTGGGCCTATATCGCTCACCTCAGTACCTAGATTATCAGTCATGCATGAAGGAAGAATTCATTTAATTTTGCAATAATGTGACTAAGTCACCACAGATGTTGAAAATATGTCAAATTTTATTTCAGGCTAGAAAAAAAAAACAACACTTTTTTGCACATCCATTCAGGTGATTTTGATATTAAGCATTTCCTTTGTCTCTGCAAGAAGTCATTCAGGGCAACAAGTTAGTCATTTTCTTTAGGTGGGGCCTTTTGTTGACTGATTTCAAGTCTGGGTCATGAACAACAATTGTTTCAAACATTGTCCAGATCTAACTTAAAATTGCCTAATTTCATATGTTGAGTGTTGAGAAACATCTAAAAACTTATTTAGATGTGTAAAGAAATGAAAAAAAAAATTTTGACCACAGCTGGATTTGAACCGCTACTCTCCATATTTCAATTACCAAGTGGTATATGTACTATTGTGAGAACTGCTTTTTAGACATGGTGGCATTATCTGTTAACCAATTTGGATGAAATTTACCAAATTGATAGAGGACTTTTAGTACTTCATGTATTCCATGTTTCATTAAAATCTTTCATGTGGTATAACAGCAGAAGTGAAAAATGTGATTGAATTGTTCCTATACACCCTCATTTGGAAGTCTTAAAAAAATTCATAGAAAATCCAAAAATTGAGATATTGACAAAATTCTTTCAAAGTAACAATCCTTACCATAATTATGATCACAATAGTCCATAACAAATCATCATTATCAATTAACTAGGAAATATGACACTTTTTTCTGCATTGAATCACCAAGTCCAAAGAAATGTCGAAAAAAATTCTAAAATTTGATTTTGGAAGGGAACCAAAATGACAATACATCTTCACTCATCCCTCTAGATCATTTCTATGCATTCTGTTTGTCTCTGTATAGAGCCCGTATGAAAAAGAATATTGTTAAACGAGGGAACTCTTTTGTGACCTACTCTTGACTATGGTGGCGCCACCTGTAAAGAGGTCTGGACGAAAACAACAGAATTTGAAGAGGATCATAAGTGACTTATTTCTACCAAGATTTATTAAAATCCTTCAAACAGTTTTGTAGAAAAAGTTGAAAATGTGAAAAATGGCCAAACCCCCCCCCCCCCCCCCCCCCCTTTTTTTTTTGGAAGTCTTAAACGTAAAATTCCTAATTTCATATGTTGAGTGTTGAGAAACATCTAAAAACTTATTTAGATGTGTAAAAAAAAAAAAAAAATTTTTTTGACCACAGCTGGATATGAACCGCTACTCTCCATATTTCAATTACCAAGTGGTATATGTAACATTGTGAGACCTACTTTTAGACATGGTGGCATTATCTGTTAACCAATTTGGATGATCCGCACAAAAAACAAAACCTTTGAAAAGGACTATGAGTACTTGCATCCTACTCAGTTTTATCACAATCTTTCAAGTTGTTCTGTAGATCAAGTTGAAGATATGAAAAATTGTCCCTCCCCCCCCCCCCCCCTTTTCTTGGAAGTCTTAAAAAATTCATAAAAAATTCAAAAATCAAGATATTGAAAAAATTCCTTCGCACCAGCATTCCTTACCATAGAAATGATTAAATGAAACCAAATGAATGCATCAATGTTTACTAAAAGAAAATAATAACTCTTTAATGCATTAAAATAACAAAGTCCAAAATAAAAATGAAAAAACGTCAAAAATTTGATTTCGGAATGGAACCAAAAATATCAACACTTCTTCCCATATGCCTCTAAATCATTCCTATGCAGTCGGTTTGTCGCTGTATGCACCCGATCTGAATAAGAAGTTTGTCAAAAGAGGGTACCCTCTGTGACCTACTTTTGTCTGTGGTGGTGCCACCTGTTCATGGATCCTGACAAAGATGACCACATTTGTCGGGGACCTTGAGTATTTGATGCATGCCAAGTTTCATTGAATTCCAGCAAATGGTTCCGAAGAAAAAGTTCAAACTGTGAAATGTTTACACCAATTATCCCACCCCCCTTTTTCTTGAAAGTCTTAAAAACTTCATAAAAAATCCAAAACATAAAATATTGAAAAATTTTCTTCGCAGTAGTATTTCTTACCATCAAAATGATCAAATTAAACCAAATTAATGCATCAATGTTTACTAAAAGAAAAAAATACCTCTTTTCTGCATTAAAACTACCAAGTACAAAAAAACGTCAAAAAAACGTCAAAAATTTGATTTCGGAACAGAACCAAAAATAACAACACTTCTTCACACATCCCTCTAGATCATTCCTATGCATTCGGTTTGTCTCTGTATGCCCCCGGTCTGAAGAAGAAGTTTGTCAAAGGAGGGTACCCTCTTTGACCTACTTTTGCCTGTGGTGGCGCCACCTGTTGATGAATCCGGAGGAAAAACAACAACACTTGTAGAGGACCATGAGTACTACATGCTTATCAAGTTTCATCAAATTCTGTTCAGTGGTTCTGGAGAAGAAGTCGAAAATGTGAAAAGTTAACGACGGACGACAGACGACGGACGACGGACGGACGACGGACGGTGATTGATCACAATAGCTCACTTGAGCCTTTGGCTCAAGTGAGCTAAAAAGGCATACCAGGTACAAGGCACCCTTAAACGATAAAGGCATACCGGGTACATGAAACCCTCAAACAATAAAGGCATACAGGGTACACGACATGATAATGTAAGCTTACAGAGTACATGCCTCATACAACGGAGGCATACAGTATCACCCTTAGCTTTTGTGTTACAGTACAGAGCACAATGAATTTTCTACAGCACTTTCTCCCTATTTTTACAATGCATTCATACATGTTCGCATAGTACATCCCCTTTAATTAGGTTTTACTGAAACACCTAATGAATTTTTTTTCTTTCCAATATAGGATATTACAGAACTCAACCTCTCATTCCATAATAAGGGGGCAGGCTTGGTGTAGTGGTTAACCGCTTTGCTTGCGGCGCCGAAGATCCGGGTTCGATTCCCAGGTTACGCCACTCTGTTTAAGAGGTTGGTAACCTCCTGCTTCCATGTCCCGATATAAATGAAATATTGTTGAAAGCGACGTAAAACACCAATCAACCAACCAACTCATTCCATAATATGTATATGTATTACGATGAACTTATCGTTTCTATAGAAAACAAATTCTCATTTTGTCTCAACATAAGTATCTAATGTATGCCCTTCCGCTTGCTTTTCAAATATTTAACTACAACTCTGTTGTTGTCCTAAGTACCCTCGATAAAGCTTTCTCGATAAAGTTGTCGATTTTTTCACACACATAGATCGCTCCATTTCTTTGAAAAACACATTAAATCACAAAGTGTCAATGCATATTGGATTCCGTTACCATTCACGTCGCGAATTAAAATGTTTCAAATGCAGCGAGTCGTTTTCCTTTTTTGGTTGTGTAATGTGCATGACATTAATATCACATTTATTTATACGGCACGTTTAAATAATTTAGAGCCCTGGAATCAAAGTGTTTTCCAATCGATAAAAGATTATTCCACTTCGAGCCTCGTTACGATATCTCTAACAAGAGTCTGAAGGGAGCCGGGGTAAGATGTGTATGCTACGTAAAGTTAATTCACTGCAAATATATCATATTAATGCCCCTCTCTTTGTTTTAAATACCTGTAGATGATTCAATATCAATTCTACTCACGTACGAGTTTAGTTACAAACTTTTAAATACAGAAAGTAAATACTAACAGCACATCACTTGAAACTGCTAACTATGGTTTATAATGATCAAAACTTGAAATGTGACATAAACTGCTTCGATGGGGAGGGGGGGGGGGTGTTCGTATGGCGCTTACAGCACAACCTACATGTACCACGGTGGGCATTCAAATTTTGAGTACTGTTCACACAGGCTTTTGGAAGAGTTGCTACGACGACGTTAACATTTTTTTAATTTCAGTACAATATCTGTATTCATAATGAAATAAATTCGGAGGACTGTTCAACCTAATTTTATTCCTTAAATAGGTCATGGTTTACCAACACAGCTGAATGTCAGCTGACCTTCTATTTCTCTGAGGGGAAGCTTTCCAGTAAATTTCATGGCAATAATTGTATCTCTGATAAAAAAAAGTCCGGAAACTTTTGACCTATTTTAAGTTGTAGACAAAATATTGAACTGGCGTTTTGAATCTTTGACACCCACCAATCACGTTTTTTAAATATAAAAGTAATTAGAACACACCATATTAATTATGCTTATAGCGTGACAGATTACATGTAGTTTGGAATCGAATTAATGAAATAATGTTACAACATCTAGAATTGTGCAATGTTGTAACAGTCTACTACAAAGTGCGGTTTCTTTGGGGTTTTTTTGGGGGGGGGGGGGGGGGGGGTTGAGTGTGAGACAGAAAGGCCCGACGAAGTGCGATTATTTTCCAAATGAGCGACGGAAAGACTCTAAGTGCGATCGTGAAGTAATACGCGTCAAATATGATTACTGTCCGCGTCACTCATTCTGGAAACTGGAAAATCTGGATTTTCAGTTATTCATCTTCAGAATAATGTCAAAAAGGAAAAACCATTCGATAGATCTTGTTTAGTCGTAACTTTTGGTGTATGCTATATGTTTGTATGAAGAAGCGTTCATATCTTATAGAAAAAAAATCAATTTTAGATAGGGGCATTTTTACTCGCCATTGTCAAACGGGCGAGGTTTATTTCAAGCCCTAGAAATTCATAGTCACACACGACACATTACATCTGCTAACATTCATAATGCAGCTCTTACAATACCATGCAAACAGACGGACAGACACATAGACAGATGGACATTGCGTTCGTTTGTAGGGGTTATAATCCAATTTGCAGATCAAGTATTCATCAAGTACTATAAATGTTACCGGATATTTCCATTAAATTAAAATAAACCTTTATTTATTTTACAACGATTAAGAAACAAGTTAACAACTTATATAAATCTTGCTCGTTGGAACGGATCTTGGCGTAAGGGTGTCGCTTGTGTGGGAGGAAACCGGAGTACCCGGAGAAAACCCACGAAGCCAGGTTGGTGACAGCCTCACCATCTCACGTGCCACACAGGGAATCGAATCCGGGTCGCATTGGTGAGAAGCGAGCGCGCTACCGACTTCGCTACCTGGTCCCCAGAAGTAATCGGATATTTACATGAGAAGCAAAGAATTTGTGGTCACAAGCATTTTGCAATCGCTTCATGTTTTATCCCTCTAGCAGATTATCCTTCACAAGTATTGATGATTCTTAAACAGAATGTATGTATGAATATGCTGTATGTAGTTAAAGCACAGGGCTTTCGGCTCGTTGGTCCCCCCTCCCCCTCAATTATACCAATATAATTGAGGGGGGGACCAACGAGCCGAAAGCCCTGTGGTTAAAGTTAGCAATTACAGAACTGGGTCAAGCAATGTCGTAATCTACACTTACAATATTAATGTTAGACACTTGTTTTACACCTATAAAGTTTTAAACCTATAAATGTCTATATATAGTGAGTTACATTAATAGCACGCTCGACCCGAGGGGAAAAAGTTATGAATCTAGGCAGTAACACAACATAATCACAACAATCAATGTTAAATCGAGTTCATATGTCGAATCTAGTACCGCAATCTCTATCTGCTATCATCGGCGTCATGCGAATTTCCTCCGATTTTCATAAACACGAGACACGGCGGTGCTTTGTTCCTCATCTTGATTTCGTATACACTGTTGTTGTTTTAAACAATTAATAAGCAATAAATTCATCTCTTGGAAAACTAAATATAGCATCTAATCTGAAAACATATTGACGTGAAACGAATATATCGTCACTTTATTACATAATTTCACGTTTTGTAACTCTAAGATTCATAAAAGTCATAAAGTAAATGCAAAAAAAGAAGTAGAATCAATTATCTTGGTCATAAATTTACCCTCCTAGAAAAGTTAGCCGAAGAAAGATCCAAAATCGATTAATTGTTGACATAGCGAGAAAACCAAATACTAGTTGCTATCAGTGATTGACTAGTCTCGGACGGAGCTGACTTTTGCCATATGCCAAGAGATATACCAGACACAGAAACCAATCTTAGCAGGTAGAATGTAACATACCTTAATAAACGAAAACAAATAAATCGGCTACAACTACTAAACTCACGCTGATCTCTTAATCCAAGGGTTATAAAATACTTGGAAACAAACCTACACGGACAACACACTGTAATACATGCAGTAAGACTATGCAGTATGGTTAAAAAGAGGAAAATGGATTGTCAAACGATGAGATCACGCGCCCATAAAGAAAAAGTATCCCCTGCCGGCTAACTACACCCGTCATTCGACGGATATCAAATGACGAAAACTTGATCATTTGTTACATTAGGTATAAGAAATAACCACCAAAATGAAGCAAAATGTTAAAATACAAGTAGTATGGAAAAACCAAACATGAAAATACTAACAAACGAGGCTTTTTCAAATAAAAAAATAAAACAAAACACTATCTAACGACTTGAGAGGTAATAAAACAAAATTAATCTACGAAATACGAACACAATTAAGATGCTGAAAGTGTTTAATGTAAGTACAAAATCGATGTTGTCAGATAATATCAATACTGAATAATAATATGAATGTTTAACTAGAAACAACAAGAATGAAATATTGGTGCAAAAATTAATAGGTTTTTAAATACTTCAAACATCCTTTCAATATACAGTAGTTGATATGGAGTTAGGGCAACAGATGATCTATCAGACTCTATAACAATCTGCCTGAGTTTGTGTTGAAGTCGATGTAAAGGTTCAACTGATCATCTGTTGCCCGATTTTGCGTTCAACACCTGTTTTGTTTTACTCAACTTAAGTGAATGAAAATACAGTATTCAAACGTAATACCTGATATACTATTTTCACATTCGAGGAAAAAATGCACATAATTGTTTGCTGGCATATCTAATTACTGCGATTCCAAACGGTCTGTCAATCAAAACGAGAGGCCTTAATGGTCCTACCTCGCTTACCAGAGCACCTCGAGCATACTAGATTGAGAAACTTAGAAAGTATCAGAATGTTCTCTATCGATAGTATATTATTTCAGAACTTTTATTTCGAAAATCGGGCTAAAAATAACACGATATCACTCTAAACCACTCATATATTATGAAAATCAAAGAATATACCTGAAGATACACATAAACAACTGAGTTCACAAAGATACTGAAAGCGTCAAAATTTTATTTCAAAATGAAAGCAAACACAACACTTTTTAACACACCTTTTTAGATTCAGTTTGATAATAAATGTAGCCAGTCCGACGAAAAACTTTGTCATAGTGGGGAACCCGCTTGGGTCTATAATGTCCTACCCTGGATCGAAGAATGTGGCCAAAAAACAGAAAAACTTGCAGGGGATCTTCAGTACTTCATACCTACCACGTTTCGTCAAAGTCTTACATAGTTTAAAGGAGAACTTATTTAGAGCTTATCAATCATAAAAATGACTTCTGTATAACAATTCTTTCCCATTACATTTATTCTAAGAGAGATAAAAAACAAAGTACAAAAAGACGTTAAAATTTTGTTTCGGAACGGATACAAAAACAACAAAGAGAAAACAGAAGAATCTGACAAAGCTGTATGACAAAAATCACCAAGGACATGAACACAAAACATGATTAAATAGTAAAATATACACGGAAAAATGATATTACAAAAATATTCGATTGTGCTGCGGTTACGATACCGACTTAGGACGGTCAATTTAAATAACTAACGTCGCTCAATTGGTGTGGTTAACCGCTTTAGGGGCTCCCACCTTCCCACTCACCGCAAAAGAAGCACAATCAAAGGACAAACATTTAAAAATTTATAAATAATCCTCCATAAAGAGAACAAGGATCAACAGGTTTCTCAAGACGAAATGTCATAAAATGTTTTACACAAGAAACGTTTATAGAATAATATGGTGCTATCAAAAATATGTAAGGCGACATCAACATAAGTAAACTGTGCTCTGCCCTTCTGTAAGCGACCTATTGGAGTCCATACTAACACTTTGATACATTTTATCTGATGTTATATACAGCTAGTCTGAAGAATTCTATCATCAGAAAGTACTTTACTGGGCCCATATCACCCCGCAATGGATCAACCTCTTCAAGGATTTGACCGGAAAATAACAACGCTTGTGAGGGAGCTGTAGTATTTTCATTCCTACCAAGTTTCGACAAAATCCCTTCAGCAATGCATAAGTTGAAAATATGAAACCTTTACGGACAACAACGGACGAACGGACGGCTCATGTGAGCTTACAAAATCGAATACTCCTTGGACACTGTAATCTTGTAACAGAAAGCCAGATGTTGCCGCCATATTGGTCACAAAAGTGTCATCATCCTAGTACTGTCCCCATTAAAATAAAATTGACAAAGATGGAGACTTTACTACAACTGAAAATATGGTATATAATGTTTATCTATCAACTCGAGGAAGCTCAACAATCGAAATGTTGTTTCGAACGTTTAGTTAAAATCAGTATTAATTAAGTTGAAAAATTTCCACAGATAAATTAATCTACGAGATCATTGCAAACGCGCAGCGTACGCCATGTTTGTTTGCTATATATCACACAGATACTTGCATGGTGACGCCATATCGAATGTCTTTTCAAAAGTCGATTTTCATAGCAGCATGGACCGCTTTATACATGTAAAAACAGTGTATTTTGCTTTTTTTTTTCTAACGAGTTACTACAGAAACTATTTTACAGTATACCAGATCATCATAACATCGTTTGTTATGTGGTACAACAAGGAGACAATATAAACCTAAGTAATAAACAGTCATTCCTGAATATTGACACACGACTCTGACATCTGCCATTTATAATATTATTATAATTTATAATAATTCTTTACCTTTTCTCACATGAGATGGAAACTGTGCAAATTGTCATCAAGTTCTATGTTTGTAAATAGAATCGAAATCTTCACAACAAACATGATTTAGAGACTGAGTTAGTACTTAAGGAGGTAAAAATCATATTTAAGAATAGAAAGTAGATTATAATACCAATGCAGTTAAAATGTAGACCGACTCTACTTATGCTGGGACATTTAAACTTCTTTGGGCATATTATGTTAATCGCATTAATGCAAATGATGGTATATAAAGGTACAGTGGTCTTTAACAGAGTGCTAATCGTTAAATGAGGAAGAGGTGAAGTGTCATGTCTATATTTTATCGAGCCAATTATAACGAAGGAAGAGAAGCCGGCGTGGCCTAGTGGTATCGCACTCCCCCCCATCGGGAGGCCGAGATTCAAGTCCCGCTCTGGTCATGCTGGTGTCCTGTTTTTCGGATGAGACAGTAAAATCGAGGCCCTGTGTCGTGGTATGCCTCACTGCTTCGGGTGGGTCCGTTGCAAAGGTCAAAATTTGTATGCCCCGCATCAGACAGATGTCGTCACCATATACATGAAATATTCGTGGTGTGACATTAAACAAAAATCAATCAATCAATCATTAACGAAGGAAGACTATTTCTGCCTGATACTCAGTCATTTGAGACACGCTATGATTAATATTGTAAATTCCTACTTTAATTTAAATGGCGTAGTGTACGTTTAAAGTCTCATTACAAACATAAACATATAATAGATCTACTTAGAAATTGTTTTTGATAATACTATGTCACTCATATTTAAATCGATGTATTTGAAATGGAATATGCCTTTAACTATAGATTGCTTTGTGTTACTTTCAGTTTGCAAATTCTTGCAAAATATTTTCGTATGCAACTTTCCCTATAGTCATTACAGTCTAAATCTTAATCTGTAGTGCCATGGTCGTGACTTTTGACCTGAAGATCCTGTGATAAAGCTGTAGTGACATGGTCGTGACTTTTGGCTTGGCCTAAAAATCCTGTGTTAAAGCTGTAGTGACATGGTCGTGACTTTTGGCCTGAAGATCATGTGATAAAAATGTAGTGACATGGTCGTGACTTTTGGCCTGAAGATCATGTGATAAAAATGTAGTGACATGGTCGTGACGTTTGGCCTAAAGATCCTGTGATAAAAATGTCGTGACATGGTCGTGACTTTTGGCCTGAAGATCATGTGATAAAACTGTAGTGACATGGTCGTGACGTTTGGCCTGAAGATCATGTGATAAAAATGTCGTGACATGGTCGTGACTTTTGGCCTAAAGATCCTGTGATAAAACTGTAGTGACATGGTCGTGACGTTTGGCCTGAAGATCATGTGATAAAAATGTAGTGACATGGTCGTGACGTTTGACCTGAAGATCCTGTGATAAAAATGTCGTGACATGGTCGTGACTTTTGGTCTAAAGATCCTGTGATAAAACTGTAGTGACATGGTCGTGACTTTTGGCCTGAAGATCCTGTGATAAAAATGTAGTGACATGGTCATGACTTTTGGCCTGAAGATGATGTGATAAAACGGTAGTGACATGGTCGTGACTTCTGCCCTAAAGATCCTGTCATAAAACTGTAGTGACATGGTCGTGACTTTTGGCCTGAAGATCTGTGATAAAACTGAAGTAAGCCGTCTTCAAGCCATATGGTCGGCTTTCAAACTATAGACATGTGATGATTTAGACATGGTTTCACTATCAAATCAGTCCAATAAACCTAGTTGACTCTGACGCATAAACAGCACATACAAAATACGAGGAGAAATATGTACGATTTATACGGGAAAAAAGCAAAGCAAGTAATTAAAACACACACACACACAAAACCGAGTTGGCTTTCCTGCCAGAGGATCGAGTTTTGAACAACAACTGACATCGCAATTCATCAACAAAAATCAGTACAACTGTTAGATGCTTCCCATATAGACTCAAACCAATGGACGACTCTATTTGAAATAATTAAAATCATTTATTTCAATATAATTTCAACTTTCAACATCTAATTCTTAAATCTACTTGTATGTGTCTAAAATTAGAAATATATTAAGAAAGGAAAAATCACTATTCCAACCCTTTCATGGATTTTATAGGAAGCAATAAGAGCTACTATAAGCTACAAAGTTTATCAGGTACCATAAAAGGTTATGGTTGCATGCATTTTTAACATAAAGTATGAACATAAACTAGTGAAAGTTGCCAATATATACAAGCTTTTTCTGTATTTATAGTTCTAGTTGCTGAATGACCCTGACTTTTCAGAAATGACCTCAGTGACCTATATCCCGACAAGTAACATTCGTACGTGGTATATTCATTGTCGGTTGGATTTTCACTATAATGTAAGCCTTTTTGTATTGTAAGTTCTATTACCTGAGTGACCTTCACCTTACAGTGACTTTTGTCTGAAAGGCAATTAATATCTGATGGAAGTTCATTCATTGCTTTGATAATGCACTCAAATATATGCCATTTTGTGTTTTAAATTGTATTTTCTAAGTGACCCTGACCTTTCAAAAATGACCTGAATAATCTTTGTCCGAAAGCCCATATTCCGAGTGACACTTGAAGAAACGACAGCGACTACATGCTCTCCGAATTTTTTCTGAATACTCCAGTTATGACATTGGTGTCTTTCCCTTTCGAAACAATGACTTTTTACCTTCCATTGGCCTGATTCTAGTAGAAAAATGTCATAGTACTTAGTTGTAAAGAGTATAAAGTACTCCGACCTCCTAAGTATGAAAAGAAATATACCTACCTAGTGTGGTGTTATTAAATCTACCTGTGTGCAAAAGAGCAATGGTCACTATTACAATTTGGTCGTTTCCACTGATGTTTACGGGTTTGCTAGATCAAAACATGTTAACTGATATAGTAATGAAAAAAAAACCTCGAAATCTGAATACATCGATTTTCTTTTAAAAATATCGATTTACGAGATATCTTTACGGTACTATTTAAAAACTTCACTACTCCCGCAAATACCATCAGAGAACAATATTATATGCAAACTCCATCACAAGCTAGATCAACAACTAAAAGTTCCGTAAGACTCCACCCTAGCCATAAATAAACTACATACCCTCGACTGGGACATGTATCTATTGATTTATTTTACATTAAGTGTTTTAAATACTCCACGATATATTAAGAGTAAATTGTAATTTTGGAATCAATGATGTGAATGTTGACAAAGTAATTAGAAATGATAGATTTATTTTTGTCCTGCAGGAATCAACAGATCCGGCAACATAGTAGAATGTCATACGCGTATAGTACACAATATCACAGTCTCGGTGTTATCTATTCTATACAGAGAATGTATTAAACATTTAACAATTATTACATCCCACAACCATCTGAATAAAACATAAACCCAGGCCAATCCAATTTTATACTTGTTTAATCGTTCAGATTAGATTAAAACAAAACTCCAATTTTATAATATAAAGATAGTAGACCACTATACTGTGACTTAGTCTACTTTTTATATTCTTGCACGCGCATAAGAAAATGCCTTGCCACGTCACCAAGCATTTGTTAAGATCCAAGGAAAATAGCACAATATCAAGGTAAAGATCACTTGGTTTAAAAAAAAAGTCATTAGACAATACTAAAAACAAGAGGCCCAAGTGGGCCTATATCGCTCACCTGAGTACCTAGATTATCAGTCATGCATGAAGGAAGAATTCATTTATTTTTGCATTAATGTGACTAAGTCAACACAGATGTTGAAAATATGTCAAATTTTATTTCAGGTTAGAATAAAAAACAACACTTTTTTGCACATCCATTCAGGTGATTTTGATATTAAGCATTTCCTTTGTCTCTGCAAGAAGTCATTCAGGGCAACAAGTTAGTCATTTTCTTTAGGTGGGGCCTTTTGTTGACTGATTTCAAGTCTGGGTCATGAACAACAATTGTTTCAAATATTGTCCAGATCTAACTTAAAATTGCCTAATTTCATATGTTGAGTGTTGAGAAACATCTAAAAACTTATTTAGATGTGTAAAGAAATGAAAAAAAAATTTTGACCACAGCTGGATTTGAACCGCTACTCTCCATATTTCAATTACCAAGTGGTATATGCACTATTGTGAGGACTGCTTTTTAGACATGGTGGCATTATCTGTTAACCAATTTGGATGAAATTTACCAAATTGATAGAGGACTTTTAGTACTTCATGTATTCCATGTTTCATTAAAATCTTTCATGTGGTATAACAGCAGAAGTGAAAATGTGATTGAATTGTTCCTATACACCCTCATTTGGAAGTCTTAAAAAATTCATAGAAAATCCAAAAATTGAGATATTGACAAAATTCTTTCAAAGTAACAATCCTTACCATAATTATGATCACAATAGTCCATAAGAAATCATCATTATCAATTAACTAGGAAATATGACACTTTTTTCTGCATTGAATCACCAAGTCCAAAGAAATGTCGAAAAAAATTCTAAAATTTGATTTTGGAAGGGAACCAAAATGACAATACATCTTCACTCATCCCTCTAGATCATTTCTATGCATTCTGTTTGTCTCTGTATAGAGCCCGTATGAAAAAGAATATTGTTAAACGAGGGAACTCTTTTGTGACCTACTCTTGACTATGGTGGCGCCACCTGTAAAGAGGTCTGGACGAAAACAACAGAATTTGAAGAGGATCATAAGTGACTTATTTCTACCAAGATTTATTAAAATCCTTCTAACAGTTTTGTAGAAAAAGTTGAAAATGTGAAAAATGGCCAAACCCACCCCCACCCCTTTTTTTTTTGAAGTCTTAAACGTAAAATTCCTAATTTCATATGTTGAGTGTTGAGAAACATCTAAAAACTTATTTAGATGTGTAAAAAAAAAAAAAATTTTTTGACCACAGCTGGATTTGAACCGCTACTCTCCATATTTCAATTACCAAGTGGTATATGTACCATTGTGAGACCTACTTTTAGACATGGTGGCATTATCTGTTAACCAATTTTTGGATGATCCGCACAAAAAACAAAACCTTTGAAAAGGACTATGAGTACTTGCATCCTACCCAGTTTTATCACAATCCTTCAAGTTGTTCTGTAGATCAAGTTGAAGATATGAAAAATTGTCCCCCTCCCCCCTTTTCTTGGAAGTCTTAAAAAATTCATAAAAAATTCAAAAATTGAGATATTGAAAAAATTCCTTCGCACCAGCATTCCTTACCATAGAAATGATTAAATGAAACCAAATGAATGCATCAATGTTTACTAAAAGAAAATAATAACTCTTTAATGCATTAAAATAACAAAGTCCAAAATAAAAATGAAAAAACGTCACAAATTTGATTTCGGAATGGAACCAAAAATATCAACACTTCTTCCCATGTGCCTGTAAATCATTCCTATGCAGTCGGTTTGTCGCTGTATGCACCCGATCTGAATAAGAAGTTTGTCAAAGGAGGGTACCCTCTGTGACCTACTTTTGTCTGTGGTGGTGCCACCTGTTCATGGATCCTGACAAAGATGACCACATTTGTCAGGGACCTTAAGTATTTGATGCATGCCAAGTTTCATTGAATTCCAGCAAGTGGTTCCGAAGAAAAAGTTCAAACTGTGAAATGTTTACACCAATTATCCCACCCCCCTTTTTCTTGAAAGTCTTAAAAACTTCATAAAAAATCCAAAACATAAAATATTGAAAAATTTTCTTCGCAGTAGTATTTCTTACCATCAAAATGATCAAATTAAACCAAATTAATGCATCAATGTTTACTAAAAGAAAAAAATACCTCTTTTCTGCATTAAAACTACCAAGTACAAAAAAACGTCAAAAATTTGATTTCGGAACGGAACCAAAAATAACAACACTTCTTCACACATCCCTCTAGATCATTCCTATGCATTCGGTTTGTCTCTGTATGCCCCCGGTCTGAAGAAGAAGTTTGTCAAAGGAGGGTACCCTCTTTGACCTACTTTTGCCTGTGGTGGCGCCACCTGTTGATGAATCCGGACGAAAAACAACAACACTTGTAGGGGACCATGAGTACTACATGCTTATCAAGTTTCATCAAATTCTGTTCAGTGGTTCTGGAGAAGAAGTCGAAAATGTGAAAAGTTAACGACGGACGACGGACGACAGACGACGGACGACGGACGACAGACGACGGACGACGGACGGTGATTGATCACAATAGCTCACTTGAGCCTTTGGCTCAGGTGAGCTAAAAACAGTCATAAAACAGTGCTAAGAAAACGGTCATAAAACAGTACTAAGAAAACGGGAAAAACCCACTACTAAAAAGCAGTCATAAATCAATACTAAGAAAACAGTCATAAAACTAAACTAAAACAAGAAACCGTCAAGGACGGTATGACCGGATTGCAAATGCTAAACGCAAAATGTTTACGCCGCACGGACAGACAGACAGACGGACGGACGGACCGATTTTGCCAATTTATAGACCAGAATTGTTTTGCATTAACATTAACAATACATGTATGCAAGTGGTCACCCTAAAGGCAAAAAAAAAGTGTGTTCACTGAAGCGTAAAGTCAAGGTCAAGGTCACTAAATTTTTGTATTGGTTGGATAGAACATTCAAGTATCTACAAACCTAGCAACTTTGACATAAGTACCCTTTACGGTATGAAAGAAACCAAGTTAAACGCAAATGCTAAACGCAAAATGTTGACGCCGTGTGGACGGACGGTTTGACAGACGGGCGGACGGACGGAAAGACGGTTTTCGCCAATTCATAGACTGGAATAGCTTTGCAATCCGGTCAGAAAGGATCATAATATAACAACTAAGAAAATTAATGCTAAGAAAAGCTCAATCGATAAGGATGCTTGCATCATAACCGAGTGCTCTCGGATTCAAGTCCAATCTGTGGCTCATCGATGATGTCTTTTATAAGAGACAGTAAATACCGGAGACACGTGTCAAAGTAGACGTGGCACGTCAAAGATCCCTCACTGCTACCGTTGACATGTGTCACAGGGACTTACATTTACCTTTACAAAATCAACACGAGGGCCAACTAGGCCCCTAACTTTTAAAAATTAGGAGCCCAGAGCAAAAATTTGTTGCCCAGAAAAAAAAACCCACATAAAATTCACTTGTGTAATACTGATTTTATCTATTCAAACTTCCATTTCAACTTCAGATTCAAATAATTTTTTCGTACACAGTATTTTCCTCTGATTTAGACTCACTTTCACTATATTAGCGTTTAAACAAAGCGGGTCATTAACTTTCCTCAGAGACGGGTGTAAACATGTCCCATGCTACGAGGAGCACGTAAAATTCGAAAAAATGTCGGTCCAGATCGGTATATCAAAACTGACGTTTCATTGCAACTTCAACGGCCTGCGATCTGTGTTCAAAATACGTTTAGATTTAGATGTAGTATATGATATATATAACAATTAGATTTTAAAGAGTTTTGCTGATTAATTCTGTATAAAATGGCGGAAACCTTGTTCGGGATTTCGATTCCAAATACGAAAAGTGCAACTGATTTTTTTTTTCGGTATATCCCGTAGTTTTTAAGTTTCACTCGCCACATGGGAGATCAGGGCTTGAGATTTTGGGGGCCCAGCTAAAATTTTGGTAGCCATGTAAAAATCCCTCACCGCCACCGTTGACATGTGTCAAGGCAGACGTGGCATGTAAAAGATCCCTCACTGCTATCATTGACGTGTGTCAAGATAGACGTGACACGTATTACATCCCTCACTGCTACCGTTGACACGTGTCAAGTCAGACGTGGCACGTAAAAGATCCCTCACCCTATCGTATGTCAAGATGTATGTGGCATGTAAAAGATCCCTCACTGCTACCGTTGACACGCGTCAAGGCAGACCTGGCGCGTAAAAGATCCCTCACTGCCACCGTTGACACATGTCACGGCAGACCTGGCACGTAAAAGATCCCTCACTGCTATCATTGACACGTGTCAAGGCAGACGTTGCACGCAAAAGATCCCTCACTATTATCGTTGACGTGTTATCAAGATGACGTGGCACGTATTAGATCTCTCAATGCTACCATTGACACGTGTCGAGGAAGATGTGGCACATAAAAGATTCCTCACCCCTACCGTTCACGCGTGTCAAGATAGACATGGCAAGTAAAAGATCCCTCACTGCTATCGTTGACACGTGTCAAGGCAGACGTGGCATGTAAAAGATCCCTCACTGCTACCGTTGACACGTGTCAAGGCAGACGTGGCATGTAAAAGATCCTCACTGCTACCGTTGACACGTGTCAAGGCAGATGTGGCATGTAAAAGATCCCTCACTGCTACCGTTGACACGTGTCAAGGCAGACGTGGCACGTAAAAGATCCCTCACTGCTATCGTTGACACGTGTCAAGGCAGACGTGGCACGTAAAAGATCCCTCACTGCTACCGTTGACACGTGTCAAGGCAGACGTGGCATGTAAAAGATCCCTCACTGCTACCGTTGACACGTGTCAAGGCAGACGTGGCACGCAAAAGATCCCTCACTGCTACCGTTGACATGTGTCAAGGCAGACGTGGCACGTAAAAGATCCCTCACTGCTACCGTTGACACGTGTAAAGGCAGACGTGTCACGCAAAAGATCCCTCACTGCTACCGTTACTACAATGCACCCGGTAGATGCCATCACCATATACATTGTGTAAGTGCAATAAATTATGTGTGACGTAAAAAGAATCAAATTCATAGTTTATACATGCATACCGTGCATGAAACTTCAATCTGTCCCATAGGCACTTATATAACCTCTACATATACGCATGGAGCCTCAGTCTCTCTATACTTACTTAAATATAACCTATATATACATGCATGAAGCTTCACTCTTCTCCAATAAATACCTAGATATAACATCTTTAGATCCGTTTTATCTTTGATTGTCTAATTACTTCCTTGACTGACGATATAATGGGTCATATAACTGACAATTATTATAGACCAATGAAGCTATCATGATGATCTTTTGCAATACAGGGATGGGTATATCCCAGGGACGGTAGCGCTTACCAGGAAGGCCATTCGGAAAGTAAAACTCCTCTCCTTTTCAATTTTTTAAAACCACCAAAGATGGAATTGTCCTCAAATCTTCCTACCAAAGGGGAGAACCCCTGTCCACCTACTATAAGAATAGCTGGCTCCGCTCCTGACAGCTGCAAACACTAGAATAACAATATACCTTTTCACGTTAACTGCAAAGCTGTAAAAGTGGGCAACTAAATGATTAAAGTATCCTCCAAATCGATCAAAATGACGTAAAAAATGTGACGTGCCAATATGCCGTCCAATGTTACAGCTACACAGTTAACATGAAAACGTCTTTATTCATTGACGCCACAACCTTTCTTGAATCCTCTGAGAGAATACTATAAGCCCGTATTATTGTTGCTGGTATACCGTCCTGTGAAGGACTTTTTCTGAGTTTTACAAAATGTGGACACTTACTTTGAAAGTTCAAAACAATTTAATAATTGATGTAAGCATACTATTAGTTTTGAATTTTGTGGATTTCGATTTGTGTGAGAAGGGGCGGTGTTGTACCCCTGACAAATAGACATCTTTTCCAAGAGGTCCAGTCATACCATTACCATACGATGTGAAACCTACTTTACTACAGTCCATTCAATCATAAAAGTCAATTTACCAAATTCAAGGAAGGATCCAGAATCAAGAACCCTCTCTACCGGTAACTTAACTTCACGAATGTGCTGCTTCTTTGCCTTAATTTGCCCAGTCACACACCAGTGGTTCACATGAAAAGAAGGAAACATAAACAAATGCAGATACAAATCACTGAATTTCTCTACTTTGAAATACTCAGAAAATATCTATGGGGGCCCTTCATCATAAACGCCCTTATACATTAATCATTAAACCACAACATCCATATATAAAAGCACAAAAAAGGAAATTGTAACAACATTCACTATTCACAAGTATCGGGTCAACCTCAATGAAGGTTAATGCAAATCGCTCGAGAAAAAGGGGTCAATATAAAAGCACAGGTAAGTGATAACGATACTAAAACAATTAAAAAATTGCCAAATTTTCGAAGCAATCTGTTTCTTCTTCAGGACACACACATACAAACACTTACATAAATATAAAGACACTATTTAAAAGAAAGATAGAAAATATGTACAAAGCACTAGTTTAATAAAAACTCGTATCTTGAATTGGCTACATATTGAGCGTTTCTCTATGCGCTATCTAATAGGAAATGAGCCAAACACAAGCTAACAGCTTGCTTACAGGTCAAGTGGCACCCCCTAAAAATGTATTTACATTTACCTAGTGGAGGTAATTAGACTAGGTGATAAGAAGTTATAGATAGAAGGACAAAGAAAATAAATAACAGAAATAAATGGGAGTGAAAAACAAATAGGTGATAAAATAAGTAAGTACCAATCAAAAAACAAAATTTGTCAAGACAAGTGGTAATATTGGATGGCGAGTTACATGTCAAGTATAAAGACATGGATTCCTATCGTATGACCATACCAAACCCTACCCAAAAATGGGCATCTCCACATAAGATACGGTGTTTGGGACAAACAAACGCAGACTGCTCTATCTAATAATATGGTATGCTGGTGTCAATACTTCTTGTTGATCAAAAGGACATCTGACACTTTGTTTAGACCGCTTGGTTCTATAGTGTGCAGCATATGTTGCCAAAAGCCCTCTTTCGCCACTCGGTCATCTACTGTCCACATCGCACTATGGTCAATGGCCACAACAATCATGTCCTCCCAAGAATGGTTGTCCATGTTAAAATGCCTGGCTACTGGCAGATGCATTTTCTTGGTTTTGATGGACGACCTATGGTTGTTCACTCGCATGTTCAAAGCATCTTCTGTTTCCCCAACATACTGTTTTTTATATACCTTGCATGTGATAAGGTAAACCACATTTTTGGATTTATAGGAGAGTTTATCCAAAATCTTATACTCCTTACCAGTTACAGAACTTTTGAAGGTAGATGTAGTGTCTGAGTGGGGGCACAGCTTGCAGCGTTTGTCATTGCATGTTGTGAACGAACCAATTGGTCGTGGATTGTCAAGCCTTGATCTGACTACATGATCTTTAATACTTTTAGGCTTTCTGTAGGCAACCATAGGTGATGGGATGGCCTTCGCCGTACGTTTGGAATTGTGGAGGGTAGGCAGGTGCTTGCGTAGGATTGTAGATAGGCCTTGCAAAGCTGGGTGGAAGGTGATGACTAAAGGTATTCTGGGAGCAGTGTCCTTAGTTTTGTATTTCAGCAAATTTGCTCTACTGGTTGACATGACATTGGAGATAGCTTTGTCAACGGAGTTCTTATTATACCCTCTGTGGCATAGTCTCTGTTTGAGTTCTGAACTCCTCGTCTTATACAAGTCATCAGTAGAGCATATTCGTCGTAATCTGGTGGACAAACTTTTAGGGATACCTTTGAAGACATGGGGCGGATAACAACTGTCCGGTCTAAGGTAGAGGTGTGCATCTGTAGGTTAGGTGAACAAGTCAAAATTGATGTTTCCGTTGCACAGAGTGGATCTGGTGTCCAGGAAGACATTGGTGGTTTCTGAGATATCGGCAGTGAACTTTATGGAGGGATTAAAGTTGTTGGAAAAAAAAAAAAAAAAAAAATATATATATATATATATATATATATATATATATATATATATATATATATATATATATATATATATATATATATATATATATACGAATGCAGCTATTCAGTCCACTGTTATTGTTTCTCTACATTGCACTGTGATTCTAGCTAATAGAAGATGTGTCATACTCGTTAAAACATTATGCATAATACAGCATCTATATTTAATCAATAATGATTTTGGATTTGAGATAGATGAAAATGCATTAAAAAGGTTTGCAAACACTTAGTAATGTAACCTATTGATCTAGTATGCTATTTATATAATAGTAGAAAACACTGGGAAAGAGGAACAAACTTAGTGTACAAAGTGCTAAAAGAGAACCTTTTTTATAAAAACAAATATATACATGTATATACATGTATACAGTGGGGTTTTTTTCTTTCAAGTCCGTTATAAGGATCCTACTCAATACCAATTTCATTGATTTTTCCAAAAATTTATTTGAATTTTTCCAAAACATCGATCTTTCAGTATTATGCAAATGGGACAAAAAATTCCCAAATGAAAAAGAGTTACAAGCCAAAGTGGGCCTTATATTGTTCACCAGAGCACAATTTGTTCATTCACAAAAAACTTACTGCTTGGGGAAATTTGCAGATACATATCTAATCTTCCTTACTGTGATTTTTGACAACTGACAAATAACTGTAAACTTGTTCTCTACATTGAATAAATCAAGACATAAAACACTGACACAAAAATGTGAGAAAATCATTAAGTCAGAATTCATTTTCTTCATTTTTTTTTCAAACGTTAATTAACTTAAGTTAGTTATCTTTATTTTATTTAACATACTGAGTAGTGCAAAACATTTAAAAACTTGTTTTGGTGTAAAATAAAATCAAAAATAAAAAAATTGCCTCCAATGGGTTTGAACTGCTACTCTTCAGCATGCAAGAACTGAACTATATTAAAAATCCAACCAATGACAGGATTGAAGTCCATGATACATCAAACACATGCCATCATAAACCTATGGTTCATCCACAGAACATGTAACCAATGACAAGATTGATATCCATAATACATCAAACACATGCCATCAGAAACCTATGGTTCATCCACAGAACATGTAACCAATGACAAGATTGAAGTCCATAATACATCAAACACATGCCATCAGAAACCTATTGTTCATCCACAGAACATGTAACCAATGACAGGATTGATATCCATAATACATCAATCACATGCCCTCAGAAACCTATTGTTCATCCACAGAACATGTAACCAATGACAGGATTGATGTCCATAATACATCAAACACATGCCATCAGAAACCTATGGTTCATCCACAGAACATGTAACCAATGACAGGATTGAAGTCCATAATACATCAAACACATGCCATCAGAAACCTATGGTTCATCCACAGAACATGTAACCAATAACAGGATTGAAGTCCATAAATTACATCAAACACATGCCATCAGAAACCTATGGTTCATCCACAGAACATGTAACCAATGACAGGATTGAAATCCATAATACCGGTACATCAAACACATGCCATCAGAAACCTATGGTTCATCCACAGAACATGTAACCAATGACAGGATTGAAATCCATAATACATCAAACACATGCCATCAGAAACCTATTGTTCATCCACAGAACATGTAACCAATGACGAAATTGAAATCCATAATACATCAAACACATGCCATCAGAAACATATGGTTCATCCACAGAACATGTAACCAATGACAAGATTGAAATCCATAATACATCAAACACATGCCATCATAAACCTATGGTTCATCCACAGAACATGTAACCAATGACGAGATTGAAATCCATAATACATCAAACACATGCCATCATAAACCTATGGTTCATCCACAGAACATGTAACCAATGACAGGATTGAAATCCATTATACATCAAACACATGCCATCAGAAACCTATGGTTCATCCACAGAACATGTAACCAATGACAGGATTGAAATCCATTATACATCAAACACATGCCATCAGAAACCTATGGTTCATCCACAGAACATGTAACCAATGATAGGATTGAAATCCATAATACATCAAACACATGCCATCAGAAACCTATGGTTCATCCACAGAACATGTAACCAATGATAGGATTGAAATCCATAATACATCAAACACATGCCATCAGAAACCTATGGTTCATCCACAGAACATGTAACCAATGACAGGATTGAAATCCATAATACATCAAACACATGCCATCAGAAACCTATGGTTCATCCACAGAACATGTAACCAATGATAGGATTGAAATCCATAATACATCAAACACATGCCATCGGAAACATATGGTTCATCCACAGAACGTGTAACCAATGACAGGATTGAAATCCATAATACATCAAACACATGCCATCGGAAACCTATGGTTCATCCACAGAACATGTAACCAATGACAGGATTGAAGTCCATAATACATCAAACACATGACATCAGAAACCTATGGTTCATCCACAGAACATGTAACCAATGACAAGATTGATATCCATACTACATCAAACACATGCCATCATAAACCTATTGTTCATCCACAGAACATGTAACCAATGACAGGATTGAAATCCATAATACATCAAACACATGCCATCGGAAACATATGGTTCATCCACAGAACATGTAACCAATGACAAGATTGAAATCCATAATACATCAAACACATGCCATCGGAAACATATGGTTCATCCACAGAACATGTAACCAATGACAGGATTGAAATCCATAATACATCAAACACATGCCATCATAAACCTATGGTTCATCCACAGAACATCCAACAAATGACAAGATTGAAGTCCTGCCAAAATTAGTATTTCCTATGTATCTTTCAAACTGTATAACTTTCACCAAATGGGTGTAATATTCCCGGCGTGGCACAAAACAACAATCTATCTATTCAAAATGCCATAAAAACGAAAAGATCATCTCCAAATGCTAAAACAGAGACACCACTAAAATGTTGATCAGACCCTTTAATCTTCTTTTACACAAGGAATAAATTGCTGAAAAGACTATTACCAACCACAGAAATCTTATCTATTATTTTTACCAGTGGTGACCTTGACTTCTGACCTATTGACAATAAATTAATAAGCATCTTTTCCTTTTTTAAGGTACCAAAACATCCAACTTTAGTCAGTATATGATGTATGGATTGGTACCTGATTCATTATCTAGAAACCAATTACTGCAATCTATTATTACCAGTAGTGACCTTAATATTTGTATTATTGACTTCAAAATCAAAAAGCATCTCCTCAATTTCATAGTATCCATATATCAAAATTTGGTTTTAATATGATGCAAAGAATTTTTATTAGTTATCATCCATATACCCTGACCATGTTTATGACAGGGGCATGAAATTTATACATTCGTTCACATTAAAAGCAGTTAAAGCCAGTATTCCTTTTAATATGTTCTTTGAACTTAAATGTTGTGTACCAGGAACATCTGTATCACCTATATATACTGGTATGAAGATTTTTAAAACAGATGTGGGAGGGAGAGACTGATGTATGGATGGACAGATGTGGGAGGGAGAGACTGATGTATGGATGGACAGATGTGGGAGGGAGAGAGTGATGTATGGATGGACAGATGTGGGAGGGAGAGAGTGATGTATGGATGGACAGATGTGGGAGGGAGAGACTGATGTATGGACAGACTGCAAGACAAGATGATCCAGATAATCAACGTGTTGCTATGTTTTGTAGGTGACACATGAATAATTAACGTGTTGCTATGTTTTGTAGGTGACACATGAATAATTAACGTGTTGCTATGTCTTGTAGGTGACCCATGAATAATTTCTTAATTTTAAAGAGGCAACATATTTCAGAAGTAGAGTTTAAACCTCAAATATTCGGAAAGTCAGAGATTGAATCAAACAGATCAAAGTCTCAATATTGTCCTGACCTTCAGATGAAACAGGAAAAATGGTGGTTTGTCACAGTAGACAATGCTATGTAAAATTACTATACTCTTGCTGCATCACATGTGTCTGCAGAGTTAGTGCTTCAGGTGGGTCTGTATAGTAAGTGCTTTAGGTGGGTCTGTAGAGTGAGTGCTTCATATTGGTCCGTAGAATAAGTGCTTCATGTTGGTCTGTAGAGTAAATGTGGGTCAATCGAGTAAGTGCTTCAGGTGGGTCTGTAGAGTGAGTGCATCATGTGGGTCTGTAGAGTGAGTGTTTCAGGTGAGTCTGTAGAGTAAGTGCTTCATGTTGGTCTGTTGATCAAGTGCTTCAGGTGGGTCTGTAGAGTGAGTGTTTCATGCGGGTCTGTAGAGTAAGTGCTTCATGTGGGTCTGTAGAGTAAGTGCTTCATGTGGGTCTGTAGAGGAGGTGCTTCAGGTGGGTTTGTAGAGTAAGTGCTTCAGGTGGGTCTGTAGAGTAAGTGCTTCAGGTGGGTATGTAGATCAAGTGCTTCAGGTGGGTCTGTAGAGTAAGTGCATCATGTGGGTCTGTAGAGTATGTGCTTAAGGTGGGTCTGTGAGTGCTTAAGGTGGGTCTGTAGAGCAAGTGCTTCAGGTGAGTCTATAGGGTAAGTGCTTCAGGTAGGTCTGTAGAGTTAGTGCTTCAGGTGGGTATGTAGAGTTAGTGCTTCAGATTGGTCTGTAGAGTAAGTGCTTCAGGTGGGTCTGTAGAGTAGGTTAAACATCATAAAGTACGACACAAGATGGATGCTGCCACCATTAAGTGCACATAATTCTTGGTGCTACATCAAACAATAATTAATTAATCCAACTTTTAATAAGTATGCCAGTTTTCACTATAACGTTTTGCTACATCAAAGGCATTCATGTTTCATAGAAGCAATGCTTCAAACTTCATGCACAAATCAATGGTTATAGAACTGTAGATCAAGATTACTGGGTCCCAGGCATTCACACTTGATTAATTAATTCAATATGTGCTTTATTTTAATTATTGATCACAGTGATCACACAACATTTCGAGTAACAATGCTTCCATACAATTAGAAGTATATATTGCTGTATGATGGCATTGCTAAATTTTTAAGGAAACATTATACAAAATTATATCATTAAGGCAAAGTCACAGTCAGTTATATTTCTACAAGAAAAAGAATGAAATTTTGGGGTTTCTGATGATGTCTATATACACTGAAATTCTGGTGTTTTGTATAAAATACACAAATCACAGTGATAATTCAGTTGTAAATTTACCTGTGCTAGTTAACAACTTTGCACAAAACCACAGTGTTTGTATAATTTCTAAATTCACACCTAGATTTGCAGGTTGTATTTTGTGTAAAACTTACAAACACATGAACTGCATTATACAGGAATTTACAGCAAACTGTTAACAGCACTGAGATTAAAGTCATTTTATGATTATTTCACATGTAATGTGATGGCATCTGCTGATGCATTGTTTAGAAATTTATACCTTTGAAACCGACACACCTGAAGCAGTGAGGGATTTTTATGTGCCATGCCTACCATGACATTGGACTTCAATTTCACTTTCTCATCCAGAAGACAGGACACCTGTGTCCATGGAAGTCAAACTCAGAACCTCTCAGTCACAAAATTAGCACCTCATCCATTAGCTACAATGACTTCAAGTGAGTCTGGAACCATCAGTATGTACACACTGGCTACTGTACTATATACATGTACTACAATAACTACTGGTCTAGGGGTTTGTCTGTTCACAGTTTAACATGTTACAATCATTAAATCCAATATATGGCAACATCTGCATGGTTCAATCAAAGCAACAAAGTATTTCCATATATCTCTGGTAAGAGATTTAGAACTGAATGTATTTGGCTTTAACTCACTTGGTGAGTCCATTTAGTTGGGCACCTGCCTGAGATTTATTTTTCATGGATGTATTGCAGCGAATCATAAAATGGCTTTCTGACCATTTTGAAAGTAAGACAGATCAATCTAACTACTCCTTCAAAACTTTTCACTACCTATCTATTTGTGGATTACTGTGAAAACTGTAAGCTATATAGAAATCTATGAATCAAGGATGGTCTTTTCAGACTTTAATTCCCTTACACTCCCATTCCTGTTAATCACAGTGTCAAATCAAAAGGTTTATTGTCTTCAGATCTCCATTTCCACATCCATCGTCATTATTTTCAAATATTACCTATTACAAAATGTAACTTAATTGAATTCACAACAATAATTGTTATGATGGAAACGGAAAGCGTAAATCACCAAAAAAAGTGTTTAAAAAAGCATCAAGGTAAGAAAAACTCTATAGTGAAACCATGACATAATTTATAGTTTTTATATATATCCTACTGATAATGACGCTGGCAGTTAGACAGTGTCCTGTCTTATTTTTTCTACCAATTTCTGCAAACATAGCAGACAGTCATTCAATGTCACAAAGAGCATTTAAAAAGTATTGTCAGTGCCGGATTCAAGGAGAGGCGGAGGAGAAATCAGAGACATAAAGTAGTATATATCTCTGGAGCAAATTGATATATATAAATGATGTTACAGTCTAATATTAACTTTTCTGCGCACATTATGTCTGCTAAAAATATTTATTCATACATTGTCAGTGATATTTTAAATTTTTTTCCAATATCGCTCTACTCATACAATTTTGATAATTTAGAAAAATATTCCATAATAGTCGCTCATTGTATGCATGTACCTTTGAATTAGTGTTTCTTCAAACGTTGTTACTTTTCAGATTTACATATATATATATATATATATATATATATATATAAATATATATATATATATATATATATATATATATATATATTCTTCGGAGATCCAAGGTCCATAGTACTCCCAGGTGTTTCACTGATTCTATTTGTGCTTTATATATATGTTTATTTCTCTTTCAGTGATGTATCCTCTCAGGGGATCCACCTGCGTTTACGTCGGGTAAATTCCTTCACTTTCCGCGGCCGTGTTGTCATGCATGCGATTAGCTAATGATTGGCTATTAAAGCTCCATTTTTGTGGAGCTCGGGTAGCTCAGTCGGTTAGAGGGTCGGATGCATGACAGCTAGGTGATTCGGTACCATAGGTCGTGGGTTCGAGTCCCAGACGGGGAATGAATATAAGTGAAATATAGGGTGCCTTGTTAACTGTAGTGTCTTTGTGCTTTATATATATATATATATATATATATATATATATATATATATATATATATATATATATATTTATATATATATATATATATATATATATATATATATATATATATATATATACACACATGTTAAGCACCAGATTTTTTATATTGAAATAGATGTTTTTCGTTGAATTACTTCATAATCAGTTTGAAAATACTCATATGTGAATATTGTGCCAAAGAATGTTTCATATAATATATATATATAGATCTATGTGTGCTAAAAAACATCGGCACAGTGCAAATAACTTTTAATATTTAATAAATTGTTATGTCATATACAGTGCCATCATTTTAGAATTTCTGCTGGATATTCACCTGGAAAGTAATGTTTTTACAGTTATTCGATCAATATGATCAACAGTATCCGCCAATGCAATACTGTATCCATCAATCGGCCTTCAAGCTGACCAAGGAGAAGGAACAAACTGGTCCAAAAATGGTATCAAATTACACCATTTTCATCCTATTTCAAAAACATTTCCCTGGTGGAGGCACCCGTACCCCCCTTTGTGGGAGGGGGACACCCCCTCCCGCACCTACTCCCACTCGGCGCTTCGTGGATATGCGAATGAATGGAGCCTTTTTCAGTTTTTGGGGGGATGATTTGGAGGTCTCTCTCGGAGAGAAGAAATTTATTACACTCTTTATTATTTAAATTAATTAGTACTACTATTACATATCACGAACTTATGACAAATGAAAGATTAAGATGTAATAAAAAGATAAAATACTACACAAAATCATCACTTACCTTCTGTATTTCTACATCACGCTCGTAGTTTTCAATGAATAATCGCTATCCATGAGACGCTTCATTAAATCACCCGATGATTTAAACGCACAAAGTACGTCAGCAGGTGTTGCTATATCAAACAATCGTATGTAATCAAGCATGTCAAAAAAACACAGGATTTCAGGAGTTGTCGATCATGCTAAACAGTTAAAAAGAGGCGGGGGAGGAAATAAAAAAAAAAAACCAGAAAATGGAAGGTGGGGGGTCTCTCTGCTCTTTATCAAACATTTTTTAAAAATGCTTTTTTGAAAAGTACAGTGAATTAATTTTTTGGCAGATCACTCGAAAGTAAGGAGAGCTGGTGCATCTGGTAGTGTTAACTAGCGTTAGTCCAACGTTGTACTATACAATAAAACATGTAAAGGGACGATCATTTGATTCTGAGGAAGGGGGGGGGGCTGACACTTTCTGGAAATAAATATTCTGATCCTGAAAATAAAAAATCTGGCTTTGACTGAAATGAAAATAAATATTCTGGCAACTAGCTTAGTTTAAACATATTTATTGCAGTAAATCCATTACAGTATATACATACATGCATATTCTGAGACATAGTTTTGTGCAGGGATTTAAATAAAAGCGACACTCCGCTTATATTAGTTCATTTCTCCAGAGACGTGTGTATATATTTCTCTGATTTCCCTAATTAGTGCACATGCACCATGAATGATGAATACAGAAATATACAAAATATAATCAGCGTCACATAAGATCAAATTCATGAATTCAAATAGTAATATGAAAATAATATTATGTTATATAATAACAATAGGCAGATACATTATAAGGCGGAAAGGGGGATTTGCGAACAAGTTTAAGTAAACCGTTTGGTATGTAAGATTGTAGCTTGTACATATACCAGATCATGCAAATATAAAGCTGAATTCTCTATAGAAAACGTTGATTTTTCCCGACTCCCTTCGCTAGCCAGATTGCTCCCTATATTATATAATGTGTAGTAGTTTAACTGTGTAACTTATATTTCAGCGGAATTTATAGCAATGGACAAATCGTGCTATTCAATATGAAAACTTGATAGAATAGTTTTATCCAAAAAAAAAAAAATTAAAATGTTTGCATGTCCATTGCAGGGGAAGACATGGGACAAAAGCTCTACCATCTGCTTTCTGAGAGATTTTCTCTTCAGATTCTTGTTCGGAATAGTGTCATTCGCGTCTGCTTGCTGCCAATTTCCAATCCCTTTCCCCAATTCCTGTTGTCTCATAGACACACCGATATTTTAACGTTAAAATGAGTGGCCAAAAGGGGTCTTAATTGAATTTGTCTCATCTCTCACCTGAGCACATATGCAAAGTTGATGTTTAAATTAAATCATATGCATTTCATAATTTATGGTGGCCATATTTGTTGACAGTGTTTTATTCCTTTTAAGTTTCATTCAAATCAGTGCAGCATGACATTTGTCAAATGATTTTAACCCATTTTTTCAAATGTAAAATAAACACAAACATATCTTTAGAATGAGAACAAAAGTAAAACGAACAAAAATGTGTCTCTTCACTTAACATACATGATAACAAAAGTAAAAAGAGTACCAAATAGACCTATATTGTTCACCTTAGACATAGAAAAACATTGCACAATGATATTGAACAGTGATTGTAAATGGCCATAAGTCTTTAATGTCTCTTTAAAGTCTCTTTAAAACTTTTAAAACATGTAAAATTGTACATGAGGAATATCTTTGCTTTAATATTTACCAAGCTTTCTACAATTCAATCTAGAGGTAATGAAGACAAAGTTAGAAATGTGAAAAATCAATATACATGTATTAAAAATATACATGAAATGCTTTTTTTTTTTTGGCATTAAAATAGCATAGTTCAAAGTAAGTAAAAAACAAATAAAATATTATCATTCAGACAGGACGCCAAAACAGCCACACTTCCTCACACATCTTTCTATTTTCCTCCTGGATACAAAAGACTGAGAGAGACTATACACTTCAGTATGGAAACTAGTAGTATAAAGAGCTATGCAATTAAAGAAGTGTTTGCATATAATTTGTTGAGTTTATATTACCTTATAGTAGAATGTGTTTTCTTAACAAAATATAATGATAGAAGGATGTGTGTTAATGGCATATATTACAATACAGTTCTAGCAAGAATTTATTAGCGACCAAAAGTCAAGAAAATAAATATTCTGTCCCAGGATATTAAGGAAATAAATATTCTGTCCTTCAAAGATCTGATAATAAATAATCTGACTCGACCAAATTTGCCAGCCCCCCCCCCCCTCCAACCTCCGAGAATGACATGGTCGTTGCCTACTTCAAAGAAAGCCATTTACAGTGGCGGATACAGAGGGGGCGAGCGGGACATCCCCGGCCCCTTCCCTGAAAAAAAAGAGATAGACTATCATCTGTAATTGTCTACGAGACAGCCTGGTATGAATGCTAGGACTTCACCCCAGCCCCTCCACTTTCTTGACTGATTGACTGAAAACGTAAATATGGGAGATAGCAATATTTTTTCCCCAAAACATTCGTCTATATTAGATGTTTCTGTACTGTCTATTAGAAATGACGAACATGAGAGAAGACAAGTGATGAAAGTGGATTTTGCGATGCAGCTGTGTCAGATTTATTGGAAAATCAAATCTGACAAAATCCTTCACAAGTAAAAGCAGAATAACATGGTATCACAAAAGGCTTCGATTGCACTGATGCTAATGTACTGACTCAGGAGTGTGAATTTGCGCCATTTTAGGCTCTAGCAAGCAGGAGAAAAAGGTGTGGCCGGACCCGGGAATAGAACCCAGAACCTTCCGCTATTAAGACGGACGCTCTCGCCATTGAGCTAACTCTTTCCCTGCCTGGAAACAGAAACACACAACAACGAAAAGATCGTAACCCTCACACTGCACATGCAACTGATGACGGCTGACCACGGCACCAAATGTAACAGGAGAAAAAGATGAGGCCGGACCTGGGAATCGAACCCAGAACATTCCGCTATAAAGACGAATGCTCTCACTATTGTGAGATATTCGGTCCGATATCTGTTCTTCACACGTCAAATAGCAGGGGGTTCGTCCCCTGGATCCCCCTGGGCTTCCCAGACCCCTCGCTTGATTTCGGCCCTAACTCTAAATCCCGGATCCTCCTCTAATTTGATATTTGAAATTGAGTCATATCGTCGCCTTGCCGTCGCATCATCGAGATTTGACAGAAAATGTTAGGGACTATGCCGTCACATCAATATTTGCACTAGTGACTCTCTAGTTACTGTTACGTCACTGACTATCCCACGTCAATGTGATAATGATCATGCCGTCAACTTACCGTATCCTTGACGTCACTGTTATAGTGACCATACTCCATTAGTTCACTGAGGATTGACAATCAATATAATATTGACTATATAACATGACACCATGGTGGACCTGAAATTGATGTTATAGTGACTATATCGTAACAACACTGTGGACCTGAAACCAATGTTCTATAAATACACTATGCCGTCAAAACACTGTGGATCTGAAACCAATGTTCTATAAATACAATATGCCGTCAAAACACTGTGGATCTGAAACCAATGTTCTATAAATACACTATGCCGTCAAAACACTGTGGATCTGAAACCAATGTTCTATAAATACACTATGCCGTCAAAACACTGTGGATCTGAAACCAATGTTCTATAAATACACTGTGCCGTCAAAACACTGTGGATCTGAAACCAATGTTCTATAAATACACTATGCCGTCAAAACACTGTGGATCTGAAACCAATGTTCTATAAATACACTATGCTGTCAAAACACTGTGGATCTGAAACCAATGTTCTATAAATACACTGTGCCGTCAAAACACTGTGGATCTGAAACCAATGTTCTATAAATACACTATGCCGTCAAAACACTGTGGATCTGAAACCAATGTTCTATAAATACACTATGCCGTCAAAACACTGTGGATCTGAAACCAATGTTCTATAAATACACTATGCCGTCACATCTCTGTGGATCTGAAACCAATGTTCTATAAATACACTATGCCGTCAAAACACTGTGGATCTGAAACCAATGTTCTATAGATACACTATGCCGTCACATCGCTGTGGATCTGAAACCCATGTTCTATAAATACACTATGCCGTCAAAACACTGTGGATCTGAAACCAATGTTCTATAAATACACTATGCCGTCACAACACTGTGGATCTGAAACCAATGTTCTATAAATACACTATGCCGTCACAACTCTGTGGATCTGAAACCAATGTTCTATAAATACACTATGCCGTCAAAACACTGTGGATCTGAAACCAATGTTCTATAAATACACTATGCCGTCAAAACACTGTGGATCTGAAACCAATGTTCTATAAATACACTATGCCGCCACATCTCTGTGGATCTGAAACCCATGTTCTATAAATACACTATGCCGTCAAAACACTGTGGATCTGAAACCAATGTTCTATAAATACACTATGCCGTCAAAACACTGTGGATCTGAAACCAATGTTCTATAAATACACTATGCCGTCAAAACATTGTGGATCTGAAACCTATGTTCTATAAATACACTATGCCGTCACATCTCTGTGGATCTGAAACCAATGTTCTATAAATACACTATGCCGTCAAAACACTGTGGATCTGAAACCAATGTTCTATAAATACACTTTGCCGTCACATCGCTGTGGATCTGAAACCAATGTTCTATAAATACACTATGCTGTCACAACACTGTGGATCTGAAACCAATGGTATGGTGACTATGCCGTGACAGCAGTTTGATTTTGAGGTCAATGTTATACTGACTATGCCCTCATTTCACTGATGTTACAGTAATTATGTTATCACATTGAGATATTAAAGTATTGTATGTGACAGTGATTATGTATTCACATCATTGAGATTTAAAAGTAATGTTACAGTAAGTATGCCGTCTTATCAATGAGATTTTGAATTCAATATTAAAATGTGAAATGCTCAGCGGTACATCACAGAGATTTCTAAATATAAATTCAGTTAAATACCGTAACAATCGCTGAAAAATTATTTAATTTTTTACAATGAAAATTATGTACAAAAAAAAAAAGAAAGAATAAAATGAAGTAAAGAATGAATATGATACTTATATGACTATATGGAAATTATATAACATTTGTTACTATATTATAGCATTTGCATCATTTCGACTCTTTCAGGTTTTTGTAGTTTATAATAAATAAAAAGATTGAGAGAATGTTTTGAAATCACAGCCTTCCACCGACAACTTTTCCCTGCTGTTTACACGCCGGAGCAATAAGAACGAGTAATCATCCGCTGCCAGCTAATGACACCCGCCACGGGATCCGAAATCTATATATGAAGTCATATTTATGTTCTCCCAATACATTTTATAACCTCAATTCCAAATTGCCTAACTGTTTTATTAATAATTCTGATTCATAACATTGTTGTTCTTATTTCCTCCAAGATGTTATTTCATAGCTCAGCGAAAAATCAATTCGCCAATTTTTGGTTCTATTATTCAATAATCATTTGTGCAATGACGTCAATAAGACGCCAAAAATATATAACATAAACCTGAAGTAGCCATTAAATTGGATTTATTTCATATAAATGAAATAAAAATATTTTATTTTTCCATAAAACTCTATACATCAATATCTAGACTGAACATATAACAGATCTCCTGTAATAGATAATGCAATAAAACATCACATGGCATCTTATAATTATAATACTTTCAACGTCTTCAGTGACCCATAATAGATCTTACTATATCAGAGAGAGAGAGAGAGAGAGAGAGAGAGAGAGAGAGAGAGAGAACTGTATTTACGGTAAACAAATACTCAATAAAAAGTACTGTAACATTTATAATACTGTGTATGTAAACTGATGTTTTGCATTTTATAAAAAGGCAGCTTTCTTTTGAGAGACATGTATCCATGGAAGAACGATAAAAGGCATTACAATTGTACCAAGTCTTCAGTGCATCATATTGCTTTTAATTCCTATACCTGTACTTAATCTGTATTAGGTGTAATTTATTATGTGATCTGTAATAAATAAAAGCAGGGTTTTGACACAGTTTATCGGCACAGCTGTTGCTTCCTAAATTTAATATGATAATAAATAAAGGTGACCTACAGTTGTAAGCATTCTGGTCTTTGTACCTCTAGACTATCTATCATCATGGCATTTCTCTGGATTCTCATGACAGTAGTTTTCTTTGAACTAGGTAATTTTATCTCTTTAATTTATATAAACATTTAAATGGCGGTCGTTGCTAATTAGCAGGGCATACTTACTGCTAGCAATGCTGTTGTTGAGTGCTTGCACAATTTGCTGATTCAATACTAATGATTCATTCTGCATAATAGTCACTATTGGTTTTTCTTGATATATAAACCGTATAAACATTCACAGTTATAAAATAGACTTGTTTTTTTTCTTTTTTGTCATTTTTCTCGTGTGTGTTTGTGTGTGTGTGTGTGTGTGTGTGTGTGTGTGTGTGTGTGTGGAATGGGCTAGTTTGTATATTTTCCAATAGTGGACTTCATAATTTTACTTTTTTAGTCTTTTAGTATAGCTAAAGCGAATATTACATGCATTTGAATAGGGAACGATATTGGTAATACAGGCATTTTGCCATATTCAATGATAATGTTATATCTTTGATGATGTACTTTATCTGTAACATACAGGTCATGGATACCGGAAACCTGCTCCTATGTTTGAAAGCTGTAGATACGGACACAGTGTGCTGAAAGGGACCGGGTCAAGAATCGGATGCAATAGCGATTATCATTGTCCAAAGGGAAGTACATGTAATACGGGCCGAGACCGAGGATCCTGCTGTCTAAGTAAGAACTATTGTGAATATGTCGTGTAAACATTGTAGTCGGAATGACGAATGCGAATACAAGCAGGAGATATTTACTATTATTTTATGCTTGTAATTAGCATTGGTTTACCTGTAGAATATATGTATTTGACAAGTGATCCAGACGTCTATCATTCATGTTCTCTTTTTAGCTCTCTTCTATATATGCAAATCTCCTATATGATAAGGATATGTCTGAAACCAAAGTTTTGGAATTTGAAATTTATATAAAATGTTAGTTGATTAATCAAGCAATAAAGTGTATCAAATCAATGACGATTATATCAACTTGGAATTGTTCTGTTATTGAAATATCTCTGGAATATATCTGAAATATATATATACTATTGTCACACGGAAGTGTACGTTATTGCATCTTTAAAGATTTTTAATATAAGTAAAATAACATACTGTTTATTTTCGATTGGCAATATATATTATATATGCATTGTAAATTATTTAGACAGTGTAATTATAATTATAAAATTCAAATGAAATTTCTATGGGTACCAAAATATTATAGTTTAATAAATACAAGGATGATATAGTTAAACCGAAGACAAGATCTGAAATAGAAATAAAAACTTTAAATTTTATCATTAAATATGACTTCTTTCCTCTCAGAAAGAAATCGCTGCAAATACGGTAATCCCTATAATGTGAACGGTGATGCGGTTCCTTGCCGTGGACCTAATAAAGTATCATGTCCTGCTGGATATACATGCCAAGCAGGAGATTATCCTCTACATTCGGTATGCTGTCCAGGTGAGTTAAATATATAAATAGATAGTAGACAATAAAACAGAAATTTAAAACGTTAAATGTCTTTTTATTTTCTACGAGAATAGAAGAAATCCACCTGGAATTTTATTATATTGTGATGTAATAGATTGGGGGATATCTTTTCAGTAATATCTGTTTGTTTACTATTAGAAATGAAACACGTGTAAAATGTCCATAAATGAATATGATGCAATGAGATATCCACTTATTCACATCCTCCTGTTTATGTCATTGTTTCTAGAACCTAGACCTTGTGCGTATGGGAAATACTACAAAGACAATGGCGCTGAGCCATCGTGTTATTCCTACAAGGATTCATGTCCAAGGCAGTTTGTGTGTAACGGAGCTCCGGGATACTGCTGTAGAAGTCAGTATAACCTGTAATGTTTTGGCCTTCACAGTTATTAACGTAAAAGGAAACTGAATTTGTAATATTTTACGTTTTGATATGGCTCTTACAATTTATTCAATTTGAACAACTAATATCGAAAGGAGATACCACCCGTTCAGTAACGAGTTTTTTTTTTTGAAAAATACGAGAAAAATTGATTTTTGAAAAAAAATTACATATAAAGAAGTTATTCTAATTACTCTGTTAGTTTCCAATGTTTGTTCCAATATTCCAGGAATCACATTATAATGTTTAGATAAAACGAAGGAGGTGTGTTAATTCACTTTTATACTAATCTAGGTTGATTGTGGTTAGATACAAAACCGACTACAGCTGGAGTGGGGGTGATTACCATTGAACATTTCTTGTCAGATTTGTATATATTTTGTTTTTGTTCTTTTCAATCTATTGACTCAAACCTCCAAGTATTGAGAAAAGGTACTTTGTAGTTAAAAACAAGTATTCAAAACTGTGAAAAAAAGGAACAAAAGAAATATATAAATATAATTCCCATATCTTTTTCGTTTTCATTAGAATACAGTCAGTGCCCACTGGGAAGGAATCCTTACAGAGTAGCAGGAGACGCTCCCAATTGTTTGGGTCCTAATGCCATTTCCTGTCCAACAGGATATTCATGTGTGGGAGGCGCAAGGTCATCTTCAGTATGCTGTCCTGGTAAGAAGATTCTACACGTTTTATACGTTCAAATCCTGATGTAATACAATTCTTTGTCATTTACTTCAATGGATACTATTATCTCTGAAAATACTTGAAGACGAAGAGACGAAACTCTATGTGTAATAAACGTTTGTGCAAACGTCATTTATTTACAGTTCACTAATTAGAATGAGCATTACACGAAAATTTATATTTAGAAATGTTCCATTGTGTAGCCAATATCAATCTTCACGTGTTACAGCACAATGTAATGATTTTGGATTCATGTTGATCATCAGAGAATTTCTCACATAATATAAGATATAGAAATGTATATACTATGACAGGGAAATGGTGTTTGAATGGAAGACGACAGGTTTACTGCGGACGAAAGCCTTGCGGAGGAAAGAGATGTTGGAGATACCCTAGAGCTGTCTGTGTGTAAGTTGTCAATGCAAAATATCAAAAAATATACCAAACTGGCATTTGAAATGTACAGAGGCATGTATAAGACAGCAGAAACATGCGAGTATTAATGCAGATTACTTGTATACCAACACAGATGTCAAGTAGGAGCACTCTGCTTCTAAAGATAGGTACTTTTATAGTATATGCCGAAATACATATGTGGCTTGTGGAGGTCCAGAGTCAAGTATTGTTGCGGTCACATGTTCTGAACTTTTGTTTTAGATAAGTTTAAGTAGCACTATTTATACCAGTTCTTAGAAACATGAGCAGCAGTTAACGATTTCACATAGGAGGCATTGATGTCATTTAAATGTTAAGGTTGACCTGTAAACCGGTTAATTATTCTAACTTAGTAATCATGGGCGGATCTAGAAATTTTTAAAAGGGGGGCGGGGGTCGGCATTTTCCCGCAAAATCAACATTGCTTTATTTTATGAAATTCAGTATATAAGACTTTCATGTCCAAAGTCGACAATCCAGACAATTTTCAAATTTATATTTTATCTATTATTTTTCGGAGATGTTTGCTTCGGTATTAACACATGTACCGTGTGAAAGAAAAGGGACTGGGAGAAAGCTAGAACCTGAACTCGCAACCTTCTATTTAATCACAGTGCTCTACCAACAGATATTCTCAATTCTGACCAACATTACTCAACATACGTCACATAAAGTCTCAGCACCTGCGACCTGCGACCATATATAGGCAGCACAGTTCATTTCATGGAATTATTGACAAGTGCAACCTTGTATGAAATTTGCAGCATAATTTTGATTACTGCGGCTTAAAAATCATTTTATACATGTTCCATAATAAACAAGATGTGTTTGTGATACGCAATGCCACTGGCGGCAACAAATTCGGAAAAAGCTATTTTCAGCCTCAAGGTCACAGTCAAGGTCAGAATGCCATTGACCTTGGTGTCATTTGAAAGGGCTTTATTAGTTGAGTATGCATGCTAAATATGAAGTTTCTTTCTGTAAGTGTCATGGTTTATAAGTCATGGCGAAGGTTTAAGTTGACAACAGACAGACAAAGAAACAGATAGACAGGAGAAAACAATATGTCCCCGATGATTCGATCCGGGGCATAAAAATGTACGTGTCCTGTGATTGGGTACTATCACAGGTACTACTAGCCTGTCCAATCCCGTCGGTCAGGCTAATATTTTAGGTAAAACCGCTCACTTTACACGTAAAGAAGAACCTCAATATCAGGGGGGGGGGGGCCCGAATCAAATAGTCGTTTTTTATAGGAGCAGTCCGTTACTAAGCTAAAAATTATGAGAGAATGCCGAGTTTTTTATACAATAATTAAAATATTCGAGTATTTAAGTTACAATATAACATAAATGGTTTCATTCTAAAGCTATTTAGTTGGCCTTTCGAACACTCTCTACCTCATTACATACAGCAAATTCAAAAAGACAGGATCCGTCGACAACTGTACTATTTTTACCAAGTCGGGAATTGAGTGACATAACATATTGTTGAGTATTTTTTCTTACACATTATTTGAATATTTCATATGTTAGAAATGACTTTAATGCACTCCATCAATCAACAACACATAAAAAGAAAGTACGTATAATTCATGTAATTATCTATAATTCTACTTTTACTTGACATTAATTCACAGATTCTAGGAGCAAGAACGGTTAAACCCAAAAATGTGGGAGGCATCCTAATCACACATAGCTTTACATATCGCTTTATTATAACATGCACATGTACTTTTGGGTCAATAGTATCCGAAGTTATAATGTACAATACCTTAAGATTACTGACATTTTAATTGCAAATGTTCAAAACGTAATACGAAAGTGAATAAAGTCATGTATCTGTGGCACTTACAACAATGTACCACAGTGATCATGCATGGGTACCTGAAATTTTGAGGTGAGACCAGCACCCGGGCTAAAAAAACTTTTACGCGTGTTCGATTCTAAGCCTGTATTCAAACTCCAAACCCCTACTCACTCTTGAGTTTGAGTACGGGTGAGGTTATAATCTTTATGCTTTCGATCCAGTTGGATCTTTATCAATATCATTAAAGAATAGGCATGGTTTGAATAGAAATCTCTCATTTACAAAACAGAAAAAAAAGAAATATAACTTAGTGAAGCGACTCTTTGTCCACTCAATGAGTCTGCTCCCATAAAAAAACGATCATTTGATTCGCCCCTCCCCCCTCCCCCTGAATATGTAGCATCAAGGGGTATAAAAGTTAAACTTACCATTTTCATTCACTTTTATATTATTTTATATGCATATATTATCTTTATGTCCGTCTGACAGTTACATAATTGCAAACCATGGCCACACACCATGTGTAAACTTGCCTCATTAATCGTGAGTTTTACTATGTTGCATTGCATCTCGCAGAGCAATTAATAAAATTTGACAGTTCTAAACCGTTAAAACGACAAACCTTATCCGGCGAGCAGCATGCACCGGCGCTCTGAGTGACGGCATAAAACACATATTATAGTATTGTTTATAATGCGTGGATTCCTTCCTCTCTCTCTCTCTCTCTCTCACTCTCCCTCTCTCTGGAAGGTCGTCTATAGGAATCTCAAAGGGGGGGTCGGGACCCCCTCGACCCCCCTCTGGATCCGCCAGTGGTAACGGTTGTTAATATAATTGACCGTCCAGTACCAATATCATGACTACAATAGAATAAATTATTTCTTGTGATATTCTAAGCATATCCGTGATGGTGTATGTCGTGCATTGTCGACGTTTATTAATGGTCGTTGTTTGATATTCACATGATTCCAACGTAGATCTATTAACTCTATTTTTTTGCTGACAGAATGGATACATGTGGAAGGTGTTCTGCCAGATTTTTCTACCAAGGACGAGAGGTTACCAGGTATTGCCGGTCAAGACGAGGGTAAATATTTGAAATCAACAGAGAGTGGAGTGATTATCAATGTTTAATATAAATATAAACATGTACATGTATCTATATATATAGTATGTATAATAATCTTTAATAAAAGGTATACATAGAATATGCGTGGCTTTTTCATGGACACGTGTTGCGTTGATAAACACAATACATGTATATACATTTCATTCATTATAGTTATATAAGGATATAACACTGCTCTAGGAAAATATAGACACTACATAAATTGTCGCATCACACTATCAGGGAAAACATCTTTATATCACATCCTTGTATCGAAGGGTAACAAGTGGCCTAGTGGATAAGGTGCTCGGCTCGTAAGGTCCTGAGTTCGACCCGCCCTGGGCCCATCGGTGTTCTGTCTTTTGGATGAGACAGTAAAAACCGAGGTCCCGTGTCACGGTAGGCGTGGCACGTAAAAGATCCCTCACTGCTTCGGGTGGGTCCGTTGCAAAGGTCTAAATTTGTATGCCCCGCATCAGGCAGATGCCGTCTTAATATAATCGTGAAATAATAGTGGAGTGACGTAAAACAATAAGCAATCATTCAATGTATCGAAGGGAAGAAGTTTGACAATAATGTAAAGTACATAAACAATTTGTAAATTTTGTTACCAGAAAGAATCTTGAAGTCATAGTAGCCCCATAATGTCAGATCTAAGCGATATACTCAGTTACCAATTTTAAACGATTAATTTTATATACAAAACAATTACATTTTTCAATAGGTAAAGCTGATGCTATGGGAGAAATTTTTGTGATGGTAAACAGATCTAGGTTCACACAGACTGATGTATACACTATCATTATCGAACTGAATATACAATACTTGAAACATCTTATCGCTTATATATATAAATAAATTTTACAAACTTAAGTGGGTAAGTTATTTCGTTTTGTTAATCTCAAGTTCCAGAGTTTATTGAAATGTGTTTTATCTAATTCTCTTCCGTATCCATTTTATTTCGTGCATTACAAGGTTATAGAGTTTGAAATATTGTTTTATAATTCTTTTAGGATAGAATAACCTCTCTCACTAAAAGCATTATATATATATATATATACTTTTACCGCAGCTTTTAGCATTATTGTTCAGGTTAAGTGCATTTAAAATGTTAATATTGATTTTGCTTAAAATTTTAAATACCTACATTTTCGACTACAGATGGATGCCTTTTTCCATTGATTAACAATAAACGAGGCGTGTCAAGAAACCAGAGAGACTAAGCATAAACTGTCGGGAAACCAGATATACTAACCGTATACTGTAAAGAATTCAGATATACTGTCCATATACTGTAGGGAAACCAGAGATGTTGACCCATACTGTAGGGAAACCAGAGATACTGACCACATATTGTAACGAAACCATATATACTAGCCACTTACTCTAGGCAAACCAGATTTCTTAACCTCATACTGTAGGGAAACCACAGATTTTTACCATGTACCGTAGAGAAGTGTTTGTTTTAGTTTTTTGTCGTAATTTCCCGTTAGTAAGCATCACCATCAATGATTATTGAGAGTCGCATGTAAATGGTGGTAGGAAGCAAGTTTGATGCTTCTATAAAATAGTGACACGTGCGTAGTCGTCATGTGAAAAATGGCTGAAAATTTGTGATACGACTAATTATATGTTAATTTGATATTTGTTATTATTTAAAACAGAACAATAGAGAATATTCTATTGTAGTTTATCAACATTTAGTCTTCGAGATTATTTTCAAAGTAACACAAACATAAAAAGTACTCTGCGTTACTGAGATGGAAATGTTCAATTCCTATATAAGTTTACACGGTTAAATCAATAAACGACATACAAAATACAAAAATCAATTTAGATATATTTTTACAAGTAAAATACGTGATTTAAAATTTCGTTTGCTCGTTATTATGTAGATCTGAATCTATTTATATCGTACAAGTGAAATACGACCATCTGGTTAATGTCGCTAATGGGATATAATAAAGAACAAATACATTACGATGAACTTCAAAGCCAAATTTCAATATGTAGTAAAAACTGTTCTCTATTATACAGATCATAACTAAAAATTATCTACTAAATCCCATCCACTTTCTACTTCTCACAACACTGTTCTTTTCATATTGCCTGCGCTCGGGGCTCAAATTGCATAATCGATTGAGAGATACTGAAACCAAATCACCTTTAGGTTGGATTTCCGCTTATCTGGTTGTATGGCGCATTGTTCGAAAAAAATTATCCCGGTGTCTCCCGTACGTGATTGAAAATAAAAGATTTCTAAAGAATTTAATTTTCTGAACAATAGTGAATTCAACTAACGCATACCGTACGTATGCTATTATAATGAAATAATTTGTACGCTTTTATAATGTATATATTTTCTAATATTTATTATTGGTTAAGCTAAGTATGAGGATGCCCTCGTTTATAGCTTTTTCGAAGGAACTCTCTTCTGAATGTAGATTTGTTGGTGAAATATAAGACTTCTTTTCCCAAATACCCCCTTTTAGATCTTATATTCTGAAGCTGATGAATGTCCTTCTGTTTGTTGCAGTCAGTTTAGTATATTTCATTGAACTGCACTATCCTAAAGCAATGAGGAATAATTTCACTGTTTGTCAACTGACATGCATATTCAAAGCACTGGGAATTATTTCATACAATTATATTAGTGTGAAGCACTGGGAATTGTTCAATCCTTACTGGCTTACCGACTTTATTCCTGATCATGCTTTTCGACTTAAAACGAAAAATCTTTAAAAAGGTCCTTCCTATATATCTCTGTAAGGCACATACATTAAGTAAATATAAAAGAATATGCACGTACATTAATCCCATGCATCATATGCGCATTTTCACAACTTATATCTTGCACTGAGCAAACTATTTACGACATTGACTTGAACGTAATTGCCAAAGTACCAGTTTAAATACAGAGATATGCTTAAGGAAGATATTCAGTTTCAGAATGCTTTATAACTTTTATTAATGCTAAATTTGAAGTATATATTTCGATCCAGTACAAAAAAAAAATTGAAGTGTATATTTCGAGTCGGTACATATTTGTATGAACCGACCCGTTAAAAGTGAAAGTATTCAAAAATAGATAATGTTCCATAATAATACCCGTCCGTTTTAATTTCACAGATTTACCTATGTTATCTGTGTTATATTCAAATCGTTGAAGTTAAAATTGTGTGGATAGTTTTAAATGTCGGTTATAACAACTCCCACTTGAACAAGACTAAGTGTAGATAACGCTCAGACTGTAGAGAGGGTTTGTCGTAGATATGAGTTTCATCTTGTCATGCTGTCCGTATCGTCACCATGTAATGTGACCGACGACTTATACATATATTGGATTTGGTATAGACTCTAATATGAGGTAAGTATAACCTTGATAGAAAATAGTTTATAGATTTTCATATTAAAGTTAAGACCACAACACTAGTTACAATTGTATTTTACACTTTAGTTTCGATTTAAGCAAAGTTAATACTAGATGCGTTAACAGAAAATACTTTGATACCTTAGCATAGGTCACTTCTTGACCTTGTTTGTAGTCCTTTTGAATCTGGCTCGATACATCTCTGTATCCAATGCACGTCATGAGATTATACGACTATGATGTTATTTCTGACATTACATACTCATCTTTGCCTACTTTCTTCGTTTAAATATAAATACGTGTCCTTCTGTAAGACCAGACTGAGTTCTGGCTTGATTTTGAAATCTGGTATTAACCCTTATTTTACTAAAACAAATCATCATCATCATCATCATCATCATCATCGTTTCAAATATTTTGTTTTATATATAAATTATTGATGAAAAATACAAAGGTAACTATTGTCATGTGACAATAGTACTCAGTTTACTAAGCAGACATTCATGAACCTTTGGAAATGAAAGTGGAATGAAAGCCGAAGTGAGCATCTCCTATTTGGCTAGCTGCATGCGCCATAAATGTCCAAGACATATAGACGATGTAAATCCTTCAACACTACACATATGAATTAAGGTTTTAATAACACTGTATAGAAGGTCTTCCAACCGCATAGTACCAGAACAGATTTACCAAAGAAAATCGATAAATCGTAAATATAAAATATTGGATTGCTAATCAAATTAATAAGTAGATACATGTATTTGCAAAAATTGCAGAAATTTCAGTCTGCAATTTGTTTGTTTTCGAAAGTGTTTAACGAATATTTTATTCAGATTCATGTATCCAGGGAGATATATCCTTTATTAAAAAGGTCAAAATTAACAATATGTCGCAAGAGTTTTTGTAAACAGACACAGCTGCAGGGGCATACATCAAACTTGGTACACGAAACTCTAGAAAAAGTTGTGGATATCAACTTTCTGCTGGTTTTTGTATACTTGGACATATCTTGACATGTGTTTCCTCTCATTGCTTGTCTCATTTTCTCCGAATTTCTCTTTCAGTACTTCTTCGTTTTTACCTCTGATAAGATTGTCATCGCAACAGTTTACAAATTCATCTGTTCTTTATACGTCGATTTGTTCCTCTACTTGAAGTAATAGAAATCTATTGCCCAGTGTCAAACTTAACTGCCATTCTCCTCACGTGTCTCAAATAACAATCAGACAGAATACACGATGAGAGCGATTTCGCGAATTCAAAAGAACTATATAGAGCGTACCAGGTAATATATATATTTCATAGTAAAAATACGTTTACATTATGTTCTCTCAATAAGAAAGTTGATGTCACATTTAATGCTGGGTGCCTTTACTCCATTAAACTCATTAAATTCTGATGCCAAATGCATTGTGTACACATGAATAGGATGGCATAGCTTACGAAATAGGCCGTGCTTGTAATATGAATTTCTTTATAATCCCTGGCGACGTTTGATACGTCAATAATTCGATAAAAACATGTCTTAAATGGGTGTCAGTTTACTGACAATCTGGAATATTCAACACTATAGTCTACTGTTCATTCCTAACTGTAAGTATTATAAACTTTTAGTGATTTATGTAAAACTTTTAATGGAAGTGTAACTTTGAATAAAGAAATCAGGGAATGTATTTAAATATTTAAAAACTTAAGATTTAGCAAATAGGAACAACGAAAGTTTGCATATCTTGATTAGTTCTAATAAATATATGTTTAACTAAACAATACAGTTTTGTGAATTGTTAAATTTCAAAAAGATTCAGGTTAGGTCAGGTTTCTATAGCTTAAACGAAACATTACAAATCGTCGTATTTCATTGGTTTATATTGTATTTTTTTTTCTTAAATTACAACCTTTAAAGACGCTTTATGATAAAGGATTGAATTAAAACGAGGAAATAAGAAAAATTACACTGACAATAAAGCATCGTTTTATTTCAAGCCGTAGACCTTATTAGAAAATGCTATCTTGCCAATATTAAATCTAGATCGTTCGTGCTGCCGCGGATCTATGTATTGTGTTAGGAACAAGCACACGAACCAATAAAGCATTAGAAGGATTACACGAGATAACACCGAAACCCATTTGTAAACAATGGAAACTGCATACATTCCTTTTCAGTTTGAATTCTGTCCTATCAACACACCGCTTTTAAAATAATCGAAAGTATAGCAGACACTTCTGCATTGTATCCAAGAGATTTTTATTGAAATGGGATGACATAAGAGTTATGTATTACACGCATATCCTATGTGGGAGTCGTTTCTTAATAGTATATCTATCAATATGTATCATCCTTTTGAAAGTAATGTACAATGATGTAGACTGCGTCGAATCCCATTATCGTGTCAAAAGTTATATTCGGCCTATGTATCACGGTACCCTTAACTTTAGAAGGCGTCATTATTTAAGGAATTGATCTTTTTTTTCGGTGATATTCGAAAAAAGGACAGACAACTGCATCACTTTACGTAGCACATGATGCATAGTATTCAGGGTTTTTTTTTTCGGATTATACCTTTATCCACCAAAAATTATTAGACTTACTTCCTTGTTTTAATTCTTTCTTTTAATATTCCCATGCATTATTGTCAAATGTGAGTTTCATTTAGAAACTATTTGTTTTCAACACAAGAAAAAACCACACACGAAAAAGGTTATGGTGTGTAGTCACAGAAAAAAATTGTTGAGGGAGGCATAAGATAAATCGCTTAACTAATTAAGTGCTCGATTACATGCGTACAAAATTATTGGGAAATTCTTTATCAGATTAACTTCCCTACATATTATCATTTAATCCATTAATCAGTTAATTACATGTACACAATGCATGTGTCATATCTAGTGACCAAGTTGATACCAATCGTACCTATCGACTACGTCATAGATTTTTGCAATGCTACGAAATATCATATATCTGGTTTTATTCTCAGGACACAAAATCAAAATTTCTAATTTTGTATGTGGGGAGAATCTAAGACTTGGGACGGCAGACAGAGGATGAACTCAACTTCTTACCCTAAATGATCATATAGTTCGATTCTTACACTACTCTTCATTTCAGAACATTTAAGAAATAAATGGGGCTTGAACAATTCTCAAGTGATGCCTGCAGAAAGCGCACATAATACTACCAACATGTTCCCAAGTCGAACGTCTTGGTCCCACATCAGTTTCCTTTTACTAGTTTATGAACGGCAATGTATATATTACGATGTCAGAAATCTTGTGTTGTCCAAAGAGCGAGTCAGAAACATTTCAATAAACTATTTAAAGATGGTTTTTAAAAGAGATGCATATAGGAAAATTCTACTTATTTGGTTATTTAATACAATAATGTTCTTCTTGCATTGAGTTACTCTCATTTTAAATGTGAACCGAAAAAAGCAATAGTTTCGAGCATTTACTTAAACGTTCCTGTTATTATACAAATGTGAAGTTGGTATAAGATTAGTATGTCATTATATGGATCCGATGACAGTAATATTGCAGGAATAAGATGTAATTGCACATCTAAAAATTCTGTGCTCTGTAAATATTGATTACTCTATAAAACCGATTCACTCATTCCATTCCTAACAGTCAACATCCGAGAAAAGTAGTTCGCTATCAGCACAACATTATATGAAGAATAACAAAGAAACAATATTCATTTCTGATAAGAAATACTTTTCAGGACAGGACGAGTGTTCAAAACGACGGAGGAAATTTTGAGATCTCTTTTGTGTTGCTATAGACTTTCATTCTAGGAAGATTTGTAAACGGAAGTATCCTATAAAAATAACTGACACCCTTAATATAACATAATTAATATAAATTAATGCAAGCAGCATGGATGGTCAAAGTAATATGTCATGACCATCATTTAAAACTGACGTTCGATTGTGTCACTGAACCTAATGGGTATCGTAAAGCCAAAAGGAAATTTTGATTTCAAGAGTTTGAAATCAACATTATTACTGATTATTACTGGATTATTAGTTTCCAAAGCATAAACAATAAAACACTACGGTTGTGTACCTGTTCATGTGATTATCAACTGTGTCCGGTGTATTAAGTTATATTTTTCGCAGTCTTACATTTATCCCTTCATCATAAACTCATTTACACTCTAACAACATCTCATGAACATACCTATTCTAGGTCCGTATCTCATTATCTTAGTTACACATTTTTATATCTTATTATCTTATTTACACTAGTAGTAAATCTCGTTGATATATTTACACTAGGTCTATATCTCATTAACTTATTTACACTAGGTCTATATCTCATTAACTTATTTACACTAGGTCTATATCTCATTAACTTATTTACACTAGGTCTATATCTCATTAACTTATTCACACTAGGTCTATATCTCATAAACTTATTCACACGAGGTCTATATCTCATTTACTTATTTACACTAGGCCTGTATTTCGTTAATATATTTACAGTAGGTCTGTATATTATTAACATATTTACACTATGTCTTATTTCATTAACATATTCACGCTAGGTATATATCTCATTAACTTATTTATACTAGGTCTGTATATTTTTAACTTATTTACACCAGGTCTGTATCTTAGGTTGGTGACAGTTTTCTGACGGTATTACTAATTTTATCAAATTCAAGATCGAAAGGACTTGAAAATTACCCTTAATCTTAAAGAGAATGAACAATTTACGGCAAATTATAAAAGGTAACAAATTAATAAATAATTTCCTGTTTAATGTTCTTGTCGCAGCGTTGGGTGTATAGTTTATACTAGTATATATCAAACACGTGTATAGTACATTAAGTCGAAAGCGAAATCGTTGAGTTTGTTTTGGGAGCTTTTTTGGAGGGGTATGTGGGTTGTATTAAATTGCAATCTTCATAAGAATGATATTGACGTCTAAATACCATGAGTGATAAATGCTTTTATAGCAAAATTCACACACACACACACACACACACACACACACACACACACACACACACACACACACACACCTTCCCCCAAACACACAGAAACATCTAAATAATACAGAAACACAGATAGAAATGCATGCACGTTTCATGTAAACCTATGTGACGGGGCACTCATTAGATTTCTATCAAAGATAGAAAGAAATGACAATAATGTTTAAAGAAAGCAATCAAAATCAATACGAAAAAATGAAATAGAACCACCCGATTAAAATAGATGTAACAAGATGTCCCAGTGCTTTTCGATCTAAAGAGTTTAAACATAAATATATGGATCATTCTTCGGGAAAGTATCCCTGTCCAAGGATTTATGCATTTTATGAATGTAGCTAAAGGGATTCATGCATTTTAAAAAAAAACCATTTTTCAACGTCAGCCCCGCAGTAATAGTGAAAGTGTCTGTTCAGTTTTTCACATAGCCTATCATCACTATGTGGTCTTTTTGACTAGCCTTAGAGACTGAAAATTTACCAAGGGGTGATGAATTTACAATATTAGTAAAGGGATTCATGCGGTTTAATATTGTGCATATCGTTATTCTCCCAAATGTGCTATAGAAGATAAGAGGATCAGATTATTTCTAAGGACGCTTGAAAACAAATAAGTATACGTAAAGACGGACGAGTCAAAAGACTTTCACATGAGTGGACGACTTCACGAGGTTTAATCTGCTGCGCATGCTCTGCTTGGCATGTTGCACTTTGCAGTTTTTGTCGAGGCAAACATCAATGATTATTCTTGCATAAATCATAGACCAAACTGAGTATTTTCAACGATATAGTACTATAACATATTGTTTATTATTATATTTTTGTGCAGAAAAATGAATGTTTTATAGAAATTATAAATTATTTCTGAGCAACTAAGGCTATTTATATTAATAGCTAGTGAATCGAGTAACAGTGAAATCCGTCAGTAATTGTCAACACACAAAAATCTCCAACACAAAGGGATCGCCATATTTTATTATCAGCGATATGGGTATTTAAATCCTTTTTAAGCCTGTGTCAATACATGTTTGATTGACTACGCAAGGTGCTTTATGGAGTTATCTATACAAAATTTGGCATTACGTCGTGTAAAGAAGAAGATTACAAGCAAGACATAATGCCATGGGGCTAAACCTTATTTTCCCTGTTGGATGTCCACAATTTATGTCTTTCAAATGGAGATTCGCAGTTTTCTCCATTTCTTACCAGATTAAAGATTTCATTACATTGTCAGTTTATTTAATGGATTATAAACTGACCCTTCACTGTAATCCTTCAATAGTATTTATTCCCGTTAACAAGCAAGGCGATTGCAATATCTTGCACGATCTTATTCATGTATACACATCCGTATAAGAATGTAAATAATGAGATCGCAAATATTCAATCTCACTAATATCTACATACTAAAATTAGGTGTCAACGCAGTGTGAACATCGAACTTTGAATATTTCAATTTCGAAAAAAATCAAGATGTCAAATTTTAAAAGGACACCTTCTGTTATCTGATCTTAAAGGGTTTATGATGTATTAATCATTTCTCTCAGGACAAGGAATATAAGTCAATGAGTATGTATTTAAGCCAGCGGGTGAGCGTTTAACAAAGAAATGCCTCATTTCGCCTGGAATACCAGAGGTATTTTAACAGACACTTTCTTTTATGTGCAAAGGAAAGTTTTATGACTATTTAAAGTTCTGAAAAGCAATACAACAGCGAGAAAACCCTCCTTCTAAGTGCAACTATAAACACTCTCCAAATGCGATTACTGATGTCTCATTGTATATCACAAGGGAAAATATGGATATATAGCATGTAGTTACTAACACACAAGTAAGTAGTCAGGAATGATGTAACAAGAAACACCGTGAGGTATATATATCATTTCGAATCAGTTTGGAATTTGTAAGTTGTGGTTAAGTCTTTGGTCTAAATTTTAGAAATCTAAATTGTGTAAAAGCATTATGGAATTTATATCTGTATCAAACGTCATAAAGGACCACGTGGGAGAATAAATTGAGCCAGATATTAAAATAATGAGAATATTACGGAGCATGTCTTTGCACTACGTCTTTAAGTTTTGACAGGTAGGATAACAAATTGTGGACTTTATTTAAAGAAAGAGAAAGGCTACCATTTACCTGTCATTTATATGTTGCCAGTGAACCTGCATTACTTACATCTATGTCAACGCTGTGCTGTGTGTTCCTTATTTATCCACGTACTCATCTGACCACATTATAGTGATACAGGAATTCTCAGCCGGATATTATTTTTAAAAAAATTCAGAAAAACCGTAGAATGAAAAGTGTCATGTTGAACACATTTCTGAGGTTTGAATATATTAAAAGATTCCTTGATGATATGCTAGGAACCTGTGTCCGGCGCCATAAACTGAGAAAATACTTAAGTAACTTTTGTTCAGCAATGCATTGATAACTGAGATTTGGATTTTATGCAGATTTATTCTATCGATATATAGAATTAAACCTTTCTGCATGACAATGTATTTGAACGTTTGATAATGGAATAAATTAAAATGAAATAATTGACTTAAGTATTTTCTCAGTTTATTGCACCGGACTCTGATCTCATCTTTTGGTGATTTGTGTTCTCATTTGTTGTGGTCTAATCTTATGCGCACTAAGCAATGATGATACTCGATTCAGTCTGTTATATGTTATTTACTGAATTATATCGGCTTCGGATTTTTCAAATAGTGACGAGTGTGCTTTAAGTTGAGTAACTTAATTACATGGCAAATAGCATGCAATAGAAATCAAACCTTCCTCCTTATTCAGACTATTTTGATTGGAAGTATCTCCACCTTTGATGATGTGTGTTACTCGGTTAAAAAATTTTCCTGCTTCATTGTACAAAGATTTTAAATTTTAAAGTATCAATTACCTATATTTTGTGAATGATATCATCAGATCTAACTCATTCTTTGGTCTACCTCATTCTGTGGTCTACCTCATTCTCTGGTATACCTCATCCTCAAGTCTACCCCATTCTCTGGTCTTCCAGGGTTATGTGATTGTCCCATTCATCTACTTTATATTGATATTTTCCACTGTGCTTTCGATCACCTTTTCATATCTCCTCAATTTATATGTTATATTATTCATTTTACACATACATACAGTTTTTGTTGGTTGGTTGGTTGATTTGTGTTTTACGTCGCTTTCAACAATATTTCAGTTATATCGCAACATGGAAGCAGGAGGCTATCAACCTCTTAAACATAGTGGCGCAACCCGGGAATCGAACCCGGATCGTAGGCGCCGCAAGCCAAGCGCTTAACCACTACACCAAGCCTGCCCCTATATATAGTTTTTGTATTGCACTCAAATGCATTGTTTTGTTTAATTAAATAATTGTGCATTTTCCTTTTAGATAGACAGACATGGAATCCAAACTAGTAAAGAATGGGAAAGGGGATGGAAAACAACAGAATGAGCCAAACAGAGCCTTCAAGGAGCTGAACTACATGCACAATCCTCCTACTATTATGCCGAACCTTGGCAAGAAAAGACGAAGTACACTTCCAAAAACGAAAGTATCACGTGTTTTACTGTATGACAACATGACACAACAACAAATGCTGGATGTTAAATTATCTCATATCAAAATAGAACAAACAAGAGCTTCCAGGTTATTAGACCTTCATAAGAGATCTTTTATGTCTAGGCAGAAAATGCGCCAAAAAAGATTACAAGAAGCCGGGGTTACATTACCAGACATAGAATTAGACAAAGGAAAACACGAAACCCAGGAAGTGAGTTCCAGTCGGTTATCCCGGCCATCTGTACATAGTTCACTACCTGGTTTACGGACCGAGGGTACCGAGGAAATGGAATCTACATTGAAACTTCCGGCGATTGAAAATTCAGATGGTAAACGTCACGTGATATTTAAACTGAAGGACGCAAATGGTCAGACTCAAGTATTTCACACTATAGACGAGGATAATATATTTTCAGAGATTGTGCCACTTCACGCATTTTACGAGAAAGCAACACTTGATCCCCGATTTCAGGGATTAGAAAATACTTTGGTTAAATCTGACACCCCTACTGCGGGCTTTAATGAGCTTAGCCCAAGCTATAAACGAGAGCTGACCATATATCCTGAACATTTGCAGTCCTATTTTAAGGAATCGTCGTTTTCGTTTTAACACAGTTTGTTCCATGTGATTTCAAAGTTAGTCAAGTATAACCAGGTGTACAGGGTTATTTTTGTTAATACGTTTATTTAAGATTACTTTAGCAATGTTTTACATATTGCTATGCATTATATATACAGAAGTATATTTCAATTGTCAGCATACAGTTTAATCTATCTTGAATATTGATTAACAAAAGATATCAGCAAATTTTTTATGTGTGAAATTTGAGTTGTATTCTTTGATCTTTTCCTATGTTATACAGAAGTTTGACAGAGTTACAATGTATATAGATATTTACCCAGGATGTGCAGGTGCATTGGATAACGGGATAACATATTGACAATTTCTTACAATATCACAAATAATATCGATCTCTTTCCATAGCACATATTATGTTTTGTAATTCAATACCGAGTATTGTCGTCGGGATTTTATGTTCTGAAATTTAGTATTATGCAAATAAAACGAAAATCGAAGAAACAGCGTTGTTAAATATCCTACGTATTTTCTACATGACCACACATTATCCTGGAAACCTGTTGAAGATTTGCATAAATATTCGTCATATATCTTAGATCATCTAGGGTCTACACACATATATACAGTACTAGAAAGTGTTGTAAAGGTGGACGATGGCTGTTATATCTCTTTTAGTTGTTTTATTTGTCTGTGTTGGACACTGCTTATGTTCTCAGAAAGTGTCTATCAGCTGTGATCTGCAAGCAGATGGACAGTGGTGTTGTAAATGTAGCCAAGGTGGGATTGGTATGAACGTGAAAGATCTTCATGGATTTATGCTCATGTGTAACGACAAAAAACAACTAGGATTTATTAAAACATTTTCTCCCGTGTCTCACAAGAGCTCCAAACATAAGGAAACAACCACCAGTTCGGCTTCAACCACACACTCGCACGGATTACATTCAAAAAGTCACGTGCTCCATCCGTTATCGCATACGTCACATCCGATTTCTCATCAGTCTACGGCATTTGTTCATACATCGCATTCGTTGTTGCATTCTAAAGATCACATGCCAAATCCACATGTTCACACAAAATACTCGCAGGTACTAACGCATCCAATATTTCACCCTCCTCGTTCAAATGTTCATTCCTCACATCATGCTCAAAAAAAGCTTACTATACACAAAAAATTCCGACCTGAACTAGACAAAGGAAACCCAGGCGTAAAAGTCGTAAAAGTGTATAAAAAGGGGCATCACCACCACCATAGCGGCATACATAAAATTACAGTAGAAGGGAAAACAATCTACGGTATGTACCTTCCTAATGGGAAATTCAAAGTGATTGAACATTATAAACCAGGTAACAAAAAGAGTAAGAATTTCAAGTTAGAGTTTCTACCAAAACATGACATCCTCGCGGAACGTTTGAGTGCTAGGAAAAGGGACTGCTTTCAGCACGATGTCCACCTGGCAGACGGTCACCGGATGAGGATCATGGGATACATTTGGGAGTGTAAACATGGAGTCCTAGTGAAAACAAATCATCAGGCCATGCATTATATCTACTGATGCAGCGACATTCACATGTAAATATTTAATGAATAAATAAATAAATAATGTTTTTGTACGTGTACATGCTTGTGGTGACACTGCTATGTGTAACAAAATATAGAATAGAATCCGTTTTAAATGGCACACATTTGAAATGTGTAAACAAATTTGGTTTCATGAACATCAGTCACTGTCATCACGAATTTCCATTCACCTGTGTAAATGACTATAAAACGGGCATTCTCAACAACGAAATACCAGAAAAATATTCATCTTTATTTCATAATCCTTTTCTACGTGCTGCTTGTTTAGCAGAGCCTTATAAATGTAGACCCTTTCACATTAATTACTGGACTAACGTCTTGGTTGGCAAATGGAAATGATTCCTGTAAAAAGTTACGTCATTAAGAGAAATTAATAGTATTTGACATCATTTTGTGGGAACAATGATGTTTTTGAAGACCAAGACTTCAGTCACGTAGCTAACGTGAAAGGGTCTAATGTCAATCTTTTTGGACAGTTGCCTGCTATTGTATGAATCTCTCAGATGCCGCCAACTGTTGCCTCAGAAAAAAGATGCTCTGTGTGATTCATCGATAAATAATATAAGTACACATATAAACAGCTTATGAACAATATATAAATGATAAATAAAAAGTAGATAAATAAATATAAATAAAAAAGTAAAAATTAATGTTACATGTACTTTTGCAACTGACTTTTCATTGAAAAGAGAGAAATATTATAGTGTCATGTGATTGCTGTATGTCGACTTAGAAAAAACCCGGACTGTCTATTCGAATACTACTGTGTATTGGATTTAGAGTTTAGATTTTGAATATTTAGTACTCACTATTGACTTTACCGTTTTGTAGATCATCGATGACTTTGATATGATACATTACTCCATGTTAACAAGAGTGTTCGTCTGTCGTCTTGTCGCTTCTGTCAGTCAGCATTTATTTATACCTATATATAGACTTAGCATTTCATTTTTGGTAGTCGGTGCAATTGTTTGCTTGATAACTTTAATCAATATTTATTGTTAATTATTATCATTTACATTTTTCACTATATATAATGTATACGATTTATAGTTCAATTCGCCTTAGATTTAAATTACTCGTGTACATTCTGTCCCTCATTAACATTTCTATCACGATAAAGATGACCATAGACAAACTTGCAGGTATGTCAAAAGCTTTTGAATATAATGGCGTTAAACGGACGGACGGACTGTTCTGTAACATTATACGCCTCGTATAATGATGGCACATAAAAGGATCTGTCATCAATTTAAATAGTACAAATAATAAGATTTTATTTTGAAAATATATATATATATATATATATATATATATATATATATATATATATATATATATATATATATATATATATATATATATATATATATATATATATATAATAAACATCAAAACCAAATAGTGAGTATTAATTTTCGACAGTGTTCCAATAATATCGTTACCGTATCATATGACTACATGATTTGAACTGCATTCAAAAATATCGACCAGTAGATCACTTGGAAAAGTAAGAATGCGGAAATGTATATAATTCTTGCCCACTTCTCAATCTTTCCGGCGGAAATGGATGCCATAAGAAGGCACATACAAGGAAAGTCTATTTCCAGTTCTTCTTCTTCCACTGCTAGTTCTTCTAGGAAAATCTCCAAACTACCTTTAGATTCCACCTGCAGTATACAAGAAATATTTCACAGTAATTGTTTTTTTAAAGAGATGTATTGTTATGCCTGACAGCATACATGAGTATTAGTCACATACTTTATGATATTAATTCACAGAATTTAAGATAAATTGTACAGTGATCAAGCGTATCTTACCGAATCTGAGCTCTCCGAGTTCTTACTGTCTATCCCGCCATTTTGTACACCTAGATTAGTTTTCTTTTTTAGTTTTTCGAGCCGTTGTCGGTCTTTCCTCTTTTTCGCGATTGTTTCAATACGTTCCTTGTACCTGTAACAGAGGTAGTAACAATTAACCTGTGACAATGATACGAATCTTAACATACTGTGCCATGTAGTGGATAGAGACGTCACGGTATAAGTCAATTAACTCTGAGGTGACACAAAATAGTGTACAAATGATTTTTATAAGTACCTTAAGTAATGACATGTGATGTTTGGGGGGGGGGGGGATTTCATGCGACCGGAATATTTATTTCCAACGTAAACCCGACCGGAATATACATGTATATTTTCGCATAATGCAAGAGCAGAACATTTCTTTTCAGTTAACAGTGAGAACCTTCTTATCAAAAATATGGTGCATTGATCTACTTTGATACTTTCCCCCTAACTTTTTTGGGGGAAGTCGTAATAAAACTAAATTGTTCTAAGTAACAAATGTCTGTACTTGATAGATATAATACATGTAAAGTCAGGAATTTGTTACATTCATCATACTGCAAACGAAACAAAAATTGTTTTCAATATGTGTTTAATGAAATTGTTTTCAATATGTGTTTTAAATGCACATTACCATACATAAATATTTATTTTCTTGCCAGAAGAGGTCAGACTATTTATTTAATAAACTGAATCAAATGGTCGTCCTCTTTGTCAGTCATGACGTAGCATCCCGAAAGGAACCATTACGGCCAAGATACCTTGAAATCGGGGAACACTCCAGATCGCTTCCTTTTTAATTTTCTGTTGAACAATTTTCCACAGAGTGCATCTCAGTATTTTAAACGAAATGGGAAGAGACCTTGTCACAATTATTGTAGCAACGATAGAAATGTATATGGAAAATGCCTTTTAAAAGAAAACTTTTTGAAATGTTCGTGTATGAGGCATATTTGGTGTCTACGTTCTACTTTTGGAAATGTTCGTGTATGAGGCATATTTGGCGTCTACGTTTTATTTATAATCTTCCACGCACTAAATGAAGATCGAAATCATGGGAAGATATCACATAACATTAACTTGATAAAGACTGCCAGAACTATATCTTGCAGTGTAGTAACTCCCTCCCCCCCCTCCCAAAGTTCACTTTGTACGTGAATAGATAATATAAACCAATATATATACATACGTATCGATAGCATGTACAAATGTAAACTCCACCAGAACTGCTGATACGAAGAAGAGGCAAACAATATACCACACTTCTATGGAGGTCACGCTGACAGGATAATTACTGGTAAAGTTCTGTCCCACCTGGTCAGTGATCATTGCAAGAACACAGAGGGTGCCAAGTTTCACCCTGGCTGACACCTCTCCCCTGTCTATCCAGAAACTGAGCCAGCCAACAAACACGATGAACATACTGGGAACATACACCCTCATGATGGAGTGTGTATAATCCTTCCTGATCTTCATTATAATTTGTAGACAAGCGCTGTCAACAACTGTAATGAACATTAAGCACATATAAAGTATCAACACACACACACACACACTTACACACGCATACATGAACACAAAGAAAACAATTATTGCAACTACGTTCGCTAATCAAGAGTCCCGGAGCAATCGAAGGTCAATGCAGGTCACTTTAAAAAATAGTGGCCTTCTTGTATTTACAGTAACGCACCATAGTGATCATTAGTGACCCTCTAATATTTACAGTAACGTACCATAGTGAACATTAGTGGGCGTCTGGTATTAACAGTAACGTACTATAGTGATCATTAGTGACCCTCTGATAGTTACAGTAACGTACCATAGTGATCATTAGTGACCCTCTGGTATCAACAGTAACGTACCATAGTGATCATTAGTGACCCTCTGGTATTACAGTAACGTACCATAGTGATCATAAGTGGCCCTCTGGTATCTACAGTAACGTGCCATAGTGAACATTAGTGGTCCTCTGGTAATTACAGTAACGTGCCATAGTGATCATTAGTGACCCTCTGGTAATTACAGTAACGTGCCATAGTGAACATTAGTGGCCCTCTGGTATTAACAGTAACGTACCATAGTGATCATTAGTGGGCGTCTGGTATTTACAGTAACGTACTATAGAGGTCATTAGTGGCCCTCTGGTAATTACAGTAACGTACCATATCAATCGTTAGTGGCCCTCTGGTAATTACAGTAACGTGCCATAGTGAACATTAGTGGCCCTCTGGTAATTACAGTAACGTGCCATAGTGAACATTAGTGGCCCTCTGGTAATTACAGTAACGTACCATAGTGATCATTAGTGGCCCTCTGATAGTTACAGTAACGTACCATAGTGATCATTAGTGACCCTCTGGTATCTACAGTAACGTACCATAGTGAACATTAGTGGCCCTCTGGTATTAACAGTAACGTACCATAGTGATCATTAGTGACCCTCTGGTATCAACAGTAACGTACCATAGTGATCATTAGTGACCCTCTGGTATTACAGTAACGTACCATAGTGATCATAAGTGGCCCTCTGGTATCTACAGTAACGTGCCATAGTGAACATTAGTGGCCCTCTGGTAATTACAGTAACGTGCCATAGTGATCATTAGTGGCCCTCTGATAGTTACAGTAACGTACCATAGTGATCATTAGTGACCCTCTGGTATTACAGTAACGTACCATAGTGATCATTAGTGGCCCTCTGGTATTACAGTAACGTGCCATAGTGAACATTAGTGGCCCTCTGGTAATTACAGTAACGTACCATAGTGAACATTAGTGGCCCTCTGGTAATTACAGTAACGTGCCATAGTGAACATTAGTGGCCCTCTGGTAATTACAGTAACGTGCCATAGTGATCATTAGTGGCCCTCTGATAGTTACAGTAACGTACCATAGTGATCATTAGTGGCCCCCTGGTATTAACAGTAACGTACCATAGTGATCGTTAGTGGCCCTCTGGTAATTACAGTAACGTACCATATCAATCGTTAGTGGCCCTCTGGTAATTACAGTAACGTGCCATAGTGATCATTAGTGGCCCTCTGATAGTTACAGTAACGTACCATAGTGATCATTAGTGACCCTCTGATAGTTACAGTAACGTACCATAGTGATCATTAGTGGCCCTCTGGTATCAACAGTAACGTACCATAGTGATCATTAGTGGCCCTCTGGTAATTACAGTAACGTGCCATAGTGAACATTAGTGGCCCTCTGGTAATTACAGTAACGTGCCATAGTGAACATTAGTGGGCGTCTGGTAATTACAGTAACGTACTATAGAGGTCATTAGTGGTCCTCTGGTAATTACAGTAACGTACCATAGTGATCATTAGTGACCCTCTGGTATCAACAGTAACGTACCATAGTGATCATTAGTGGCCCTCTGGTAATTACAGTAACGTGCCATAGTGAACATTAGTGGCCCTCTGGTAATTACAGTAACGTGCCATAGTGAACATTAGTGGGCGTCTGGTATTTACAGTAACGTACTATAGAGGTCATTAGTGGCCCTCTGGTAATTACAGTAACGTACCATATCAATCGTTAGTGGCCCTCTGGTAATTACAGTAACGTGCCATAGTGAACATTAGTGGCCCTCTGATAGTTACAGTAACGTACCATAGTGATCATTAGTGACCCTCTGGTATTACAGTAACGTACCATAGTGATCATTAGTGGCCCTCTGGTAATTACAGTAACGTACCATATCAATCATTAGTGGTCCTCTGGTATTTGCAGTAACGTACCATAGTGATCATAAGTGGCCGTCTGTAAATCAGAGGTAGAACCAGGTGGTCGAGCGAGTTATAATTGGATCTAGCAGACAAAACAACGACATGTATGCATGTGTCAATTTGTATAGGTGGTAAAGAACAGATTGAGATTCTGTTTTGATTTCCTTTTGTCATACCTTCACTTCCAGTGTCTGTACATTCCTGGTACATTGTGTCAACCAATGTCAGGTCCTCACTCGTAAAGTCAGCAGCTATTCTGATTGGCTTATTTTTAAACCAATACAACATCACATCATTCCGAAAATACGAATCTGAAAATATCGACACACTAATTCGTTGACAACAATCTATTCTTGATAAATATTGTATGCATATTAAGGCACATCAGTAAGTAACACCCCCCCCCCCAAAAAAAAAAACCCCAAACAAACAAACATATTACAAAACAACAAATATCTCCCAAAAATAAAATAAAAAAGAGAGACTAAACGGATGACAGAGTCAATAATAAGCTAAACTACAACGAGTTAATACACTTTAAAATTGAAACAAACATCTGTTATCTTTGATAAGTACATAAGTCTATATTTAAATCTATAACATAGTTCTTAATATCCCAATCACTTTAAAGTAAAAATATCAAAATAATGATATACTCACGAACTCTGTATTTCAGTTGACATTTGAATACTGCAATGGGAAACTGTACAGATCCCACGCTACATTCAATCGTCACGGATATCCTGATAAAGCCAATAATAATCACATATAAATACGGTGGAAGTACGAAAATAATACCTGTAAAACATTATAACAGTATTACTTCTCTTGCACCAGATGAACATTTCGACAACTAATGACTCCTTAGTGATTCTAAAAACCGAAAATGTGAAAATCCAAAATATTTGTAGAACACTTGCTAAGGTAGAGTCAAAAATCATTCTAGGAAAGCTTTACTAGTGAAATACATGTAAGATTCTTAGTTCTCGAATTATTTTACTGTATTTTTTCTTATATATATATATATATATATATATATATATATATATATATATATATATATATATATATATATATATATATATATATATATAAGCACAAAAAAGGAAATTGTAACAACATTCACTATTCATAAGTATCGGATCAACCTCAATGAAGGTTAATGCAAATCGTTCGAGAAAAAGGGGTCAATATAAAAGCACAGGTAAGCTTACCTGTGCTTTTATATATATATAGGACCCATGCAAGCCAGAGACCAAGTGGACTGGAGTAGTTATCGTCTCCTGTCCGGCCTGCCACATCCGTTTATTAATGCCAATACATACAGACGATAGACAATACAAATATCATTCAAAACTAACTACGTCAGATGAATATGTCGATCAGATAGAAAGTGTCGCAGCTATTGAACATCTGAACAGAAGTACAATAACATCGAAGACATGCCGTTTTGGGAAACTTATTTTTGGGGCTGACATTAATGTAAATCACGAAAGTAACGGAAGCCCTTTCACTTTTATATGTATAGGCCTCTGGATACCAGAATCGAGGCCAGATTCTCAAATGAAGTAAGCGTCTCCTGATCGGCAAGTCGCGTCAGTAGTGATTCTACAATCTTGAGACGACACAAGAATGGGTGAAAACAGTAAACGTGATACGAATGTGGCTAAAACTTTACAAGATGTGTCATAATCATACAAATTCAAAACACAAACTCCAAACCCTCCGCGGGAAGGTTTTATGATCCTCATCCCGAAAAGGGAATAAACAAACGGGTTTTAAACAAATGAGTTTGCCAGCTATACGCGAACGCTTTGACATAACTTTTACATAGTGCCCGATTCTTAAACGAGAAGAGATCCGAAACATTCCAAATGCATTGTGGGTTATGACTTTGGTTTAATCGTAAACGATAGTGTCATATATTAGTAATATTGTTGTAAATATCTGAATAAAAGCATTTGAATTCACTGAAGAAGCATATATAGATGTAATATTCTTAATAATTTTACTCACTTTAAGGAATAATGGATCGAAAAAAAATTTTTTTTTTTACTTCCACACTGAAGATAAATCCCGAGGGGTATACCTCATGCAAAGTTACTTGTCTGAATAAAAAGCCCACCCTCACACACACACACACACACACACACACACACACACACACACACACACACCAACACACATACAGGCACTAGGGGATGCCGTACAATGTACCTTGTACCAACAGCTAGTGTGCCATTGGGAAACAGCCATACAAACTTGTTAGGCATCGTGGGGTCCGGTAGTCGACTTGCTGCCATTCCTTCCATATAGGTCTCCCCAAGCCATAAGTTGCTCCAATACTTTTGACGTACCACGTGGAAATCGCGGTCGTGTGATGCATTAAACGCCAGTCGAGGGTCAGTCCATGCTTGGTAAGTATACATGTCATATTCAGCTTTATTTTCTGCGTTCCCGAGCTGTAAATTACAATGTTATTATTATTAGAATAAATTCCAAAGGTTAAATTGACCTCTTTTGTATAATCTACACAAGTTATATACATACTTCATGTAAATATATATATATAGTCTTAACGTCATGTACAATTGTATCTGAACTAACGGACATAAATCGGTGAGATATTTGACTCGCGACAGAGAGGTGTTGGGTTCGACTGTCACTGTATACATTATGTTGTATCTATCAGCATATTATTTGTTGTACCTATAGGCCAAATGGCGTTTGGATGATCAATAAACAAATAAACACTGGTGCACCGACGGTGTCCTGTCTTTCGAATGAGACAGTAAAAACCGAGGTCACTGTAGATGTGGCACGGAACACCAAGGTCACTGTAGACAAGGCACTAACACCAAGGACACCAAGGTCAATGTAGACAAGGCACGTAACAACCGGAACACCAATGTCACCCTAGACTTAGTACGAAACACCAGGAACACCGAGGTCACCCTAGACTTAGTACGAAACACCAGGAACACCGAGGTCACCCTAGACTTTGTACGAAACACCAGGAACACCGAGGTCACCCTAGACTTAGTACGAAACACCAGGAACACCGAGGTCACCCTAGACTAAGTACGAAACACCAGGAACACCAAGGTCACCCTAGACTTAGTACGAAACACCAGGAACACCAAGGTCACCCTAGACTTAGTACGAAACACCAGGAACACCAAGGTCACCCTAGACTTAGTACGAAACACCAGGAACACCGAGGTCACCCTAGACTTAGTACGAAACACCAGAAACACTGAGGTCACCCTAGACTTAGTACGAAACACCAGGAACACCAAGGTCACCCTAGACTTAGTACGAAACACCAGGAACACCAAGGTCACCCTAGACTTAGTAAGAAACACCAGGAACACCGAGGTCACCCTAGACTTAGTACGAAACACCCGGAACACCAAGGTCATCCTAGACTTAGTACGAAACACCAGGAACACCGAGGTCACCCTAGACTTAGTACGAAACACCAGGAACATCGAGGGCACAGTAGATGTGGCACGTAGCAACCGTAACACCAAGGTCACCCTACACTTAGTACGAAACACCAGGAACACCGAGGTCACCCTAGACTTAGTACGAAACACCAGGAACACCGAGGTCACCCTAGACTTAGAACGAAACACCAGGAACAACGAGGTCACCCTAGACTTAGTACGAAACACCACGAACACCGAGGGCACAGTAGATGTGGCACGTAGCAACCGTAACACAAAGGTCACCCTACACTTAGTACGAAACACAAGGAACACCAAGGTCACCCTAGACTTAGTACGAAACACCAGGAACACCGAGGTCACCCTAGACTTAGTACGAAACACCAGGAACACCGAGGTCACCCTAGACTTAGTACGAAACACCAGGAACACCGAGGTCACCCTAGACTGAGTACGAAACACCAGAAACACCGAGGTCACCCTAGACTGAGTACGGAACACCAGGAACACCAAGGTCACCCTAGACTTAGTACGAAACACCAGGATCACCGAGGGCACAGTAGATGTGGCACGTAACAACCTGAACACCAATGTCACGAAGGTGACAGTAACTAGACTCGGATGTGAATGTATAAATACGTTAAAATTTTACACGTTAATCCTCCGCAAACTAGAGATTTCACCTTCGCAGCAGCAGATATGATTGGCTGTCGTTTTGATTTCATACTCAATAAATACGCAAGATCGTGGTTACTGATTCACCGTTATGACTCGGCTTTTTATACACACCTTCTTTTTCAAGTGGGGCAGAAAATCTGCCCAAGCTTAGAACAATAGATTTGGTAGGCGATTAAAATACAAAACATGACCGGAATGAGTATTTACAATCTTGCGTATTAGTTGGGTTCCTTAGACACGCTTACTTCCGGAAGTGCTATCAGGATATATTCTTTCCCTTTTGTTGCTATGTACCGTTTATGCATTGAAATGAATTTATTGTAGAAAATTAACATGAAAAACCAAGTTATTCTTGTCCTGAATAAAATTATAAGAATTATCTTTCGCAATTTCGCAATTAATTGATAAATAATATGGCTTCGTGGATTAAAAAGTGTGCAACCGCGTCAAAGCATATTACATCTCAAGAAATTGCAAAATGATAAAAAATAATCCTTAAATTAATAAATAATACAGATGAAAAATGTTGGTATACATTACCACTCGTATCCTTGACAAGAACATCATTACTGATACATATGTAGTGTTTCCTAGACGAAAAGAAACCCACCATACTATTAAAATGTAATAAATTGTCTAGACCAAATATGAGTAAAGCTATTAAAATGACCTGATTAGACAACATTTAAATTACCAAGAAACAATAGAGATTATTATATAATATGCAAATTTCAATTGTATACCTTAGGCATGTATACATGTAACTTATTGAATGCGATATTTCAAGATACACATTTATATTAAGAATGTCAACAGAAGCATACATATACTCCAAAATACCATCAATAGACAGAGCAGTGCAAAAGGGAGATACATGTATTCTCAAACATTTCCTGGAGACCAAGATATTTCTGAGGAAAAATCATATATATATATATATATATATATATATATATATATATATATATATATATATATATATATATATATATATATATATATATATATATATATATATACATGTACTCCCCCAAACACTATCTAGAGACATAGTTATGCATGAGAGAGATACATGTCCTCCAAGTCATGTGCTCACTTTCGATTTTTTAAATTTGCAAGTTAAGAAAAAATGACACTTGTATTCCCTTCCAAACTTCATCAACAGACAAACCTATGTATGACGAAGATACATACACTCCCAAACAGCATCTACAAGCAAAGCTAACAAGCGGTTGATATACGTAATCCTACAGGAAGAGCTTGAGGGAAATACATGTATATGTACACCTAAATACTATCTAAAGGAAAGTCCATGTATATGTACTCCTAAGTACTATCTACAGACAAAGCTATGCATGAGCGAAATACATGTATATGTACTGCTATGCATGAGGGAAATATATGTATATGTACTACTAAATACTATATACAGGCCGAACTATACATGAGGGAAATCCTGTATATGTACTGCTATGCATAAGGGAAATATATGTACATGTACTCCTAAAAATTATCTACAGGCAGAGCTGTGTACGATGGAAATACATATATATGTACTCATAAACTCTATCTACAGGCAGAGTTATGCATGAGGGAAATACATGTATATGTACCCCTAAACACTATCTACAGACAGAGTTATGCATGAGGGAAATACATGTATATGTACCCCTAAACACTATCTACAGGCAGAGCTATGCATGAGAGAAGTTCTTTTATATGTATTCCTATATGTATTCCTAAATACAATCTAGAGGCAGAGCTATGCATGAGGGAAATCCATGTATATGTACTCCTAAATACTATCTACACGCAGAGCTATGCATGAGTGAAATTCGTGTATATGTACTCCTAAATACTATCTACACGCAGAGCTATGCATGAGGGAAATCCGTGTATATGTACTCCTAAATACTATCTACAGGCAAAGCTATGCACGAGGGAAATCCGTGTATATGTACTCCAAAACACTATCTACAGGCGGAGGTATGCATGAAGGAAATCTATGTATATGTACCTCTAGATACTATCTACAGGCAAAGGTATGCATCAGGGAAATTCATGTGCATGCACTCCTAAATTGTATCTACAGACAGAGCTATGCATAAGGGAAATACATGTATATGTACTCCTAAATACTATGTACAAACACACTTACGCATGAGGGAAATCCATGTATATATACTCCTAAATACTATCTACAGACAGAGCTATGCAAGAGGGAAATCCATGTACATGTTCTCCTAAATACTATATGAAGACACAGGTGTGCATGTTGTTTTTAATTTTTTAAAATAAATAAATAATTCATATAAGTGTTTACATGTGTGTAGCACAGAAAACTGTACCTATGAGATCCCCAAGGAGTGATGATGTATTAATCCCCGATGACTGATGATCCCCGAGGGTTAATGATGTGATAATCCCCCAGGATTAATAATGTAATGATCCCCCAGGATTAATGATGTGATGATTCCCCAGGATTGATGATGTGATGATCCCCGAGGACTGATGATGTGATAGTCCCCGAGGACTGATGATGTGATGATTCCCGAGGACTGATGATGTGATGATTCCCGAGTTTTCATGATGTGATGATCCCCGAGAACTGATGTGATGATTCACGAGGATTAATGATGTGATGATTCCCGAGGACTGATGATGTGATGATCCCCCAGGATTAATGGTGTGATGATTCCCGAGGACTGATGATGTGATGATTCCCGAGTTTTCATGATGTGATGATCCCCGAGGACTGATGTGATGATTCACGAGGATTAATGATGTGATGATCCCCGAAGATTAATGATGTGATAATCCCCCTGGACTGATGATGTGATGATCCCCGAGGACTGATGAAGTGATGATCCCCGAGTTTTCATGATGTGGTGATCCCCGAGGACTGATGTGATGATTCACGAGGATTGATGATGTGAGGATTCCCAAGGATTGATGATGTAATGATCCCCGAGGACCGATGTGATGATTCACGAGGATTGATGATGTGATGATCCCCGAGGATTGATGATTCGATGATTCCCGAAGATTAATGATGTGATAATCCTCGAGGACTGATGATGTGATGATCCACGAGGACTGATGATGTGATGATCCCCGAGGACTGATAATGTGATGATCCCCGAAGACCGATGATCCCCGAGGATTATGATGGGAGAATTCCCGAGGATGGATGATGTGATGATCCCCGAGGACTGATGATGAGATGATCCCCGAGGACTGATGATGTGATGATCCTCCAGGACTGATGATGAGATGATCCCCGAGGACTGATAATGTAATGATCCCCGAGGATTGATGATGTGATGATGTACGAGGACTGATGTTGTGATGATTCCCGAGGACTGATGATGTGATGATCCCTGAGGACTGATGGTGTGATGATTCCCATGGATTGATGATCCCCGAGGACCGATGATGACACCAGAAATTTATTTCTACTCATATTATGATATGTTACCTGTATACTGGAAAGGAGGGGAAGACATGTCCCTCTCCAGCATTTTATCTAGCAGGTCTCGCCTGGAATTAGAAGAATATTTGTCGTATACATGTACAGTACTTAAAGGTTTTCCTAAAACCATTTTGAAATTTAAGATTTATTGTTAATTACGAACTAGAACTAAAAGCAGAATGAATAGGATTAATCATGTTTCATTGTCCACCATAATAGTAATGTCAAATCTTTATAAATGAACACAAACCATCGACTGAAGTTTCTATTGCAAATTGGTTCGAAAGTTAAAAAACACCTTGATTGATTCAACGTGAAGCGCTTGGAAAGGATCAGGGTATATCTCTGATTAAACAAAAGTAGATAACATTAATGCCCTGTAAGACTAATGGTGGAAATCTTGTCACATAAAGATCTTTGACTTTCTAGTTTATCATCTAAGAGCGCGATTACATTTGATCTGAATCGCATCCAGAAAGGAACGACTTCATTGGATGGTTTATTTACATGTATAGAGATTACGAAATGGTTAATGCCGATTCGTAACCTAAGAACTTGTGTGAGCTTTGTAATCACATACATTGTGAAGGTATGACAATGACAAGGTTGCAATGATTATAACTCACTTATGTGGTGACAAATTCGAATGCAAACATATCACCAGCTCCAGTCCACAAGAAACGGTCAAAATCCATAACCACATGATGAAGCTTCTCCAGGTCATACAGGTGGACTTTTCTTCTGAAAAAGAATAAATAAAATGACATTTTGAATACTAAATACTGCTGACAAATTGATTAAATATATATATAAAATATCTCGGCTGTGAGTCGGCCTGTAACTATTTTTTCGCTTTCTATCATCATCGTTCCAAGTGATGATGACAGAATTTAATGTATTCGAGTCTAAATGTGTCTATGATTTAAATGACTTCTGTTTGTTGTGAATGCAACCTGTATGACTGATTCTAACAATCAGAGAAATGTGGCATCAACAAAAATGTTTGTACAAGTAGAATGATGATAACAGAATTTTTAAAGGTTATGTTTTAATTCCATACAGATCAAAAAGAGCATCGAGGACGTCAGCACTCATCAAATTCATAACTACTTATAAAAAGCATAATGGAAGTATCAACATTTCAAAATCATGGACATGAATCTATGCCCATTCCTAACCTATAGGTCAAGCCAATTTTCAAAAACCCTGTTCTATATACCGTTTTTGCTCGCATTTAGAAAAGAAGAAGAAGAAAAATGAATAAATTGGAAAGAAACAAAGCACATCCCCCCCCCAAAGCAACAACAAACAAATCATTAAATGTGATTCTACGTGCACCTTCTTTAATAAAGATCTAATCAAGTATTTGAAATATGCGATTAAAATACGATACAAAATAGAACGGAAGTGTGATTTTGTTCTCCAAAAGTCTCCATGTCCAAAAAAAAAAAAAAAAAAAAAAAAAAAAGAAAAAAGATGCAAATTGAGACATGAAAGAACCTCCCGTGTTGTGTAATAATCTAACGTTACTATTATAAAACAGTAACTGTTAAATAAAATTTTGTTCATGTCAAATTTTAGAAAGTGGAAATGGCTATATTCTTGTTACTCATCAGTTGATGATAGATATGGCTTAAACGATCATTATACAATATTTAATTACCTCTTAGAAATGTATCAGAACATAGGCAATCAAGAAGAATTACGCTTTTAACATCTGTCAGATGGGAAAATGTGCCGTTGCAAGCAATGCGGATGAAGTTTTCTCTAAATGATGGAGTACCTCAAGGTACCATTTTGGGCACATTTCTATTCATACATTAAGTCTTATTGATACTTTTCTAAACTATTTGCTTATTTACAGGATTGCCTAATGAATGTATCAGAAAATCAGCTCACATTTTCTTTTTACTTTAGCAACACAATATCCAGGGTATAGATTAGGAGCAAGTAGTGGCCTAACACGAATATAAAGGAACAACTTCATTAATGCCTTTCTATATATCGTTTCCTTGCAAATGTTTACAAGTCTGTCTGATTTTGATAAACATGAAGACTAATACCATATTATATATCAAAATATCAGTCTTGTTTTACAGAATATGAACGCGACAATGCAGTAACTCAGATATAACACGTACGAACAAACACTTAAATAATTAGTCTGAATTACCTCACGATTTTCAAAAAATACACAGAGTCCAGAATTGCTTGAATGTCTAAGCAGCGTAGCACAGTATTCATGCAGGTTGAGCTATCATTGAAGTTATACATAAATAACGCATTAAGTCACATTGAAACAATTTACAAAAACCATACGGTGAAATAAAAGTGAAAGTAGACTCTGATCTTGCAAGTTGGTTGAAAGTGACTTTATGTGTTATTTCTGTAAGAATCAGTGATAGTTCAGTCTGCATAGAAACCGAAGGACACGTTTGCACTACGTTGTGCAGAGATACAAGCAATTCTTGACTCCGTTAATTTTTATTTTGGAAAATTGTGAGGTAATTCAGACTTATTCTTCTAGTTTTTATCTGAACATAGTATCTCTGAATTATTACTTTGTTATATTCATATTCTGTAGAGCAAAACTGATATTTTAATATAATATGACATCAGTCTTTACTCTTATCAAAATCAGACAGACTTGTAAACATTTGCAAGCAAACGCTATATAAAAAGGCCTTAAAATTCACTGTACTTAAAACATAGTATTAACTGCTTGATTATTGTTTTACGTCACTCCACAATTATTTCAGGTATATAATGACGGAATGCGCCTGATGCATCGCATTGAAAATTATACATTTGCAAAGGACCGACCCAAAAGCATAGAGGTGTCTTTTACATGCCACGACTACCGTGTCACACCCCAAAGACAGAACACCGGTGTGTCCGCCCACGGCGGGAGTCGAACCCGGGACCTTTCGGTCATAAGTCGAGTACCTCATCCATTGAACCACACTGGCTTCAAAATATAGTATAGTAGGGGAGATAATAAATAATACTGAAGAATAAGGATATTTTACTCGGTCGTAACCACATTTAGAATGAGTTACTGTAAATAAATATACAACATATATACCTTTTAATTTTGTGCACCAGATGTGCATTTCGACAACTTATGTCTCTTCAGTGATGCTCGTGGCCGAATGATTGGAATTCTCATAATATATAAATATTTGAAGAGCAGTGTTGAAACCAAAATGACCGAAAAGTGAACCAAAGAATATATCTATTGACAGAGCTATGCATGAGGGAGATACTCCTTAGTTTTAGAGTTATTTACTTAATTTGATGACTGAAAATTTGAAGTATATATATATGTCTTTTTATGTGCTTGTGTGTTTGTTTCGACTTTTGTCTTACAGATGAGTCTGATATCTTTTCACGTTTCTTTTGAATCAAGATGATCATATGCAATATATATGATATCACGATTAGCTCCATCCTGAGATTTGTTCTTACGTTCAGGTCACTATTAGCTATATTCAGAGATTGGTTCTTACGTACAAGTCACTATCAGCTGTATCCAGAGATTGGTTCCTACGTTCAGGTCACTATTAGCTTCGTCCAGAGATTGGTTCTTATGTTCAGGTCACTATTAGAAACGTCCAGAGATTGGTTCTTCGTACAAGTCACTATCAGCTATATCCAGAGATTGGTTCTTACGTTCAGGTCACTATTAGATACGTCCAGAGATTGGTTCTTACGTTCAGGTCACCATTAGATACGTCCAGAGATTGGTTCCTACGTTCAAGTCACTAATAGATACGTCCAGAGATTGGTTCTTACGTTCAGGTCACTAATAGATACGTCCAGAGATTGGTTCTAACGTTCAGGTCACTAATGAGATCATCAAAAAGACTATAGGTCTTGTATTTGACCCCTCTACAGCCGTATGCAGACTTTTACTTGAACGTTGCACGCTGACTAACAGGGCGGTGGGGACTATATGACGGGCCTTGTCCAAACCTCTTTCAGAGGAGACATGGTCCTGAACCTCGTCCCCTCTGACAGTTAGTCGGGACTCCTACAGATCTAGGGTCTTAGCTTGCTTTCAGACTGGCAGAGCACAGTTTATCATGTTGATGTCGCATATATTTTTATATCAATATGTGCTTTACAATACCTTATGTGTTTATATTTTATGACCTCTCAATATGCGATACCTGTTGACCCTTGTTCTTTACATGGAGGATTTTTATGAATTTTTAAATGTACGTCCTTTAATGGTACTGCTGTTACGGTGAGTGGGAAGGTGGGCCCGTAAACCGGTTAACCACACCATTTGTTTGGCTTTTGTCAAATTAAATGACCGTCCGAAGTCGGTATCGTAATTGCACTACAATCAAATATTTTTGTAATGTGTTATATGTGCTACTATATTATTTATATTCATGTATTGTATAGCTCCATGGTGACTTCTGCCACATGTCTGAGCCAGTGACTCCTCTTTTTTCTTCTCTATTAGCTACGTCCAGAGATTGGTTCTTACGTTCAGGTCACTATTAGATACGTTCAGAGATTGGTTCTTACATTCAGGTCACTATTAAATACGTCCAGAGATTGGTTCTTACGTTCAGGTCACTATTAGATACGTCCAGAGAGTGGTTCGTACGTTCAGGTCACTAATAGATACGTCCAGAGATTGGTTCTTACGTTCAGGTCACTATTAGATACGTTCAGAGATTGGTTCTTACATTCAGGTCACTATTAAATACGTCCAGAGATTGGTTCTTACGTTCAGGTCACTAATAGATACGTCCAGAGATTGGTTCTTACATTCAGGTCACTATTAGATACGTCCAGGCATTGGTTCTTACGTTCAGGTAACTATTAGATACGTCCATAGATTGGGTCTTACGTTCAGGTCACTATTAGATACGTCCAGAGATTGGTTCCTACGTTCAGGTCACTATTAGATACGTCCAGAGATTGGTTCTTACGTTCAGGTCACTATTAGATACGTCCAGAGATTGGTTCTTACGTTCAGGTCACTATTAGATACGTCCAGAGATTGGTTCTTACGTTCAGGTCACTAATAGATACGTCCAGAGATTGGTTCTTACGTTCAGGTCACTATTAACTTCGTCCAGAGATTGGTTCGTACGTTCATGGCACTATTAGATACGTCCAGAGGTTGGTTCTTACGTTCATGTCACTATTAGATACGTCCAGAGATTGGTTCCTACGTTCAGGTCACTAATAGATACGTCCAGAGATTGGCTCTTGCGTTCAGGTCACTATTAGCTATATCCAGAGATTGGTTCTTACGTTCAGTTCACTATTAGATACGTTCAGAGATTGGTGCCTACGTTCAGGTCACTATTAGATACGTCCACAGATTGGTTCTTACGTCCAGGTCATTATTAGCTATATCCAGAGATTGGTTCTTACGTTCAGTTCACCGATAGATACGTCCAGAGATTGGTTCTTACGTTCAGGTCACTATTAGATACGTCCAGAGATTGGTTCTTACGTTCAGATCACTATTAGATACGTATAGAAATTGGTTCTTACGTTCTGGGCCCGGCACCATAAACTGAGAATATACTTAAGTCATAATTTCATATTCTTCTGTTCATCAATGAATTAATAACTGGGGGTTGATTTTATTTAGTTTTATTCTATTGATGAATAGAATTAATCCATTCTGCATGAGAATATATTTGAATGTTTGACAATAAAATAAATTAATATGAAATATTTCTTTTTTATGGCGCCAGACCCAGGTCACTATTAGATACGTCCAGAGATTGGTTCTTACGTTCAGGTCATATGCATTATAGTTATATATGATATCACTATTAGCTCCGTCCTGAGATTGGTTCTTTGGTTCAGGTCAATTTCTATACTTTGGATCTCCACAGTTTCGGCCTTGAGCATTACTGAATTACTGAAGAGACATAAGAAGAAATGCGCATATAGTGCACTATATTCATACAAGTATATATATTGTGATATTTATTAAATTATCTATATGTGCTTGTAGTGCAGTATAAGGACTCAGTGATTCAGACGAGGACTGCTACTCTGATCTGCCATTAAACCGACCCCGTTGATCAGGTTGGACACATAAGGTTTATAACACATCGACCTTGATCTCATTGTCTTAAAGACATACTGTAAAGGGGTTTGTGTTTTGAGAGAATTTTTACTTTAGGATCTAACTTTCAGATACAGATTTTTATTTACACTTAAATGGCAATAAACTTACTCAAAAGAGGAATGTATCCGACTCATTTCATCACATGATTTATGTATGAAAGAAATGCCGACATGCATCATATAAATATAATTAATTTTACAATGCAAAGTTTATTTAATTGTTAATAAAATTTAAGTGTCATTTACTGGCCCTTTCCGTTGTGTGGTGTGGCAGTGTCAGAATAAAATGGGCCAGTAAGAGTTACGTGTACACAACAACATCTGTAATAAGACCAAAACAAATCTATATAACAGTTTATATACAAGTATATGAGAGAGAAATTTCCGTGGAATATTCAGCGACCATTTTGTGGTTTTGAGCACCTGCAACACAGTAAACTATTTTTCACATAAAGTACGCAAATAAACTTTATCTGCAGGAAATTACAGAATGACGATATCGTTAGTATCGCAATTCTTTATATATATATATATATATATATATATATATATATATATATATATATATATATATATATATATATATATATATATATATATATATATACACACACACACACACACACACATATATATATATATACACACACACACACACACACACATATACACTATATATACACACACACACACACACACACACACACACACACACACACACACACACATATATATATATATATATATATATATATATATATATATATATATATATATATATATATATATATATATATATATATATATATATAAGTAATACATGTTGCTATTGCTTATATCTCCTATCAGGAAAATTTCACATACATCATCGTGCCGCTTACCGCTTTATATCAATGTCTACCGGTCCAGTCGGTGGCGTCTGAGAATTCAGGGGTTGTAGCCCTACCGACGACAAAACTAAAAGAAAGAAAGAAAGAGAAAATAATCATTTAGAACTAATTCGAGCATCTAACTATATAAGTAATAACGAAATAGTGTTAATATCTTTTTCTTCTCTTTTTCTCGTCTAACTTACATGTAAGGTATTTTGGATTTGCTAATACATATCATTTACGAAGTAAAAACTCCGAAAAAATATTTTATGCATAATTAGGAGGAAGGCAGAAGTCCACCATAGGTTGTTTGATTCAATGTATTAATATTTTCTCATCTGTAGATTTATGTGTATTTGGTTATGTATTCAAGGATAAAAACTTGTTGACCGATTTATGACAGTTTAAAATGGTTATTAGTAGTAGCAGTCATGACCAAACTGATCCAGAACTTGAGAAATTTTAAAATATTCTATGGCTCAGTCCAAGGCTATGCTGTCCGAATCTATTTGGGTCAGTGTCCTTCCACAGGTACTGACACGAGAACAACTTAAATCTTACATTATTTTCAATCAAAAGTAATATTACATGCATTATTTCATTTAACTCGATGTTATTTGCACAAGGATATAAGGAAATAAATCTTTAAATGTATACATTCCTATACATATCTTTACATATAGATATGAAATCTTCGGAAAAATGAAGTTTTCTCTTTCTCTGTCTATCTTTTGTAAATGTCCAGAAGCTTTGTCAGTAAAATTTACGTGCGTCAGGTACAGAAACCATACATGTAACTGACTCCGAGTCTGAATGGTCATCGTGAAACGTACAAATGTCTTTTTCGTCTATCGGATCCACATCAGTGTCCGTGCCCGGGGTCTCGGTAACCCCGGTCCAGGTATGTGCAGTACGACTCGCAATCGTATGGCTCCGACGTTTTGATTGTTTTTAGAGAGAGACGGTTCTGCAGCTGGTTCGGTCAACTCTTTATTTGCAACTACCTCTTTGAAAGCGGTCGCTATTTTAATGGATATGATGGAGATTAGACCAAGGACTTATAAACAAGTCCTTGATTAGACGTTTAGATTTACGGAAGATAAGCGCAACAAAATTTCACGATCGATATATGGGGGAATTTCGGTCAAATTATTGGGAATTCTTGCACAATTTTAGCAAGGGAAAACAACCGAATTTCGGCGGTAAATTTATGATAATTTATGATATGAAAATCACTGATTAGCGGCGACAATGCTGGACCTCAGTCAGAAAGTCTTGCATGCTCCACATACAGAAAAAAAAATTCCCGGGGGAAATGGAATACATGTATTATCCCCCGGAGACTTTACCGTGTACATTCCTCGAAAGAAGGCTTTTATGTAGAATTTTTCCGCATAGCAAACTTTCCTACCTCACGGGCATTGGTCTGAAGTTTATGTTTGTTTTGTAAAAACATAATTCTTCTTATTCATTTATTTATTTTTGTTGGTGAATAGTTTGAAATTGCCTAATATATTTCTTTGAATGGGAAATGTGCATATATCCTCCTCACAGAATAATTTGCGATACATGTGATTTAGAATTAAATAATTCTACACTATTTTCTTAAACATTCTGGAAATCATAGTCTGCTTAAAGAATGAAAGAGTTATACACACAGATAAATATCAGCAATTGTTTACATATAAGAGGATGTTTCTTATTTAGTATATTCCTAATCTATATATCCGACAAACTTCTAGTCAAACGTCAATATCAACTAGAAATAGACGGCCTAGAATCAATATGGCTTGAAGTCAAATTTCCCAAAGAAATCTTCCTTTTATGCTGTGTTTATCGCCCCCCGAATAGCCCAAATCATTTTTGGGATAACCTGCACATTTCCATTGAAAATGCCATCTCACATAATAACCGTGTAATTATCATTGGCGACTTTGTATTGTTTATTAATCATAAGCTGTACAGCTTATAGACAGATACATGCAATATAGGTAATCAACGTAAATATAATAATATACATGGTCAAGTCTAAGAGAAGGTAAATTGAGAGATGGAATCAGAATGCACACATACATACATATACACATACATACATACATATATATATATATATATATATATATATATATATACATATACGTATACATATACATACATATACACACATACACATACACAACTACATATACATACAACGGCATGAATTTTGTCATTAAATTTTGTATGCGCATACTCAAATATAATAAAGTATAAATTGTATTAGAAATCAAACATATATCATATATCATATTATATATAAATATATAAAAGGTTACAAAATAGCCAACAATGCTCACTTCTTAATTTGGAGGCTTGCGTAAGAAATTTTCCTAAACCGCATAATTCTTTTACATTTGAGGTGCTGAGTAATGGTACTAATTTATAGACAGAGGGCCGGGTATAATAGTATTTCTTTAAAAAATTTTGTCGGAATGGTTTGTACAAGGGACATTTCAGTATAAAATTAAATGTAGATCTCCTCACCGAAAATAACCACAGACTCCTCGATATTATTGACTCTGCTGACCTACAAAATCACATAAATGCCCCTACACGCTTTGGTCCTACGCGACACTCATTACTTGACCTAATTTTGACAAGGGAGTGTTCGGTTAATAGCTCTGAGATCATTAACGTTGATAGAACAATTTCTGATCATGACGGAATACTATTAGAAATAAAAACTAATAATAAGTTTAAGCTTATATTCACAAGGGAAATATGGGACTATAAACATGGAAACGTTGATCTTTTAAATAATGTTATAAATGATACAAACTGGGGGGATATACTTGATACAAACAACGATGTTGATACTGCTTGTGAATTATTTACTACAAAATTTTTAGAACTTGTGAATTTACATATCCCAAAACGAACAGTTACAATTAGGCCAAAAGACAAACCCTGGTTCAATTCTGAGCTCCGCAAAGAATTGCGCACTAAGGAAAGATTACGGAAAAAAGCTTTAGAAACCGGCTCGCCAATCTTATTTCAAAAATACAAAAAACTTCGTAATCTTTTTAATAATCATAGTAAAGTGGCAAAACAAAATTATTATGCTGATCTTTACGGAATAATTGATAATTACTGTTCTAATAACAAACAAGATTTTTGGAAACTCGTACGTAAAATAACAAAAAACAGTGCTTCTCGATCAATACCCCCTCTTGTAAACGCAGAAAATGGAGATGTAGCAATTGAAGATACAGAAAAGGCTATTCTACTTAATAATTATTTTGCAAATATTTCTACAATTGATGACCCCGATGATTTTGTCCCAACCATCCCACTCAGAACAGATAACGCAATTCAATCCATAGATATAACTGAAAAAGACATAGTTGACGCAATCCAATCTTTGAAATTAAATAAAGCTTCAGGACATGATGAAATCAGTCACAATATGCTAAAATCAACAGCTATTACAGTAGCGAAGCCTCTTCTTTATTTGTTTCAAATGTCCCTAAGATTATGTAAGTTCCCATCTATGTGGAAACATGCGCGCGTTATGCCTATCTATAAAAAAGGGGACCCCAATCTACCGTCAAACTATCGACCTATCTCTCTTCTCAGTACCGTTGGTAAGCTCTTTGAACGTGTAATTCACAAATACATTTATAATTTTTTGCTTGATAATAAACTGTTTTACAAGTATCAAAGTGGGTTTTTAGCAAATAACTCTACTGTCTATCAACTTTTAGAAATTTATCATTCCATTTTGATGGACATGGAAAATAAAAAAATGACATGTTTTATTTTTTGTGACATTTCTAAAGCATTTGATAGAGTTTGGCATAAAGGTCTAATTGAAAAAATGAAATCTCATGGCATTAAAAGCGAACTTCTAAATTTTTTTGAAAACTATCTTTGCGAAAGGAAACAATCTGTGTTTATAAATAAAGCTTTATCACCCATAAAATCCATAAACGCTGGCGTACCCCAGGGCTCAGTCCTTGGACCTCTGATGTTTCTAATTTTTTTTAATGACATTTCAGATAACCTTATAAATATATCTAGATTATTTGCTGATGATACATCCCTGTCAGCTTCATCAAACAACCCTGCAGAATTAAAAATAAATCTCGAAAATGATTTAAGGGAAATCAGTGAATGGTCAAATGTCTGGAAAGTAAATTTTAATCCAGGTAAAACGGAAATTCTTTATTTTGGCAACTGTCCTGATAATTTTGTAATCAATTTTGACAATGTAGCAGTGAAACCTGTCAATAGCCATAAACATCTAGGCATAACGTTCGACAGTAATTTAAAATGGTCAAGTCATATTGAAATAATTTGTAAATCTGCACTTGCCAGAATAAATGTTTTGAAAAGGTTAAAGTATACTTTAACTAGAAAAACACTAAACAAAATTTATAATTCGTTTATCTTGCCAATTTTGGAATATGGGTGTGAAGTATGGGATGGATGTTTAAAATCTGATGAAGACAGGCTGGAGAGGGTACAGTTAGAAGCTGCCAGATTGGTTACGGGCTTACCTTTATTTTCATCAAGAGAATCTTAATGTTTTGAAACCGGATGGGAAAAGCTTTATGAACGCCGCATACGAAGAAAACTTAATATGTTTCATAAAATATACTATAATAAAGCACCTGACTATTTGACCGACATACTTGACACATATAGAAGACATAACAGATACAACTTACGCAGTGATACAGACATTTATCTACTTAACTATAGACTACAGTCGACTCGCAACTTTTTCTTTCCTTCAGTAATTAATAGCTGGAACAATCTACACCCTGGCATCAGGAACATTCCATCATATGACCAATTTAAAACATGTCTTAAGTCTGAAAGTGATTCGTTTTGTTTACCTGATTATCTTCTAAACGGCGAACGAAAACTAAATATCATTCATACAAGATTGCGATCATCCTGTAGTATTTTAAACGCTGACCTCTATCGCGTTAATCTAATAAACTCCCCTTCCTGTCGATGTGGTAATCCAAATGAAAATTCTTTTCATTTCTTTTTCGAATGCACGTTGTATAATCAACAAAGAGTTTTACTTTACGTATCACTAGCAAATTTCCTTCCCCTAACTATAGAAACAGTCTTATTTGGAGACTTGACACGTCCAGAGCAGGAAAACGAGCGTCTCATGAATGCAGTGTACTCGTACATAAAACACTCTAAGAGATTCGACTCTCTCTCTCTCTCTCTCTCTCTCTCTCTCTCTCTTATTTATTTCCTGAATGTTATATGATTATTTATATATGAAATGTGATATCAACTTTGCCATCATGTTTGTTTAGCTTTGTATGGAAAGGGCGTTTCATAAGTTTGACAACTTGTGCCCAATTCCAATTTCTCTTATAGAAATAAAATATGTTTAAACTAATTTAGCATATTCCCTGGGATATTTTCATTTATAAAATCATGCAAAAAGTAAAAATCTTTTAGTAAAATTTCCAGGTGGATGAGAAGTTTTCCTATACAGAAAATAGATTTTTTTACTCAGTCTATTTTGACCACGTGATGGGCTTAGGAACTTTGATATGTTTCTATACTTCACTCTTGAATAGCCGGTCCTTTGTTGAACATGCTGGATTCTTTGATAGGATATCTAATAATGTTCCCATGCTGAGCGTGTAGGAGCCGTAGACAGGAAGTATAGTGTGGCGTTCCTATGCCGGACCTTAAGAAAGAAGTCTAGTAATATTCCTATGCTGAACCTGTCGGTCTCTTAAGTAACTAGCCTAGTAAAGTTTTCTCCAAATCTTGCACCGGTGAATCTCAGTGGATGAAGTGATCGACACGTAACCGAGACATGCCGAGCTGGACTCGAACCGTGCAAAACCACTGTTCTCTTTTTCAGATGAGATTGAAAACGAGGTACTATGTCACGGTAGGCGAAGCACGTAGAAAAATCCCTCGCAGCTTCGGATGGATCCGTTGTAAAGATATGAGTTTCTATGCAATGTATCAGGCAGATAAAGCCGGCGTGGCCTAGTGGTATCGCGCTGGACTCCTGATCGGGAGGTCGGGGTTCGATTCCCACTCTGGTCAAGCCGGTGTCCTGTCTTTCGGATGAGACAGTAAAAACCGAGGCCCCGTGTCGTGGTATGCATGGCACATTAAAGATCCCTCACTGCTTCGGGTGGGTCCGTTGCAAAGGTCAAAATTTGTATGCCCCGCATCAGGCAGATGCCGTTACCATATACGTGAAATATTCGTGGTGTGACTTCAAACAAAAATAAATAAATCAATCAATTAATCAGGCAGATACCGTGAAGTGGATCTGGTGTTTCCATTTTTTAGATCATAAATCAGAGTTGTAAATCCTTTCTGTGAAACACCCATGCACACATGTAATAAGAGCAGTGCAGCGTTATGGGTACTTGGTATAATGAAGAACAATGAATAACGAGACGTTATGTGATGGGAGCTTAATGTTACATGGGACCTTTCCTTTTCTGTCTGTTTTCTTTACATATCTTAATTTTCCTTCTTCATGAAATACATGTTTAGTAAGCATGCACTTCTAATAAATAGAGCATTTAAATGCCACAAATATAAAAGAACAATCAAATTTGACCTCATTACCCTCGAAGTATTGAAAGTATATTATGATTTAAAACACGATACCCGAAAATAAAAGATTTGACTTACTCAAGTTAGTAAATGACACGAGTTTCATTTCATTTTCTGCTGTATAGCAACATAAAGCTCATTATCTAAGGTCCCATTTATGTTTACACCTTTTGTTTATTTCAGTATCCTGTTAGCTTATCAGAGAGACGTCTTTATACTTTTAAACTCCAGACATTTTATAGAGATGGGACATAGTTAAGTTACTAAAGTACTGAAATAAAATATATTGTACTATTAAAACAAACACAAATCGTAGAGTAAGCATAAGTATGTGATATCTTACCTGGTTACGTAGGGGATAGCGCCTTATCTGGCTTTGTGAGGGATACTTTGTAATGGTCAGCTGTCAATGACTCAAGATGTTCTTTGTCCGGATTACTTATCCACGTGAAGAATGAAATAAAACTCGGTCATTAACTGGTCAATATTTTTTATTTGCTATGAGATATACATGACATTAGTATTTACTTGTTTCTGAGCATATCTCGACCAGGTGTAATTTTGTCTGGACATTGTGCATACATATGTTTCATAATTGGGGGAATTTCCCCAAGAGCTGTTTATTGTGTATTGTTTATTGGATGACTTGTCGTTTCGAATATGTGAGAAAGCTATCGGTTACTGCTTGTTGGTGGTGAAAAATAAAATATTCCCCCGCCTTTCCGCCAATAAAAGACCACTACCATCAACAACAACAATACTTGAACAAATCTAAACAGAAAAACCCCAAAACACCACGAGAATCCCCCACCCACCCCATGATACCAAACACAATGCCCCGTTCCATTCTTCCTCGTTACATATGGATCTTGCATTTGTTATCCATGTGACCACACGAGGCTTTAAGATTGAGAAAACAGACAGCAAATTAAAACAATCCCGAGGTGTGAAATTGAGAAAAACAATTTATGATAGATTTTATGTAGTTTTATGACAAAATTGTAGTAAAAAGCACGGGAACTTAGTACTGCTTCTAGTACTCAGTCCGCTACCGTGACCAGTATTTATATATGTACTAACCATTAAAGAAGACATTTACTCTTACTAAAGACGAAAATCAACTGACCAGCGTCAGATTCGAACTCAGTTTAGTTATTGTCCACCACAACCACCACTATCAACATCATCATCATCATCACCACCACCACCATCATCATCATCACCACCACCACCACAACCACCACCATCATCATCATCGCCATCATCATCATCATTATCATCACCATCACCACCACCACCACTATCAACATCATCATCATTATCATCATCACCACCACCACCACCACCTCCATCATCATCATCGCCATCATCATCATCATCACCACCACCACTATTAACATCATCATCATTATCATCATCACCACCACCACCACCATCATCATCACCACCACCACCACCATCATCATCATCATCATCATCATCATCATCATCATCAATCATCATTACCATAATTTCCCAAATCGGGATATTAACTTTTAAGTTTTGTTCTACATTGGCGTTGACAAAGTACATATTATTGACAATTCTGAGGTGTATTTCTCAGTCCGAATAATTGAATAAGTCATACCTTTATCTCGTCTTAAATGATCTAGATAAGTCATACCCGTATCTTATCTTAATTTATGCTAAATAATGTTTTAATTCTGTCATGAAATTTGAATTTGATAATTTTCCTAAATATAAAAGTATGATACAGTTAGTCAGATAGATGTAAATTAGCTTTCTTTATCAAACTTAATCTCAATAGATGTGTAAACACGACAGAGGTGTAAAATTTCTCATAACTTTAAACAGCAATAATTAGTGATCCCTTTGATTATTTGAAGTTTATCTCTGCGCGATGAATATTAAAATCTGTTGCGGCAGCTGCTGAAATATCCATGCTAATCTTCTAAACGTTGAATAATAGCATTATATCGGCTGAGCATTATGAAGTACAACATCGTAAGTGTTTCATCAAAGATGAACTTACGATATTAGTGTTTAGTTTTAGCTCTGTTCACCGACATTAATTGCCCGACCTACAGTAGTAACCTTATAGTTTCTGCAGCAGCACGCGTCCACTCAGCTTGTGTATAAGTTGATTCAGGTGGTGCGCCTCATTTGCCTCGATGGCCATTGTCTTGTGTCAGTTTGCCTTGTTTCCAGTCCTGCTATGAGTCAAGGATACTCCTATCCACTCAGCATCTGCGGGTTCCTCATCCACTTATCTCCTTACAGGGCTGCCGTTCGCTTCTATGTGAGAACGGATGACTGTGATTGGTCTTTAACATGTGATGCAACCTTTAACACGTGATGCCACAATCCTGATTTACATACAGATAGCAACCATAGGTCGTTAATTACCAAATGGAATAGGTAAGATCTTCCATTTTCTTTTCTTTTCTTTTTCTTTTTTTTTTTTGCATTTTCAGGTATGTCTAAGAACCAATGGTTAATAGCAATTTGCAAATGAAAGGAGCTTATTTTTCTTTCGAATTAACAAACATGATTTCTTTGATTCATATATTTACTTTATTATATCTAAGACCGTACATGATCTTTACATAAAATGTTTGTATTTTACATGGCACGAAGTGATTAATTGCAAACGACAAAAGTTTACTCATATATTTATATTTGTTTCCATTTTATGTCCCCGGATTGATAGATCGAGGGCATATTGTTTTACCATGACTGTTTGTTTGCTTGTCTGTCTGTCTGTCTGTCTGTTCGTCTGACAACTTTCACCTTGGCCATAACTTTTGAACCGTGACGGACAAAGGCTTCATATTTGACATGCGTGCTTAACTAATGAAGTCCTTTCAAATGTCGATGACCGTTTGACCTTGACGATGACCCTCACGCTAAAAATAACTGTTTGGACCTTGTAGCCGCCGGGGCATTACTGTTTCACAAACACAGCTTGTTTCAACAGATAATCATACTGGTGAAAAATTCCATACATTTACCAAATTGTGTTTCGAAGTACTACGTTGCTGGTCAATTAAGAAAGAGATATATTTTTAATCTTAGCTGAAGAAGATGTCGCTACTGGAGAAGTCAACGCAAGAAATGACATTACAGAACACCACGTCCATGACGTCATTTCCTCTTGGACAATCCACTTTGAATGATACACCATTACGAGAAACTGTATCGGGTGTTTCATTCAGTAACTGGTCGAATTTAGAATCGGCAAGGCAATTCTATTATCCCGGAGAACATGGTGTCGTACCGACTGCTGTGTTCGTGGGCGTACTGGCCGTCGTAGGATGTTTCGGTAACTTACAGGTCCTTATTGTATCATTTCTAGAATACAAAGCAAAATGTACCTATATCACATATGTCCGGGCTCTGGCGGTAATCGACTTCCTGACATGCGTTCTTCACATGCCGGCAGAATTTCTTGATCTTTATTATCCGTACGATTTTTTCAGTGCGTGGACCTGTCGCATTTTTCGGTTTAATAACTCCTTCCTTTTCCTGACATCCTCTTTTATCTTACTTGCAATCGCAATAGACAGGTATCGACATGTATGTTACCCATTTCGCATCCAGCGGACAGTGTCCACTGCCCGGAAGTTCATCGCTCTTTGTGCGTGTTGTGCTTTTGTACTTTCCTGCCCTTTGTTCGTTATATATGGCCCGCATAGAGTGGAAGTTGATTACGGAATTTTTGCCAAGGAGTGTTACGTTAACGACACTTTCCTAGGAACTATTTATCCTCTCGTATACACTGGATTATTGTATTTGATAGTAGTCATCGTCGCAATTATTTTGATATATACCTACGCATCGATCGGCATAACATTGCGAAGTCAGGAAAGACGCAGAGTTACGTTAATGAACAAGGATGCGTGTGAATGTCACTTCCGGTCTGAGTGCCGTCGTCCAAGTTACAGCAAACAAATATGGACAACTGTCACACATCAACTTTCAAACGAATCGGAGGAACGTCCAGCAAGTCAGAAAAATTCCCAACGAAAACAAAAGAAATCTGCTTCACGTCGTTTTGAGATTCGGAAGTATACCAAAATCTTATTCCTAATTACTCTGATATTCATTTTGACATACCTACCGTTCGTGAGTTTGAGTTGTGTGGCTTTGACTCATCCAAATTTAAAAAAGAGTCTGAACGACTTAGAAATAAGTCTGTACGAGATAGCAATGCGGTTAACGTTGTTGAATAATGTTAGTAATCCTTTCGTGTATGGCATATTCGATGATCGATTCAAAATTGCCAGTAGAAAGTTGTGCTCTAAGTGTTGCTTTCTTTGCACAAGAAAAAAGGAAAGCATGATAAGTTACAGATTCTGACGTCCCACCATTGGAATGGTATGACATTCCTTCAGCATCGTCTTTGTGTATATCCTTTAGTACATGTAAATGTAAAATAATATTATGTAATGTAACGAAAAGATTGTAATATAACATATGAAAAGTATATATATTTTTTTCTTTCAAAAATTGGTTTGAGTGTTATATAAACGTCAATTCATGAATACTGAATTACAGAAGACAGAATTGTAGATTTACGCAACGCATCCACCGACGTAGTGATAAATCGTGTAGATCTTTTACGTATCACGTCTACCGAGACACAGAACCCCGGTCTTTATTGTCTCGTTTGAAAGGGAGGACATCGACGAGTGACTCGGACCCGGGATCTCTCGATCACGAGCCAAGCAGGTAACACATTGAGCTACGCTGGCTCATATGATTTACTGTACTTGTTACGGAATATAATACTTGATATAACATGCTAGTGGGCAGAAAAGAAATCTGACTCAGCTGTATACATAACAGTTATAGCAAATAGATCAATATAAGTAAACATGAAGACATCACAAAATTAAAAGATTTGTTATGGTTGATCCGTAACTTCAGTATGGACCCACTTTCCGACTCAATCGTAAAACAAATACAGCTGATGGATAACCCTCCATATAGAGGACAAAAGACCAACAGGCAACGTGAGTCGAGGTCATAAATATACAAACATTAATAATTCATATAATATCATCTATGACTGTAAGAAATTATAATGCGACATGAACCACAGAAAAAGCATGCTCTGTCTGTCTAGATTCTCAGGTTCTATTGTCAGGTGACAACATCGAAACTTTTAATCTCCTCATTGTTTATACTATATCATCTTAAAAGATAGGGCAAAAGATTCCACATGATACATTCATAAGAAGTTAGTGCACCGAATTTAGAGAAATTTTCTAAAAAAGAAAGTTTAATTTACCACCAAATTTTCAAGTTTACTATTTGAACTGTACTCCTGAGTAAAAATTAAGGAAATAATTTGCTGGTTTGCATGGTAGTCCTAAACGTTAGTACAGGCTCTGTAGCTAGCGAAACGTTAGTACAGATCTATAGCTAGCAAAACTTAAGTACAGATTCTGTAGCTAGTAAAACGTTTGTACTGGCTCTATAGCTACGTTAGTACGGGCTTTATAGTTAGCGAAAGGTAATTACAGGCTCTGTAGCCAGCGAAATGTTAGTACAGGCTCTTTAGCTAGCAAAACGTTAGTGCAGACTCTATCTAGCAAAACGTCAGTCCGGACAATAGCTAGCGAAACGTAAGTACAGGCTTTGTACCAGCGAAACGTTAGTACAGACTCTATAACTAGCGAAACGTTAGTGTGGACTTTATGGCTAGCAAAACGCTCTAGTACAATCTCTACAGCTAGCAAAACGTTAGTACAGGATCTATAGCTAGAAAAACGTTAGTACAGACTCTATAGCTAGCAAAATGTTAGTACAGACTCTATAGCTAGCAAAATGTTAGTACAGACTCTATAGCTAGCAAAACGTCAGTACAGGCTCTACAGCCAGGGAAACGTTACTACAGGCTCTGCAGTTAGCGAATCAAGCTAAGTGAGCAACACAATACACCGATCCACTTTACAGCATAAAAAGTGATGTTTGGCGGACTTCTGATTGTTATGGTTATGACGTCATTATCAAATGTCCGACTTGTCCAACCTTGCATGACGTCATCATAGTCGTATTTTGCGCTAAAGTACGTAACATTCGACTGAAGTGGATCGGTGTATTACTGTAAGATAAGAGTCTTATCAATCGACAATACCAAGACTGTACATTGTTGGCAATAATTCTCAAACATTTGTGTCAAACAGAGGTGTTTCCTTTGTACATTTCTTGCCAATCTTGGCTTGTTAGACTGAATTTAAGGTAGATGAATATATCATTCAGTCTCGGGGTCATCAATTGTCTGATGTCGACCAACATGAATCTACAAGTATATTGAATTAAAAGTAAGTTGAACACCATGTCTTGAAAAAAAATTGTGAAACGGTGATATAAAAGAAAATTGTTCGATGAAGACAGAAATTTTATTTACTGATACCCTTATTTACTGATTTACTCGTACTCTAATCCAGTACTATTGTCATCGTCATACACCATAAATGCCATTAATGATACTGTCCTATGACTTATTTGTAATTTGTAAAATTAAAAATTATATTCATTTATGCTTGTTTTAATTTTACAAATTACAAATAAGTCATAGGACAATACCCTTATTCTGTTATTACAGTCATCCTCATATCTCATATATGTCAGTAATAGTACCCTTATCCTGTTACAACAGTCATTGTCATACCTCGTATATATATATATATATATATATATATATATATATATATATATATATATATATATATATATATATATATATATATATATATATATATATATATACAGTGGAGCTCGGGTAGCTCAGTCGGTTAGAGGATCGGATGCATGACAGCTAGGTGATTCGGTACCATAGGTCGTGGGTTCGAGTGAAAAATAGGGTGCCTTGATAACTGTAGTGTCTTTGTGTTTTATATGTTTGTCTAATTTGTCTTTATTTTCTACAGGTATTTCTTCGGAGATCCAAGGTCCATAGTACTCCCAGGTGTTTCACTGATTCTATTTGTGCTTTATATATATATATATATATATATATATATATATATATATATATATATATATATATATATATATATATATATATATATATATATATATATATCAGTTATGGTACCCTTATCCTGTTACCACAGTCATCGTCATACCTCATATGTGTCAGAAATGGTGCCGTAATCCTGTTACCACAGACATCGTCATTCCCCATATATGTCAGTAATAGTGCCCAAATTCAGTTTTCATCGCCATATCCCATATATATATATATATCAGTAATGGTACCCTAGTCCAGTGACCACTGACATCACCATAGCCATATATGTTAGTAATGCTACTATAATCCAATTACCAAGGGGCATCACCATAGCTCATATATGACACTCACAGTAATGATGGTACCCTAATCAAGTTACTGTTGCCATCGCCACATCCCATATATATCAGTAATAGTACCCTAATCTAGTTACCACTGATATCGTCATACCTTATATATGTTAGTAATGGTACCCAAACTTCAGTTACTGCTGGCATTGCCATACCACATATATATCAGTAGTGGTACACTAATCCATATCCCATACCCTTATTATGTCATTACAGTCATCGGCATACCCCATATATGTCGCTAATGGTACCCAGATTCAGTTACTGCTGGCATTGCCATACCACATATATATCAGTAGTGGTACACTAATCCATATCCCATACCCTTATTATGTCATTACAGTCATCGGCATACCCCATATATGTCGCTAATGGTACCCAGATTCAGTTACTGCTGGCATGGCCATATCCCATATATATGGCAGTACTTAATGGTACCCTAATCCAGTTACTGCTGGTATCGCCATACGCCATATATGTCAGTAATAGTACATGTGTATTATTGCAAAATGATTATATTTTACTGTATGTTATTGTTATTACCTTTGTAATGCCCTTTCATTGTTGTAAACATATTACTGATTGCAACATAACGATTGGTGTCTTAGTAAAGTACTGACTTCAGAAGTTTTCTATTTTTATTTTTTGTACACGTTACATTGGATCTGACAGTGGTATATCACTAAATTTTGAGCCCCATGTTCAGCGTTGGATTCCTGAATGATAGACAACCGATCATCTTTTCTTTGTTCAGGTATGTTCAGGTACGTTTACCTTCGTAATCAGTCCAACTATCGGGCCGCCGTCGGACTATCGGGCCGTCGGCCGGACTATTGGGCTGTCGGACTATCGAGCCGTCGGACTATCGGGCTGTCGGACTATAAGGCGGTCACCCTTTTCTTTACCTCGCTATCGGAGAAGAACTAAAATTCCATATAACGGTATAGAGATCTCTGTTAGCTTCGAAAAGTTTAGTTAGGTAAAAGTATGAGGTCATACAGCAAGCCTATCCATCATGAAGGTTAAATGAGTTTCGCTGACCGTTATCATCCGTTAGGCGGCGTACTATGAGTTAGAAACGACGTTGAACTTTAGCAGTCTTATGACGTCATAGAACATTTCATTGTTCTTTATGTCATTTTTGTGGGAATATGTTTTATATTAGGACCGCGAAGTTCATTTTCTTGGTGTGGTGGTGAAACAAGATGTCCTTGGTAAAACTAGATAAAATGATTTAATATAGTTTGTCGTATTTAAAGACGTACATGTATGTGATAGAACAACAACAGCAGCAGCTACAACAAAAACCATTTATATATCAAAAAAGGATTCTCAGTTTTATATGTCCAAAAATCACCACTATAATACAATCGAGTTCTCTCTATTATATTTCCTTTTATTCATTCCAGGTTTACTATACATCCTTGTTCATCCCATTCATAATTTTGTAATATAATGCCTCCCCATCCTTTCCCTCTCAACACCTCCCCTCCAAATTGCCATATAATGTCACAGGACACATAGATCTACTGTAGAATTTTATTTCAAGTAAGTAAAGCTCAGCGCACATAGCTAGTTACATAAATAATAGGAATATAACTCTAAAATATTTCTAAATGAGCCCGCATGATCTGAATAGAACCATTAATTCTTTGTCGCAAGGAGAGAGGGTTTATTGATAATCTAGCCAAATCGCAAGGTCCGTCCGTGGTATCATAACTACTAACTTTAGTAATGTTGAGCCAAACCTTGCCAGCAGGGGCGTAGCTGCCTATACGCCAACACGTCATGGCGTGCACATCACGGAGACAAAAAAAAATAAATAAATAAATAAATAAAAAAAAATAAATAAATAATTAAAATGTGACTCAAAGACATCCATATCATATGACAACTCGTAAGTGTGAAATCAATATGCGAAAACATTAATCTTCAACTTTCTTAAAATCAAAAAGACTTTAATGTTAAGAGGTAGATTCAAGTTCAGCTTTTATTGTGTTCGACATATATTCTTCAATATTAAAAGTCATTTCTTATGACAAAAATAGAACAATGTTATCAAGATTTAGTCCAGAAAGCACGTCTTTGCATTGGATTTTACAAAAATTTTCTCAGGGGAGACCTTCGAACCCCCACTTGCAAGAGAGGGTGATCCCACCCCCTCTCAGAGCTGCGCGCGTCTCGTCAGAAGCTTTCTTTGCGTGCACATAATTCTAGCTACGCCCCTGCCTGGTCTGGATCGCCGAGTGTAGTGATGAATTTAGTTTCGAACATATGCTAACTCTACTTGTATTATTTTAGCAACCAACAACATGGCGTCCTCGGAAAAGGTTCGGCTTTGAAAATAAGATAAAATAACTATTTTTTGGATAATAGAATGGAATTTTGAGTGATCATGCATATTCTTTTTAGGCGTAGATAATCTTGATAAGTGTATTGAATTTGTCGTCCGAATTTCCTCGGTGTACCCCTATTTTACACATTCTTAAACTCGTGGAACCAATTTAAACTTAAGTTAAATGAATGTATTCATTTGAGTTTGTTTATATATAAATTTATATGCTTTTATACACATATATAAATATCATGAGCTCTTTTTTTTTATTTGTTTAAGGTTATTGAGGAGGTCTTAGCAAAAAGACGAATAAGTAAAGATAAAGATGTAGAGCAATTATATTTAGCTAATAGGTAACTTATTTCTCTTTTTCACTTTATCTCCTATCTTGTTTAATATGGTATGTAAGCTGGAGTAAGCGGTTATGTTACCAAATCATAGATTGAACTGTGTTCATAGATAATTTAAATCACATCTTCTCAGTAATGCACAATATTTGTAAATGATTCTTATTTACTACTTATAAATTTGGATTTTATTCTTTTGAATATCTTCCATGTAATTTTTATATTTGATAAACAATATCAGACTTTGGACATGAAAATGTTTCATTTATCTGTACATATCTACAATGTACTAGTATTTTTCAAATTATAGAGTTTGCCCATGTGATGTCACACTACTAGCATTAGTGGCCATGTTGGAGTACAACTCTCGGACTTTTTCCATTGCTACCATGTAAACTTCATTAAATTTCTGAGAAATTAACTATTCATCAGGGTAGATTTCGGGACTTCAGCCTTAATTAATCAGTAAATATACTCAATCAGTTGAAAATTTTTGGTAAAACATTTAGATATACAGTGCGATTATTTCATAAAATTAAGATAAATCAAGCAGTTTTATATGAGCATTGATGGATAAAGTCCGAGAGTTGTACTCCAATGAGGTAGATAACTCTAGCTAATTTGAGGAAAACAGGGCTGTATGGGAACACTCTATATTTAACGGAAAAAAAAATTAATCTATATATATTTAATATTTTTTTTTACAGAGATCTCACAGAAGTGGTAGATCTGGGACGATACAAGCATCTAAGAACATTGTGGTTAAATGGGAACAAGGTAAGTTTTGTTTTTTAAAGATTTCATTTTACAAGTCAAGAATTTTCAAAAATCAATTATATAAAACAATCAAAGTACCATCCTGTCTAAAATTGGAAACATTTTGGATATTTACAATTGATTATATATTTTTGTAGCTGATGTTGATCTAAAACATCTTATATCTTGTTTTGTATATTTCAGATAAGAAGGATAAGCTGCTTGAAGAATAATTACCACATGGCTGAATTACACTTACAGGACAATCAGCTAGTAGAAATTACAGGTGCATTACGCCACCTGACCTGTATGAAAGTCCTAATGCTTCATAATAATCAGCTGACCAAGCTAGAGAAAGTGGTCAAGGAGCTACAAAAAATGCAGACCCTGCATACACTCAGTAAGTAGTAGTGCTGCTGACCAAGCTAGAGAAAGTGGTCAAGGATCTTACGCTACAAAAATGCAGACCCTGCATACACTCAGTAAATAGTAGTACAGCTGACCAAGCCAGAGAAAGTGGTCAAGGAGCTGCAAAATTGCAGACCCTGCATACACTCAGTAAATAGTAGTACTGCTGACCAAGCTAGAGAAAGTGGTCAAGGGGCTACAAAAAATGCAGACTCTGCATACACTTAGTAAGTAGTAGTACAGTTGTAGTTCTGAGTTTATTTCTTGTTTCTTAGACAAAGATATGTGAAGATGAACTCCTGAAAACTTACAACTTCATGAATCCTAGAAATTCTACTGATAGAGAGTGATCTCCATCACACTCATAATTAAGTGGTGACACAATGCCATGTCATGCAGTAGAATTATGAGTTATAGCTCTTAGTTTGATGTTTAATTTGTTCTATGTTTCCCATCCAGTTTGATTAGAATTTGATACAGGTCTATAATTTACACTTTCTTATTACCTATTTGTAGTGAAGTAATCCTATCAATGTCAGTTATTGATAATTTTTAAGGCAATATATGTCATGTAGTCAGCAGTGTTTAAAATTATTTTGTTTACAGATAGCAAATAGCAAAATACTTCAATAAAATTTATCAAATGTTTATTCATTTACATACCGGTAGTAATGATGCGTTATTGCATCAAATTGGAAGAAATCAAGTCAAAACTCTAGATCTTGTGTCACAATTTATATCAAATCATAAGAAATGTCCTAAATATTTTCACTACTGTTAAGTTTTCTGTAAGAGCCCATGCAATGAATGTTGCATCTCTTTACACTTTATTCTGTATATTTATTAATATTATGATTCATATGTATGTTTTCAGATCTTTTTAATAATCCTATTGCACAAGAACCTGATTACAGAGTTTATGTCCTAAATTCATGTCCCTCAGTTAAGCTATTAGATAGACAAGGTAGGACATATTCATATTTTTGTATGGGTACTTACTTTGGCCGAGTTGTAACTGCTGTTTATATACTAATTCATAACTATGCTACACATACAATTATATTGAAAAATTCAAGTTATTTAAAGAGTTAATTTAAGCCACTTCATAACAACACTGATATATATATAACATGCCTAGACTTTTTAAGGATTTACACACCTTGTTTTTTTGATAGATTTAGTATGAATTGGAATATGTAAGCTGTAAAATATAAATCAAAATTTTATGGGTAATGGTAAATGATGTAGCAATCAGAATGATTTCTGTGGGATTTATTTTTACAGAAGTACAGAAGAAAGAGAGAGAAGTAGCGCGAAAAATATATGATCAAGACCAAGAGAAGATTCGAGATACTATTGCATTTGGTCGAAGGTCAGAGGGTCCACCTGCGATATATTATCCCAGCTCAGCAGATAGACAACATACTCAATTATCTATAGGTAAAGAATTTTTCTTGAAAGAAAACAACAGCAGGAAAGCAAGTTTGTTTATGAAGACAGGTCTGTTCATAAAGTCAGTAAATGTCACATTGAGCACCATAACATAGGGGGCAGACTCATTATAGTACGTTTAAAAGTGCTTTGCTTGGGTTGCAGTTGATTTGGGTTCGATTCCCGGATTGTACCATTATGTTTAAGAGGGTAGTTACCTCCTGCTTACATGTCATGATATGTCTGAAAGCGACATAAAACACCAATCAACCAACCAACTGTAGAACTACAGATATGTTGGTATGTCGAGTTTTGGTGCAAGTTATCAACACATGATCCAATAATTGACCAATATATTGTATAGGGTGGTAACCTCTTACTTCCATGTCACAATGCGAATCAGAATTGGAAAAATTGAAGAAAACTACTGAGGACTTACAAATAATTGTCCACTTGCATACTTTTATCAAGGTGTGATTTAAAGTTATATATTTTAGGTCATGTTTAACGATTTATAGATGTATTTGAAATAAGTATCATGATGTTCAGAAAAAGAAACAGAATTCTGTGATATCTATATTCTCACTTTGTACAGATCCTAGAGAATTTGGTAACAGCTATCCCCGGGACAAGTAAGTAATGCTAAAAGTGGTAGTTATTAAAACAAAGAAATATTTTTTTTTAATGTATTATGATTTTTTGATAACTTGGATTTAATGGTGAAAATTTCATACAGAATTCTAACAATGTTTACAGTGTGTTGTGTATTTCATGCTATATTCACATAAGGATAGATTAAGCTGAGGAACAAAGTTCCAGCATTTGTCATACTGCACATTTTGAGCAAATGTCTCTGGACACATGAATGTACAGTTCCTTCCAGGGACACCAAAATGTCACCACCTTCGTTTCTTTTAGATATGCAATAAGTCTGAAGGAAACTGGTCTAAAGTAACTGAATGTCAGGAGTGCATTGAAAATACTATAGTGCATTATGAGTTGAATTGAGTAAAATTATTTATCACAAATAAATGGTGTTTATATACATATATATGTTGACATATATATGAATACTAACTAGCACCTTTTTTAGTAATTGTATTTTCAACAAATAAGGAAAATGATCGAAGACTGTACAGAACAATTCTGTAATATACTTTGAATACATGTACATTAACCTGCTTATTTACTGTGATATGTTGATTGGCACAAAAATACACTGACAGATTGAAGATGTAAATATATACATGTTATACATTTGTATCTGTCAAACAAAGCAGCGTGATGTTTTTCAGTGTTGATCACAAGAAGATTCTTTTGATGTCCTTCCTGACACATTATCTGCATTACATATAGGCATGACACATTATCTGCATTACATATAGGCATGACACATTATCTGCATTACATATAGGCATGACACATTATCTGCATTACATATAGGCATGACACATTATCTGCATTACATATAGGCATGACACATTATCTGCATTACATATAGGCATGACACATTATCTGCATTACATATAGGCATGACACATTATCTGCATTACATATAGGCATGACACATTATCTGCATTACATATAGGCATGACACATTATCTGCATTACATATAGGCATGACACATTATCTGCATTACATATAGGCATGACACATTATCTGCATTACATATAGGCAGAACGTTTTTACTGCAGCAATAACTATTAAATCATTTATGAAACAATGTGTAAAGAAGGCAGAATTTATTATTAATTAAGTTAGGTGTTTAAACTTTTACAAATCAGTTTTCTTTATTATATTTTCACTTATGTAATAAAAAGTGCCATGTTAGTTTATTTTCTTTGATCTTTATAACTAAACATACTGCAAAGTAATAATAATAAGATAAAGATAGATCTGTGAAGAAATTAAATAAAGATAAAAATACAAGTAATATAGGTACAGGTAATGATAATAGATTATACCTAACGTGATTGTATAACATGTAATTGTAAATTAATTGTAGTGTGTACAATAACAGAAAAATAAATGCACATTAAATTAATAAGGGAAATTTTGAGAATAGCACATTTGAAATTACAATGAATTATTATTCGTTCTAATTACCACTGAATTATTCTTTATCACTTTCAATTTTCAGGCTAGATAGAGGGTTTGTTTTATCTATATCTATTTCACAATTTCTTTTAGTAAAATTCTTTTGTTTTATCAAACTGTACACATATATATTTATGTGCCTATTTTTCATTTATGACCATGACTGAGAATATGTATATAATTTGAAAAGATACACAAAGCATGTGCAAGAATTAGCTAAATGTAATGTAGAACATGTGAATGCCTGGCTTAAAGTGTATGTATGTGAAGCTACACACAAAATCACCACATTCTTATTTACAGATGTGATATTCCGATATTGCTCTTGAATCTTGAAAATGAGCATTTATAAATTTTCGTCAAGTTTTTTTTCTGCTTTCACAAACCCCTAAATGTACCAAATCTGTGGGGAAAGTTGCTTTTTACATTAATAAATTTATTCAAGGAAGTATGAGGCTTTGAAATATGAATCTTTAGGTCCAGCACTCAACTCTTATGTCTCAAATGTTAAAATATTAACACCTAAGTACATATACACATTATTATTATCAGAACATTACAATGTACCCACTCCTGTGAGTTGGATTTTTATAGAATTAGTTTCTGAGGTACTGACACATACCATGTGGTCCAGCATATATGCTGTGGCCTGGAATATACACTATGGACTGGAATATACAATGTGGTCTGAAATACACATGGCCTGGAATATACAATGTGGTCTGAAATACACATGGCCTGGAATGTACAATGTGGTCTGAAACACACAATGTGGCCTGGAATAAACACTGTGGCCTGGAATATACAATGTGGCCTGCAAGGTGTTTGTCTTACTGACATATCAGCATATACTATACGATTACATTCAGGCAGTATAGTTCAGTTGTTAAGAAGTCTGACATAGGATTGTAAGACGTCTCAAATACTGCAGTCTTGTCTGTGTTGCATGTTATAGTAAACAGCATATGAAACAACCCTCATAGCTTGGGGTAGGTGTATTGCATGGGTAAAAACAGCATGTGAAATAACCCTAATAGCTTGGGGTAAGTGTATTACATGGGTAAAACAGCATGTAAAAAATTACCTTCATAGCTTGGAGTAAAAACAGCATGTTAAATAACCCTTGAGCATAGTTTACATGTAGGGTAGGTGTATAGCATGGGTAAAACTTATCTCAATCATGCACTGACAAGTATGATCTGAGAAGTATTGATTCATGCTGAGGCCAGTGGTCAGTCAGTAGACATGTGGCCGCAATACAATCTACAATGATGTGGGAGGTATTGATTCATACCATTGGTTACAATACAATCTACATATGATCTAGAAGGTATTTATGCAGGCCAGTGGTCAATCATAAGTCATGTGGCTGCAATACAATCTACATATCATTTGGGAAGAACTGATGCAGGCCAATGGTCAATCAGTAGTTATATGGCTGCAATACAATCTACATATGATCTGGGAGGTATTAATGCAGGCCAGTGGTCAGTCAGTAGTCATATGTGGCCTTAATACAATCTACATATGACCTTTGAGGTATTGATGCAGGCCAGTGGTCAGTCAATAGCCATGTGGTCACAATACAATCTACATATGATCTGGGAGGTATTGGTACAGGCCATTGGTCAGTTGGTAGTCATGTGGCCACAGTACAATCTACATATAATGTGGAAGGTATTGATGCAGGCCAGTGGTCAGTCAGTAGTCATGTGACCACAGTACAATCTACCTATGATCTTGGAAGTATTGATGCAGGCCAGTGGTCAGTCAGTAGTCAGTAGTGTGGTCACAATACATTATGTATGCATGATCTGGTAGGTTTTGATGCAGGCCACATCACCCAGATCATTGTGTTGCTGACGTTACCATGGTATCAAATTATCTATTAATTAATCTGTACCTTAATTTAAGTTAAATAGGCTCAATTAATGTGTGAACTGTGAAATATGGTTTTACTTAATGTCCACAAAATCAGGTTTGTTTTTCTGCTAAGCCACTGTATTTAAGAGTTGGTATCTTTTACATTATTCTGCTGACAAGTTGCCATTATGCGTGACTGAAATATATTGAAAAAATATAAAATTATAATACAAAGTATATGACATGACATCATTAAACAAATATCATTAATCTTAGTTAATCAACACTTGCAATTTAATATAGTAGATACATATGTATATCTTAAAATCAATAATTGCTAAATCTTTTTACTAATTATCATTGTAATCTAAAAATTATTTCTTAAAGTAAGGATTCATAGTGATTTTATTACATGTTCTGAGGAAACTGGTTTTGGAAATTATTTAACATCAAAAACAAAATTAAAGGTGCAATGACAACATTGATGTAATATTACATTTTAAATCATATATATTAGCTAAGCTAGTCATGTTATGTATAAATCTCTCCATCATATTTTGTTTAATATAAAATCATATCTTATTACTAATTCATATTCATTTTATGTAATACATTACAACACACACTATCTAATAGTTTTAAAATACACACAAGTTAACAGCTTAATGCTTATATTTCAAGCTGCAAACATTTTTCCACATTTCTGTTTCATTACATATACATTTATTCAGTCATTATAAGATAACCATCATGAAAATGATTATAACCAAACAATTTTGCCTGTTTGTTTAATTTTGAAGCTGCATGAATACACCTTGAATGTTCCTACCTCTTCAGTGTCAGTTTATTATTACTGAAGCAAACAAATCAGTGCATGCAGAAACAATTACAGTTTATCTTTTGAAGCTAATTGTTGTTATTTATAAAACATCCAATGTAGGTTCAGATTATTAATACGTCCCAAGGGTCTGGGTTTAATCATTTATTCAAATTCAGATCTCAGTTACTATCACTGAAATAATATATATTGTTTAATGGTTATCATTTAAAATGACATCTACTTTACATGGTTTATACAATATGCTCATGTATCTATGTCACTATATGTGTGAAGTGTAATACATATTAAATGTACACCTACATATGTATTTTATCAACACTTGGTATTTAATGATTTCAAAGGGATTTACTGTGCCTTCATGTAAGTGAAAAATGTACTGCAATGTGTATTATATGCAGTTGACATTCATTTATCTTTAAAAGTGAAGGAAGGATTCAAGGAGTTAATGTTTCACACAAGTTTTATTGATGAGGATGATGTGGTCTTGAGTGAAGGTCATATTCACAAGTTCAAGGTCACTGGCACCATATTCAAAGAATTCTTGTCTATCATAGAAAGGAGGGAAAAGTTTAAAGCTTAAATAATTAATTAATGATTTTTTATTAAATCTCACGATCCAAGGATATCATTCATTCTGTAATTTAAGCCATTATATAAAGTCGGACCTACACACATGGAGTGTCAGTTTTACTGATTGCCTTAAAGTTTATATGTGAATTGAAAATGACACTTTTTTCTTGTTGATACAATTTTATATTTATTTCACAGTCCTCCTTACGAAAAAACAGAGGATGCCGTTAATGCCAGACGAATGAAGAAATCGGTCACAATTTACACATCATTTGATTGGTCAAAACTACCATTGTATGAAGAACGTAGGCAAAGCGATAAACCATTCGATTCACCAGAAATTATAACACATGTATATCGATAAAACAGAATACTTATAAATATTAATCAATGTGATATGATGTTTTTCTTTTCCCTATATGTTATTAAAGATTTAATTGCATACAGTATAACGTTGCATATTCAACAACTGCATGTTTCAATTTTCAGTTATTTGAGCAGTGCGCTTGTCCTCAAATTTTCTTTTAAAAGATATACAAATGGAGAAATTTAAATGATTTCCTGATATTTAAATATTGAATTGGATGAATTTAACAGTGAACTGAGCTGATTGTACACAAGCAATATCAAATTAGGTCGATTATACATGTAGTATAATTTTTATCAGCTGATCATAAGATGGGACTAAATTTTATCAAAATAAACTTAAGGGGAAAATGCAAGGTTTAAACCCTGGATAACAAGATATGATCCATCCTTCAGAATGCTGTCCAATACGCCATTTCTGAGTTCATTTCTTTTATCATAAAAAATTAAATTTAAGTGGAATTGTTTGTCCATAGGCACGTGATTTGAAACAAGAGACACTAGCCAAACAAGAGATGCTCACTCCTCCTAGGCATCTGGTCTCACCTCTGAATTTCAGGGGTCTCTGAATGTCTGCAGTGGTGCATTGTTGTAAGTGCCATAGTCATGTGACACCAGTTATTTACTTGAACAATATTCTTTAAGATTAGTTAAAGCAAAAAGATTACAAGTGAACAAGCCAAAGGGAAAAAGTGTTATCTACTGTATAGTTAACAAACAAATTTGCTCTTCGATTTATCATAATTAAAATTCTAAAATTGAAACATCAATATTTGTCTGTTAAGTCACATGCTTTTAATGGTAATATTTAAGAATTTCGAAGTGAAGTTGAAAACTCAGAATTAGTCTATTATGACATAAAACAATACATGTAATCTACCTGAAATGACATATCTGAACTTGCACCTATCTGAACCAAATCCACAACTCCCAAGTTGTCTGGAAATAACCATCTCTTAGCCTGTATATATGTATTTGTCACTAAATTATATTTTGTAACTGCATTAAAACCTTTTCTTAAACAGTTATTTTGTCACATTTACTTATCTGTATTATACAACTCTTCTCTATTTTAAAGTGGTACTTTGTTTTGATTTCAGACAATTAGTGAATGTGATGATACTATCAACCATACGTTTTCAGTTCATTGTGATCTACATTTATGTCGTTTATTTCTTGATGCAAAGTTTTCTTTCAGTTTGGAAAACAATGAAATTGAAAATATTTTCATGCCGATAAAAAAACAAAAAAACCCCAGAAGTTTAGATATATATGGTATATAATATTTCATTAAATGCAGAATGTGTTAAATTTGAAGCTTTCTATTTTCTTGTTGATGTATATATATTACTTTGTGAAATTATTTGATCTGTTTAAGAAAAAAATGTATGTTTGTGTTATATTGATATAGTTAAATCATTCTGAGTAATTATGCCTTGTATTTTTATTTCTTTTCTTAGGTATATGTAATATATACTTGCATTTAAAATAATGCCATGAAAGCCTTTGAATATTATGATTCCTTACAATAATATTCCCTCTGGTATACATGTTGGAAATGTGATATTTATTATTATGTGTGAATGAATTTGATTATATCTTAATGTTTACTTGATTTTGACATCTAAATGTTGATTGGAAAGAAATAAAGGTGTATATATGTATTGCTGAAAGAACAGGACACTCCCCTAATCAATAACACAGGATACGGAATATTAAGGAAATACGGTTACAATAAAGAGAAAAGGTAGACTAATAGTCACCTAAAAGTTCTTGATGTATTTATATGTTGATAGGTTCCTAATCCAAAGAAAAAAAGAAATGCATAATAATTCATCCTATGCTTAATCACCATATTACAGTATGTTTAAGACCCTTTCAGTATTATTGACTTTTTGTTGATATCTACTGCTGTTTATGTATGTATCTTACTGTTATGAAGTCTGCTGATTAAATTTTATTATGAACATTGTAATTCAAATTTACAGCAAATGCTGATTTTACAGAAGTATTCATTAACCATGTGTATTTACATAACATATACCCTATTTATGTTTTGTATGGAAATCATTGATGTATCGTTACCTCAGAATCCAAAACAGTATCAGAATGATCTCTTGAGGCAGGCCTTATAATATACTATATGTACAATGTATAGTTATTATGTGGAATGAAAGACATTTGTTTTGTTTTAAAGAGCGTTTTCAAATTCTATTTATTTTATCAATGTAAATTTAAAGTATTTATGTACATTGCATTTGTGTCAAATACATCCATTATGAATTTTCAAAAAATATTGAATTATTATAATATATACATTTGTTTGTTGAATCTGATATGATTTTTTCCCACAACTATGTTTGTTAATCAGTGCATTATAAAAGAAAAATAATATGAATAAATTTTATACATATGATAACGTATCTCATTGTTCATCAAGTGTCGATAAAAATTCTTGCATTATTTATTTACACTTTGTCAAATGTGAAAGATAAAACATCCTCATATTAAGAAAGATAACTCTTCCCTGGATAAAGTAGAAAGCTGGGTCAAGAAGGATCCTGCTGTGACCTTAAACATTGACTTGGAAATCTATAGGAGTCACAAAAAGACTTTGATTATTATGAACTCTGTTGGTAACATCTTTTACTTTTTATCATCTTTCACTTGAAAGTCCATCTGTGTATAAAAGATTGGTGATCAAATGGTATCACATATCTTAATTATTTTGAGGAAGTCATTGAAGGCAAACTCACTAAAAACTTACCATGTTCTTATATTTCGTATGTTAATATTTAATCTGTCATAGAAAACATACAATTTTAATGGACCTTCACAAGCTGGTATTCAGTTTCATTCCCGTACATCTGTTGTATGAATAATGTAGGCATGAGATTGATTATTGTTTTACTTCGTTTCACAATTATTTCCAGTAAAAGGTATCTGGTTGATGCATCACATAGAAATCTGTAGCAGAGCGACAGACTCATCAGAAGCAGTGAAGGATCCTGCTCATTTGTGGGCCACACCTACTGTGCCATGGGACTTCAGTTCTCACAGTCTCACTTGGAAGACAGGTGACTGGTGTACCCATGGTGGGAGTCAAACCCAGATCTTTTGGCCATGAGCGGAGCACTTTATTCATTGAGCTACACTGGCTTTTTAGGCACATGAAAAACAGAACTTGAAGTGATTCATTGAAACAGTGTCCAACACTCCTTAGGAGTAGTGTTTTATGAGCTTTTTCTCTCATTCAATCATATGAAGACATATTATGCAAAATTTAGGAATATTTAGAGAAAATAATTAATGTATGAATAAATGCATCATCATTCATATGATTGAGTGTTTGCTGGTCATACCACCTTAAGTCTGTGCATATGAATAACAAAGAAATCCTAAAAAACTGATGGATGCTCCCTGAACGTTATTAAACAAATTGTTGACTTTATAAGGAAATTTATCATCGAGCTGAGGGAATATAAAAAGTTAGGGGCTGCATGCATACTGCTATTAAACTTTCAATAATATATGAACCCTTTTATGTATTTAAAGTTCTGTTTTCTGGATGACCATGACCTTTCACAAATGACCCTGAAACCTTTGAACGCCTGTATCTCCAGTGACAATTGTGTCAAGAATGATCAAATTCTGATAGAATTTGAACAGACACCACAGCAACTATATGGAGCATAAAAATTCACCGTAGAATAACTGAATTTGTTGTAGTATCCATTTAAGGTGTTTTTCATCGTTGGTCATAAAGTAAAACTGATGATATATTTATCCATTTCACACCGATCCCCACCCTTTCCCTTTCTATAATAACTATAGTGATAATATCATGGGTAATTATGGTTTATTAAAATAATGTTCTGACTGCTTTGGAAAAGAAATGTAACAAAAGCAATGCCTAGCGTGGCATAATACGCCTGTCACTTAATTCGGACGGGATCAATTCGCATTTGACATGAGTTTCATGAAAAACATCTGACGTTTACTAAAGTTAATTGCGTTTCATAGCATAAGTCCAAGGGCAATAACTCCTGCAAAAATGGTCCTATCAAACCCATCTTCGAACTTGACCTGCAAAAAAAAGTCTTGAAATTTTTCAGTCCAAGCCCCACCTCCAAACCTCCCCTCCTAAAATTATAAATTTCTCAAAAATGAAGAAAAAGATATCAATACCTGTAAAATATGCGATAGTTGGTACATTTTACTTGTTTCATGCTAAATTTCATAATGTTTTGACAAAAATTAGATTTTTCATGAATTTTCAAAAAAAAAAAATCTTGAAATTTATAAGTCCAAGGGCCATAAATCCGTCAAAAGTGATCAATCGTAAAAAAACTCGAACTGGTACTGACGCTGCTTGATATAAAGCAATATACCAAATTTCAATTCAATATCTTGAAAGGCGGCAAAAACAGTCTGGAAAACATGACCTTGGACAGATGGTCAACCCCCTCCCCCCTAAAATTATAAATTTCTCAAAAATGAAGAAAAAAATATTAAAACCTGTAATATATGTGATAGTGGTACACTGTACTTGTTTCATGATAAATTTCATAATGTTTTGGCTAAAAATAGATTTTTAATGAATTTCTGAAAAAAAAAATCTTGAAATTTATACGTCCAGGGCCATAAATCCGTCAAACGTAGGTCAATCGTAACAAAACTCGAACTGGTACTGACGCCGCTTTAAATAAAGCTATTCACCAAATTTCAACTCAATATCTTGAAAGACGGCAAAAAAAAGTTTGGAAAAATGACCCTGGACGGACGTACGGACTGCGCCATAACATAATACGTCCCGTTTAATGACAGGCGTATAAAAATGAACTTCATGGTGACACCATAATGAAATTACAGTATAGATCTAGTTTTAAAAAATGGATCTAGTGATCTGTCAGTTTCTACAAAAATATCAAAGAAAACAGTTTCAAGATGGCCACTACGGCAGCTATGGTGTATTGGATTACACAACAGTTTCTTTACTTGCATTTCATGAGGGCAGATTGGTCCAGTGATTTTGCATCGGACTTGAAATCTAAGGACTACAGGCAATGGTGACTGTAAGCTCAGATTTTTCTAAGGTGATTTATCAAATGACTCTTAATTTAATCAAGGCCCCACGTAGCGGTATACATCGAGACATAAAAGATCCCTTACTACTTTGGATGGATCCGTAGCTTATGATAATATTATGAGGTAATACGATTGGCAAGTGCCATCACCATGTAAGTGAGACACTATACCCCTAGTGGCAACAAAATTCTAATGTGAAGGTCAAGGTCATAAGGTTCAGAAATTATGGTATCAACACATATGTGAAATATCAAAGCACAAGCTCTTACGATTCAAAATCAATGTAAGTGTTTTTTAAAATGTAGGTCAAACTTGACAGTTAAGGTCACAAGGTCATAAATCATGGTATCAATGGAAAGGTCTCAACACGAGAGATGCATGTGAAATGAACCCTAGTTCCCATTGTTATACTATCACAGCCAAGGGTTCATTTTTAGAAATGTAGGTCAAACATAAGAGTCAAGGTCAAAGATTATGTTATCAACAGAAAGGTCACAATAAGCACACCTGTGAAATATGAAAGCACAGGTTGGTATGACTGAACAATCAGACAGGAAAAAGCAATCTACTCCCAGTGTATCGATCTAGGGCATACACATGCATTCATAATTATTTCTGTTAAGCTCCATGAAAATTTCTCCAAAGTAACTGAGACAAAAGTTTCATGATGGTCATCATTGTTGTCAAAATGGATTCTGAAGCACTATAAGCATAATTTAAATACGGCACATAATGTAAGAAGGTATTTTCTGTAAAAAAATGGTATTACATAAGTGATACAATGAAGCGCTGATAACAAACTTTCTAGGAGTATTGCTAAAGCAATACAAGTCCCCAACTGGTGCTAACAATTCCATAAGGAGCTGAAAAGTAGGTCAGTGGCAGCCAAAGGGTAACAGGTCATTTGAGATTTTTTAATACATGTCTTTTAGCTAGAACTGCTAACTTTTTTCTTTCTTTTTGTGTTTTGACGTTTGTATTTTGCTGGACACTTGTGGTCAATGCCATACTGTTAAGTCAGATTGATGTCTTTCATTTTTTTCTCCATGGAGAAGCTTGTTTTTCCATCACAAAGTAAGGGAGTCCAAGCATTCTACATCAAAACGCCTTCAAACATACTGTTATTTAGTATCACAGTGATTTTGAACAAAGAGCAAAGAAGCTTGCTACCACATTTCAGCATTACCATAAAAGGTGTGGGAAACTGAATTTGAATAAAGGCCAATAGCTCCGGAAAAAGTAAGTCAGCTATGACCAAAGTTGAACTTGATCTTAACTTATCATGTGGAAGCTTGCTACCATGTTCTAGCTTGATCTTTGCAAGTATGACCAAGAAAAGAGTGGATTTCAAACAAGGGGCAATATCTCTGAATAAGTTGGTCAACCTTGAACTCTTGATGGGGAAGCTTTCTACCATGTTTCTGTTTGATATCTTTCAGCATGACTAAGAAAAGTGCGGAAAACTGATTTTGAACCAAGGGCAGTAACTCTGCAAAAAGTAAGTCAATGGTTACCAAAGTCAAACTTGATCTGTAACTCCTCATCTGGATACTTGCTACCAAGTTTCGGCTTGATGTCTGTAAGCAAGGCCAAGAAAAGTCCTGACTGATGAACACAGGACAGACAGAGTAGAAACCTATAGTCCCCTCTGATATCACCAGTGGGGGACAAAAAGAGTTATATACATATAAGAAAAGTGACCATTCTCTTTATTTGGACCAGAAAAACCAGAACTAAAATTGCACATGCATAATTGTGATATCAGATACCTCATACAAAAAAATATGCTGACTTCTTACTTTATGCCCCATGAATAAAAGATTTCAGGTGCATCTAGTTTCCTTTTTTACCATGACTTTGACCTACATTTCAAAATTTTTAACAGTGGTTATAACTTTTGAATCATAAAAGGTTGGGCTTTCATGTTTCTTATGCGTATTCCCTGTGACAAGACCTTTTTGATATGATATAATAATTTTTGACCTTGTGACCTTAAGAGTGACCTTTGACCTACACTTCAATGGATTAACATTGATTATAAATTATGAATCTTAAGAGGTAGGGCTTTCATATTTCACATGTGTACTCCCATAGGGTGGGGCGTAATTAAGTTATATAGGGTAGGGTGTAATCAAGATATAGGATATTGCAAAATTAGCCTTATTTGGATTTTGTTGTTGTAGAATGCATTCATGTTTCACACACACATCTTGTTGTGGTTAAATCTTTGAGACCTAGTGTTCATAAACTAATGTTTATTGCAATCAAAGAAGTACCATAAGTGTTGAAAACTACATCTTACGTTTACTAAATAAAATTCTCACAACAGCAGATTGATCTTGCATTAGTTGTAAGATTGTTTCTATCTCAATACTTCTAGTGTTGTGAAGTTATAATGTTTTCACAACTATAAAGACCTATAAAAACTATAAAAACACTTTTTTCTTATTTATAAAAATTTATTTCAATTTATGACTGTAAAGGTATAACTATTTCATTTACAAATTAAAAATTTCTCTACTGATTTATATCAACATTAAAAAAAAAAAGAATTAATTGATTAGGGATATTATTTTCAATATTTAGACTAACTGGTACATATTCAATATTTAGACTAACTGGTACATATTCAATATTTAGACTAACTGGTACATATTCAATAACATGTTACAATAAAATCCATATCAAAAATTTGTGTTGAGCTGTTTTACAATAACTACATTAATATACCTCATAAATAATTATATTATCATTGATCATTTACATGAAATTCCTAAATAAGAGAGCAGCCTACTGATAAATATAGAGAACAGCCTACAGGTACGTATGTAATACATTATCCTCTAAGACTAATATATATGTACACGTTATTGGTCATAAATCTTGGTGTATATTAAGTAACTCTACTACTAGATACTAGTCTTCATAAATGCACCTAAGATTGATTTCTAGTGATGTGCTGACAATATCAACTGACATATTCTACCAAATATTCTGGATAACACTGAGAACTGTCAAAGATAACATAGATGGATGGGTTAGAATTGTGGTTGGAACAAGAGTTATATGGTCGCTTTTTGGGATCATTAAGATCTATTGGAGGTTTTCGCATTCCTGAATTACCAAGGGTGAAACGTCCAACAAGAACACGAGCTACAAACATGTACTTCATTCCCTTCTTCATTTGAGAAGTAATAGATTGTTCTGTGCTACTTTTATCTTCTGTTGAGTCACATGGTCCGAAGGATTTAACAGGAGATGGACCAAATGTTGTGCCATATGTTACTGTCCCAAAGCCTGAGTTGTGGTTCTGTGATGGACCTATTTCAGGACCAACACCAAACAACAATCCTGTCGTAGGTATGTTTTTTATTGCTAATCCAGTATTTGTCAGAGTGTTAGTCTTTTTAGACCCCTTTTTCTTCTTTGAAATTCCTGTAGTAGTTGGTTGGAACCCTGTATTAGTTGGTTGGAATCCTGTGTTAGTTGACTGCCATCCTGCATTAGTCTGCTGAAATCCTGTGTTAGTTGGCTGAAATCCTGTATCAGTAGGTTGAAATCCTGTATTAGTTTGTTGAAATCCTGTATTAGTTTGTTGGAATCCTGAATTAGTTTGTTGGAATCCTGTATTAGTCTGTTGGAATCCTGTATTAGTCTGTTGGAATCCTGTATTAGTAAGTTGAAATCCTGTATTAGTTTGTTGGAATCCTGAATTAGTTTGTTGGAATCCTGAATTAGTTTGTTGGAATCCTGTGTTAGTTGGCTGGAATCCTGTATTAGTTGACTGAAATCCTGTATCACATGATTGGACACCTGCATTTGTTGGATGGAATCCCGTGTTACTTGACTGGAATCCTGTATTGCTATTTTTGAATACTAGGATAGCGGGATTTGCATACTGATTATGTGAATGTAATGGGACAATATTCCTTCCAAAATGAAATATTCCCGAGATTGAATCACATTTATACTTTTTGCAGTATTTGTCTGAATATGACGCATTCTTAGCAAAGTATGTTCCTACAAAAAAAAAAAAAAAATAAAATAAATAAAAAAACCAAATATGGTAAGTTAAGGATATTTCATATGATACACTATTATCATATGTTCTTACATATAACAAGAGCAATCATATGTATATGCCTGTTACATATTATTTCATTTGCAACAGATATCTTAATGTGCAAAGGAAGAATTTAGTTTAAAGTACTACATCATTATCAATCTGGCCATGACAGCATTTAAAGTATTTACAGACTTTCGAGGTGTTTAATTTTTTTTTTTTTTGTATATGAAATTATAAACTGGTTTGGGAAGATACATGCATTATAATCTGTAAAGTGTATCATTAAAAAGTATGAGCGTATAAATTGGTGTACTAACAGTGACCATTCAGAAAGATATTTACAAATAAAATTACTGAAACATTACTGAGGTAATTAAGCCATTGGTTACACAGCAAACACATCATTTTATTCATAGATTCATTACAATACTTAAGGAATTTGTAAGAAATGCTTCTATCTAGAATTAAAGCTTGCCAAGTCAAAAAAAAGAAATATGGAAATGCCTAAGTGTGGCATCATATGCCAGTCGCTCAGTTTGATGGGAAAAAATTTTGAAGTGTGGAGGCTTCCCCCCACCCCAATTGTTCATGACTCAAAAGAGCACATGCCTTGGCAAAGGGCTACAACCCTGTGTAATATTATTGAAATCCATAAAGGCAGTAAGTAAGTTTTTTTTATTCGATTGATTGATTTTTGTTTTATGTCACTCTGAGATTATTTCAAGTATATGGTGAGGGATCTTTTATGTGCCACGCCTACCGTGACACGGGACCTTGCTTTTTAACTGTCTCATCCAAAAGACAGAACACTGGTGTGCCCAGGGCGGAAGACGAACCTGGGATCCCTTGATCACGAGCTCTCTAGGTCACACGGGCTTCATAAGGGCAGTAAGAAGTTATGGCCAAGAGAATTATCTAACCCCCTTCCTCCCTATTTTTCCTTCTATGTCAAAAATGTAAAAACACTATTATTAAAGTTCATATATTATTCTACCAAAAATGTAAATTTGAAAGAGATTGAGTGAGAAATGAATTTTTAATAATTTTCAAGAGGCCTAAGTGGGCCTATATCCCTCACCTGAGTACCTAAATGCTCAGTCATGCAGGAAGACAGACTTCATTTATTTTTGCATTACTGTGACTAAGTCAACACAAATGTTGAAAATATGTCAAATTTTATTTCAGACCAGAATAAAAAACAACACTTTTTTGCACATCTATTCTGGTCATTTTGATATTAAGCATTTGCTTTGTCTCTGCAAGATGTAATTCAGGGCAACAAGTTAGTCATTTTCTTTAGATGCGGCCTTTTGTTGACTCAATTCAAGTCTGGGTCATGAACAACAATTGTTTCAAATATTGTCCAGATCCAACTTAAAATGGCCTAATTTTATATGTTGAGAAACATCTAAAAACTTATTTAGATGTGTAAAGAAATGAATTTTTGACCACAGCTGGATTTGAACCGCTACTCTCCATATTTTAATTACCAAGAGGTATTTGTAACATTGTGACACCTAGTTTTTAGACATGGTGGCACCATCTGTTGACCAATTTGGCTGAAATTTACCATATTGATAGAGGACCTATGGTACTTCATGTATACCATGTTTCATTAAAATCTTTCATGTGGTATAACAACAAAAGTTTAAAATGCGAAGAATTGTCCTTATACACACTCATTTGAAAGTCTTAAAAAATTCATAGAAAATCCAAAAATTGAGATATTGACAAAATTCTTTCAAAGTAACATTCCTTACCATAATTATGATCACAATAGTCCATAAGAAATCATCATTATCAATTAACTAGGAAATATGACACTTTTCTGCATTGAAATCACCAAGTCCAAACAAATGTCCAAAAACAAATTCTAAAATTTGATTTTGGAAGGGAACCAAAATGACAATAGGTCTTCACTAATCTTTGTCTCTGTATGCAGCCAGTATGAAGAAGAATATTGTTGAAGGAGGGTACTCTTTTGTGACTTACTTTTGACTATGGTGGCGCCACCTGTAGAGAGGTCTGGATGAAAACAACAGAATTTGAAGCGTATCATAAGTGATTTATTTCTACCCATCTTTATAGATTGTTGAAATGTAATTAGCTTCTCTATTTATGCAATGGTTTTGGAGGAGAAGATTTTTGAAGAGGGGTACCATTTTAAGCACTTTTGTCCCTGCCCTGGATCCACCCCTGAGGGAATCTGGATCCCGATCACAATTTCAGTAGGGGGCTTTGAGTACATCATATATACAAAGTTTGATCCAAATCTGCAATGCAGTTCCAGAGAAGATTTTGAAAACGTGAAAAAGTTAACGATGGACAGACAACGCACAATACCTATAGCTCATGTAAATCTTCGTCTCAGGTGAGCTAATAAAAAAACAAAGACCCATAACTCTGTACTCAGAAAGGGGATATTTTTTAAATCAAAAGGCATATTCTTTTATTTTATCAAAGTATTTTGTATAAGTTTTATGAATAAGTTTTATGAAAATCAATTCATGATTATTGAAGTTATTATATCTCAAAGAAACTGGCATTATGCTATCAACGAAAAAAAAATTCTAAGTTCAAGGGCCGTAAGTCTGGCAAAACCAAGTCAATCATACCTAAATGTGAACTGGCACTTACCTTACTGATATAACATTATATGTCAAGTTTTAATCTAATACCTTGAAAGACTGCACAAAAAAGTTTGGAAAACTGTAAAATCTTTGAAATTTTCTAACTTCAAGGGCTATAACTCTGGCAAAACTAAGTCAATCATACTGAAATGTGAACTGGTACCTACCTTCATTATATAAAGTTATATGCCAAGTTTCAATCTAGTACCTTGAAAGACTGCAGAAAAAAGTTTGGAAACAGATGGATGGATGGACGGACACAATGACTAACACATGGACAGACAACGCCATAACATAATATGTCCCATTCTATGAAGAGCGTATAAAAATATCTACCCAAGATCCATTGTACATGCAAAAAATCTTGTTACAATTTGAATAAAATATAAATTAATGTTTTACTCCCTTGTCTTTTTTCCTCACCCTGTCCAAAGCTTGTTCCATTTTCCCCACACATTCTCCAGTCTAATCCGTCACGGCATATAGCTTCTATTGACTTCCAGTGTGTCCCATGGAATAGTTGCTGTTCATTCAAATGAGATCTCCCAATATCTTCAATCATATGTTTTCGTGTACTGAAAAAATAGTTTAGGTGTTAATTAAATGTACTGTTTTAAATTTACAATATCTATTTGGTAATTTTCATGTATGAAGTGTCACAAACTTAAAATCCCAGTTACCAGTAAATTAGTTTCATCAATTATTTATCTCATATTTTGATAATGTATCAATAAAATTAATATATCTAGTACATTGTATTTATAACTTGGCTATTTCATGAACAGTCATACTTTATGTACATATACCAGTACATGTATTCAGTACTGACAATACAGATATACATGACTGTCAATTTTTTCATCTTCAGTCGATATTATCTCCTTCAAAAAATGAATTTTTGAGGAAAAAAATGCAATAAAGTATGATACTTTTGACGAAGTAAAGGAAATCATAGCGTTACCATCATTATTTTATTTCAATTTACTAAAAGGTAAAATTCTTCCAAATTTTCTTGACAAAAGGCAAGGTAAATGCACAATAGTAAATGTAGACGAAACTTGAGTTTAAACAGACTATAAACTGGAACATGAAGATTACATTCAGTAAATCCTGATTCATATAGAACATTCATACTATATTCAGCACAAAGATAATACTATATTCCGCACATAAAGATCATACCATATTACCGGTATGTAAATCTACATCTTAGTACATGTACATACAGGTTATATTTCTGCCATAATCTTGGGTTCTGTATTCTCCATATAGATTTCACAGCATTTCTTTTTCCCGTGTCTTGAGTGAACAATCTATGAATTCTTTGATATTCTTTGCCATTTACATCCAAAGTAACAGTCATGAAACTCTACAAAAAACCAGAAAGAATGTTTACATTAATATTCCACTCAAATATAAAACCGTATATCAGTTGTTTGGTTGTGGTCTACTTCTGTTTGACATTTTATACTTATATAAAATTGCACTTTTGATCAGGACTACCTCCCTTTTATTCATAGCGACTGTTCAAATGTTTCAATTATCTTGATCCACTTCTTAAAAACAAGACATAAAACAGCTTAATAGCATTTCACTGACTTGGGGGCTTGACTTACAGGTACCGGGTACATGAAATGTACAGCATCAGACATGTCTGTTCACTGCACTAGGTCAAGTTTTAGCATTCTAAAAGAATGCTTGTTAAGATGAGAAGAGATCCTTTGTATATTGTAGAGTATGGATGGGAAATTTGGCAACTGATTAACATTTCTTTACACACTCAATAAACAGGCTTGAATGACTTGTCTGGAGGCCATATTGCTGCAGGTAGTGGAAACAATTCTAAAAGCTCTATGCATTGCAGCCAAACACAAATTAACATTTCTGTTTGACAATCATGAGATTTGACTTACCAATGAATCAACAAACAGAGGATGGTAAGACTGAAAACATTTGTGATGTCAGTATTTTGATCTTCAGTTTTGGAGATTATACAACAACTGGAACTACTCGTATGAAATCTTTGAACAATTCACAATCAATCAGCTGTTTACTGTTCAACATTAAGGGACTTAGTAAGGGGATATGATAGGATGTTTTGTAAATGTTGGTATTAATAAGAATTAGATATTTACAACAGAAGATGTGTCATAAATAATAAGTAAAACCCCTTCCATACGTTATATGGTTTTATGTAATTTAATTACAATGTTGTTGCCATGTTCTAGTTTGCAGATGATAAGATGATTCAGTACTCTTACAAATTATTACAAATTATATAAAGAGTATTCAGTGACGACAACAAATGTTCTGTTAAAATATTTGTTTTTTTTATAATACAGAAATATCTGTCCATTGGATATCTGTAATAAAAACATTATTGGAAATGAGTGTAGAAAAATGACGCTTCCAAAGAAATTGTTTGATGTGATGATAATTAAAATATCAACTACCTACTGAGATGGAATATAACTCAACATTTAAAAAATCAAGAATTAAGAGTGATGGTAGAGACTACAGTGAGCCTGTTGCACTAACATGGATTTCAATTCCTGTCTTAACCCCACTGTGTGTACCTACTTTTTACTTTCTGTCTTCAGTTAATACACCACTTCACCGCAATGTCCCTTTGTGGAGTTTAATTTCCCCAGTTTATTAGTATGAGTATCACTTTCCTATAAGCACATCTGTTATGGCCTTTAAATTTCATTTCTACCTCAATAACATCACAACCCTCACTGTTCACTCAGGATATGTATCCCCACCCTATGTATCCTACACCACTTTCTTTAGTAAATTTTTAAATTTCCCTCTTAATCTCCATCATTATGTGTACCCACTTAGCTATCACTACTGTCTTGTAGAAGATATTCTCCCATATTACCAATACACTCCCCTTCATCCGTTTGTTGATTTAAATTTTCTCCTTTACTTTAGAATGTACCCCCTCCAACTTCCCTTTGAGAATATTAAATTTTCCTGTTACATCAGTATGTGGAATTCCATTCCACATTGTCCTATAGTGTATTTTGAAATTCTTTTTTCAAATTACGCTCTGACCGCTAAGTAACTACCTTACTCTTAATCCCTTATCCCAGTATGTGTACCTCCTTTACTCTTAATCCCTTAAATTTCCCCTTGATCGCAGTATGTTCCTACTTCTATCATCTTTACCATATGTTAAGTTTTCCTCAATAGGATGCCAATACTTACCTCAGTGAAGTTTTCCTCAATGGGAAGACAATACTTACCTCAGTGAAGTTTTCTCCATGGAAAGACAATACTTACTTCAGTAAAATTTTCCTCCAATGGAAGACAATACTTACCTCAGAAAAGTTTTCCTCGATGGGAAGACAATAGTTACCACAGAAAAGATTTCCTCCATGGGAAGACAATACCTACCTCTGTGATGTTTTCATCCATGGAAAGACAATACTTACCTCAGAAAAGTTTTCATCCATTGAAAGACAATACTTACCCCAGTAAAGTTTCCTCCATGGGAAGCCAGTGCTTACCTCAGAGAAGTTTTCCTCCATGGGAAGCCAGTGCTTACCTCAGTGAAGTTTCCCTCCATGGGAAGACAATACTTACCTCAGTGAAGTTTTCCTCCATGGGAAGTCAGTACTTACCTCAGTGAAGTTTTCCTCCATGGGAAGCCAGTACTTAGGAAGTGAAGTTTTCCTCCATGGGAAGCCAGTACTTACCTCAGAGAAGTTTTCCTCCATGGGAAGCCAGTGCTTACCTCAGAGAAGTTTTCCTCCATGGGAAGCCAGTACTTAGGAAGTGGAGATGTCTCATCCTCTCCATCCTCAGTATTTGTAAAGATATTACACTGTAAATGTTCTGATGAATTCCATGGCTTCTTACAGTAACGACAACTTTTCTAGAAATATTAACATGTACCATTCATTTATATCATTGCATGTTAAGGTAACAAGATTGTACCTAACTAAAATAATGCTGCCTGATTGAAACTTTGAATAGATATTTTGAAAAATAATAGTTTTTGTGTGCATTTCTATGCCAATTCTTGCAAAAAAGCACTTTGAGATGAAAATTAGTAACAAAATGCTATTTACAAAATCATATGACATATCAATGAGAAATTGTCTTACCTTTTTACAGCTATTATTTAGGCAGGTAAATTCTTTTATTTCATCTTCAATGACCACTGGGAACTCACAAAATGGACAACTGTCAGACAGAGGGCAGTGTTATTCAATAATTCATATTCTACTGTGGTTGTGGAGTAGTTCAGGAATTTTAAGACTCTAAATCATTTAGAAGAGGGATTCTATATGAGATTTGTTACTTTTAACCGTGATCATTTAAAACTCTTAGCAACAATTATTTTAACAAAGATTACTTTAATTGAATAAGTGAACAAGCGAAAAAAATACTCTTGTATGGTAAGTCGAATGTTATAAGTGTTTAATTGATTCAAAATGCATATATATATAAATTTACGTGTGAAGATCCTCCATTTTAGTGATGGATTCCTCAGTTTGTTTGTTCAACTTGTCTTGTAACAGTTGCATAATCAGTGAAGGCAATACTTTTTTGGCCTGGCCTGAATCACGAAAAATAATTCTTTAGTGATGAAGAAGCTTTAAATGTTTTGGCTTGACATATACGTAGATGTCAGAAGCAGACCTCTCCTGTGTAACCCAGGCTGAGATCATCTGAAGTGATTTCCCGTTCTATGTGAATCAGTTCTTTTTATTAGACTAGCATTCTTAAAACAATATATAATTTCAGCAAGTCCTACTTTTTGTAGCTCACGTTTTACAGGATGTATAATGTTATTTCTTATTGTTGCAATTATAATATTTGTAAATAATATGTCCAAAGAAAAATATTTGCTGGCAAAATTTCAAAGTATTACAAAGAAAAACAAGCTGTGTTTGTGAAACACTAATGCCCCTGGCGGCATCACAGTCCAAAAAGTTATTTGTAGCATGAAGGTCACTGTCAAGGTAAAAAATTCACTGACCTTGGTGTCATTTGAAAGGGCTTCATTAGTTGAGTATGAATGTCAAATATGAAGTCTCTATTCCTCACGGTTCAAAAGTTATAGTCAAGGTTAAAGTTGACAGGACAAACAAACAGGACAAAAACAATATGTCCCCGATCTATCAATCCGACGTCATAAAAAAATATTGAAAATATGAATTTTAGTACATTCTTTGAGCTTTGAGTTCTCTGAATTTTATCCATGTTGTGGAATTAAAAGACAAATCTGGCCTTCAAAAGTCCTTTTATATCGATATTAAGTTACAATTATTATATGCTAGATAAGATGAACTTACTATCAGGAATGTTTGTAAGACAATTTTCAGCAGGACAGTGAATTTGAGCCTGAATAAAGATAACATCCAATAACTTTATATTACATAATTCATTGCATTCAAACATCAATTATATAATATTCTGAGATTTACTATTATTATGTATTCAATACATTTCATTTATTTTAGGTTCTTTTAGGCCAAAAGGTATTTCGACTCACATCCTTGCATTCTGGTGATAGCACAATCTTGACCTGTTTTTCTACACACTTGGCACATATAAGATGTCCATCACAACACTGTACAACTGTGTCTGCATTCTCTGTGGCTCTGCAATCATCACATTCCAGTACAGAAGAGGTCACCTCTACAACAGATATTATATGCAAACATAATGGTAAATACATCATACTGATCTTCAATGATGGACAACGCATCAAAATGTAGCTATTTATTTAACTTATTATTTTCTGTGGTTTAGCGCTTTGTAAATAATTATGTTTTTGGGGCTTTTTTTCTATTTATTCCTTTATGTTTCACTACTTCGAATCTACTGAAGAAGGAGAAATTTGGAAGTTTTTTTCATATTTTCCAGCATAGTGGTCACTTTCCTATTCTTTAAAACATACATTTGATCTTTATTTTTCAATGAAGTGACTTTAATTGACCTCTGGTTGATCTTAAACCTTTAAAAAATCATTATGAAAATACTTTTCTTTTGTGCTTGCATCATATAAATGAAATTGGTTACAAAAAAGTCACTGATCTTATATTTTGGTACTTTTAAGGTTAATATTTTACCAACTGTGTTTTAATCAATAAGCATGATGTACTTTTGAAACACTGGTGTATCAACAAAAGGCTCAAATGGGCCTCTATTGTTTGCCGAGTACTTAAAACTTGTGTCGCCTCACCCTGGATCCATCCCTTGATGGATCTAAATGAAGAATAACAAAACTTGTATTGGACCTTGAATACTTCATTTTTGTTAAGTTTTATCAAAATGCTTTAATATATTCTGAAGTAGTCAATCTTTCTTGAATCTTTTAAAAATTATTTTTTTAATTCTAAGACTTCTTTTTGCATACAAGTTCTTTACAATATTTCTTAAAATCAATTAAATACACTAAACAATCTAGAAGGAGAAAATTTAAGAAATTACCTAAAACTGTACAAAAATGACAAAGTCAGAAAAGATTTTAAGGAAGTGTCAAAAAGAAGAAATAAAAAATGTGGAAAGTGTAAGGACCATGACAGATTGCACACTATGACTACAGCTCACCTGGGCATTTGGCTCAGATGAGCTATTAGAGTGTCTCTTCACGTAGACTATATAGAGCAAAATATCAGACCATTATCTGTAAAAGTTCTAATGCTATATTTAAAATAATTTTTTAAAATCAATACGAATATCAAGATCTCTTGGTAAAAATTTTGTATCGAGTGTTTTGACACAAAATGCACACTAAACTGACAGATAGAAAGCAAAGATGACCCATGACGCAAATGACAAAACAAAATGAGCATGCCCTATAACCTTCAATTTCAGGGACTATGACTGTGACAAAAAATTGATGGAAAAAAAGTGAGGTGACAAAATGGCTATAAACAGTAATTTCAAAGTGTGCGATGCATTGTACAAGATTTCATGGGGTTTATAGATAATTAAACACAAGAACAGTAAGATTTAACATGACTTATTAAAGTTTTATCAAAACAATTAGAAATAGTAGGAAATTTAAAAAACTGGATTGTGTTTGTTGTGTGCTGAATTGTTGACTGGGGTGATCCTGTATCCTTTATCCCATTACTGGGGGTATACTATTGTAATCAGATATAGCCTGAGGCGTGATACCAGAGGCCCTCTGAATGTATAGAGCATGAAGCTTTGCACATTTGGAAACAGTGATTTATAATACTATTTATCACATTTACAAGAAAGGGAAAAAAAGAACAATAAATTCAACCATTTTCTGTTTCTGGAGAAAAATTTGGAGTTATCTTTTCCTTTCTCTCAGTTGTCTCCCCCTGACTTGCTGGTGAATTGGGGGCAGCACTTGGCATAGTTGACATCATATCTTCCATTAAAACATCATCAGCATATTCTTCCTCTGACTCTGAGTTGATATGTATGATGTACGGTATTGGAGATATCTGGAGTAAATTACAGTTTATTCTTTGTATGATGAGTTTACAGATGTATAATGTTAGTGTTTGGGAGTTTAAATAAACTTCATTTCAACTGAATTAGTTCTTATGAAATTAAACTGAATTAGTTCTTTTGAAATTAAACTAAATTGATCTGGAAAATGAGTTACCAATGTACATGTTCAAGTTACAGAGATTACATTGTACGAGAAATCTAAGACAAGTTGATTTAGTATTTCAATTTCACTGGCATAGAATAAAACATGTAAAAAAATAACCTGTTTCTTTGCTGGGGCTTTGCCTTTAGAACCATCACCATATCTACTTCCTTTTCCATGCCTGAAAGTAGATGAGTTTGTAGCAGTGCCTTTCCTAGCAGTTGGAGATGATGTTTTGGCATCACTAGATATTGTAGTAGAGCCTTTACTTGGTAATATAGAGGAACCATCAGAAACAGTGGTGCTTTCACTTGGTAATAATGCTTCAGAAGATGCTAAAGGTAAAATATGAGCGAAAATTTAAAGTAAGATCGTCGTGTTTCTTAATATTAAATGACTATACTATCTAAAATCAGGTTATTATAAATTTACTTATATATTGCATACATACATTTGATTTACAAAAAAGTCCATATAAAGTGTGCAAAGTATGCTAAATTTGTATTTCAAAGCAAGACTTTACCTTCCCTTCACCGAAACTTCACCTTGTTACATTTGTGAGTTAAATATTATCTACTTGCAAAAAAAGCATAGATTTATGGTATATATTTCTCAGCATCACTTTTCCAGAGATATAGACTACTTTCATGTCTGCACTTTTCTCATCAAAAATTTCATGATGAATCACATGTATGCGATTCAATCAGCTTCATCAATGTATGGAATATTTTAATTTATATAAATCCAGTTAGCAACATTCATATTTGATTTGCTTAAAATTTTATGGATACCTTTATCATTAACTGCTGTATTTCTCTCATTGGCTAATAAATCAGCAGGTTCCTATCAAATTAAAACTGAATCATGTAGTATTGTCAATAAACACTCTCTTTATAGTAAATTGCAGACATTATTATTGCAATTTGTACAATATTCCATTCATTTAAACATAAATACATTGTACTATTCAAGTTTTCAATAAAATTCTAGTCATTAAAATGTTAATCTTTGAAACTGAATATATACTTTATATAAAGTTTAGGTTAATACTGACATAAAATTGACAAGGTATTTGTGACACACACTTCCCTAAATGGTAGCAATGACCTAAAAAGGCGAAATTTCTGAATGCAAAATAGACAGATGGAGTAACAAGTGGATAGGTGGATGAATTCAACGCTGTATGTCCATGAATCTTTCTGACTGGTATAAAACATAAAAACTGCATACTACCCAATAAAATTTCAGAAAAAAATTCATATAAAAAAAAAACAACTTGTAAACTTGAAAGACGAGACCTTCTCATGGTATGCATCCTTCTTTTCAATTCAATGTAAAAAATTTTCTAAAGGAGAATCATTCTAAAGATGTGTGCATTTGCATTATATATATCAGTGTTTCCTTATCAGAGCAGTATGATGATCATAAGAGTACAGATTTTCTAGAACAACACTTTAAACATTAAATCTCATCACAAGGATTCAAAATTACATCAAATTTATTTACATCAACTTTCCATAGGAAACATTAAAGCTATTGGTTGATCCCTATGGTTACTCACTGTTGAGTCTGTAATAATGCTTTCTACCACTCGCTCCACAATATTGTCTTCGAATGCTGACTTAATTACTTTAAACTTCATTGTTATAAACTCCACACCAAGTGATGGAAACATCTCTGACTAAGTAAAACAATATAATATGTAAAAATCAATTAGGTACATGTACTACAATACAGATGCAGTATTATTTACCACTTTGATAGTTTGAGATTTGAGACATGATATACAAGAGAAGGTATGCATTACACTGCTGATTCATTGATGTACTATCTTTTGGATAAGACACTAAAAACCAAGACCCTGTGTCATGTTTTTATATGAGACAGTAAAAACCAAGACCCTGTGTCTTTTTTTCATATGAGACAGTAAAAACCAAGACCTTGTGTCCTTGTCTTTTGTATGAGAAAGTGAAAACATGGTGGACAAGGCACATAACATATTCCTTAATGCTTCAGGTGGATCCATCACTTAGCTCTAAATTTCTACGTATTGCATCAGGATGATGCTGTCACCACATAAGTGCAATAGCTAGGTGTGGTGTAAAATAAGAATAAAACAAACAAAACACCATGAGTAGATGATTGGAATAATGTTTCATCAAAATGATTATGATAAAAGGGATTTCAAAAAGCTGCCATAGTGGCCAAATTGTATTATTTAACACAATTTCTTACTAACATAACTCCAGTTGTTAACATTTGTTTAACAAGAGCAACACCTAGTGTGGCATAATATGCCCGTCGCTTAGTTTGAAGGGGAGGATTTTGAAAATATGGAAACATTCCACCCTTAAATTGTTTAATTGTTCCATCCCCAATACTTAATTCTGTATCCTGCCTACAAGGTTTTCCAACCAAGTAGTACTACAACCTTCCCCTTTGACCTTGAAAAACAATAAGAGTCTTTGTTTTGGCATAAGGAGTAAGTGTACCAAGTCTTGACATGACGAGTAAGTGTACCATGTCTTGGCATGAGGAGTAAATTTATCAAGTTTGATAGTCCTAACCCTTACGGTTTGGGCTGTATCCTGTCTACAAGTGTTTCCTACCAAGTAGTACTAGTCCCTGACCTTTGACCACTGACCTTGAAAAACAATAGGCGTCTTTATCTTGGCATGAGGAGTAAGTGTGGTAAGTTTGACAGTCCTAGCTGCTTCGGTTTAAGTTGTATCCTGCCTACAAAGGCTTCCTACCAAGAAGTACTATGACCTGGACCTTGAAAAACAATAGGCATGTTTGTTTGGGCATAAGGAGTAAAGGTACCAAGTTTGACAGTTCTAGCCCCAATGGTTTGGTCTGTATCCAGCCTACAAGGTCTGGACAGACGGACAACTCATACCATAATATGTCTAGTCAAAGACGGGCGTATAAAAGGAATCAGCAGCTACTTTACAGTATTTTGATACTGACAAAAAATACATTCAAAATTTACTTTGATACATTTTGGTACAATGTAAACAAAACAAAACAAAAAATAACAAGGAGCATAACTCGGCAAATCCAAAGCAATTATACCAAAATGTGAACTGGTACTGGCCCTTATTGATATAAATATATATGTCAAGTTTCAATACAATACCTTGAAACACTGCATAAAGAAATCCTGGAAACTGTAAAATCCTTGAGGATTTCTAAGTTCAAGGGGCATATCTCTGGCAAATCCAAAGCAATCATACCAAAATGCGAACTAGTACTGACCCTCGTTGATATTAAGTTATATACCAAGTTTTAATTCTATACCTTTAAAGACTGCAGAAAAAAGTCCAGAAAACATGACCTCAGACGGACTGATGGAAAACTGCATAACATAATTACGTCATGTCTTCTGATGGATGTATAAAAAAAAAATCCAGGTCTATGACTTTCAACACCACTAAATGTATCACCACATACAGATTGCACTACATTTTTTTATGTATTCATCAAACTACTTCATCAGTTTCATCAAAATTAGGGTATTCATCAAGTGGCATAGTGGATAATTCCTGTAAAGTTTCATCAAAATCATACGAAAAATATGTGACAATGAGCATATACGATATTATACAGATAATTATGGCCATGCTCTCTTTCTGGACACAAGGGTTTAAGGACCAGAAATGAAGTCACACACACACAACTTGACCACAAATTGACAAAATGAGACTTTATATACATGTATAGTATAAATGAATGTATATGTTGAGCAATGTTGAATAGTTTCTGAGCTGTAGCAATCACAAACTTTTGGTTATGGATGCATGGCTGGACAGACATTTAACAAAAAGCACTGTGTAACATGTGGTCTTTGACCAGTAAAGATCAGATATATTTAAGTATACTGCATAACTTCCAATATTAAAAACATACATTAAATATCTTAAGAAGAGAAAAATAATTACAGTAGTCAAAACTAATTATTCCAGAGACCAAAGAATACATGCGCTGCCAGCCAAGATAGTAAACAAACTGGTTATGATGACAGACAGACCAACTAACCAACTAGTTATCCTTACCCGATAACACTTGAATGCTTTTCAAGAAATACCAAGAGTAAAGCATATCTATATACATCACTAAATGCTAGTTAAGATAGATTGTCAGTACTACTGAAAATAACAATTCATAGACTGTTTTACTAGTACTTGATAGATAACAAATATGTCATGAAATATATGTTACTTACTACTTTGGCAATAGATTCCTGTGAAGGAGTTAGTTCCTCTTCTCTTAAACTCATCATATCTTCTGTTGTCTGCAAATAATATAAAAAAACATCACATTTATTAGAATTCATATTATGATTATTTGGAAATTTCCTGTGAATTAGAAAAAAAATCCCAAACTTCAGTAGTCAGAGGACAACAGAGCTTGCCATCAGTGTGCACGCCAATAAAAAAGGTGTCAGTCAAGCAATAAAAATTATTGGATAAATATGTATATATATATTTTACACTATATATCTGATGACAATACTTGCTTCCTAAGCTCCCAAGTCATGTCTCAGATAAACCTTAAAATGTATTGTGACATCACAAAATCAGTTAAATATTCTGCCAAAACAATCACATTAATTTTCAATTAAAGAGTAAGATGTTATAGGTAAAGTTTCTATGACAGTATATATATGCATTGTACAGTAAACATGAAATTCAAATTCAATTGTCAAGGTCAAATAAGGCCAGAAGTTAGGATATCAATTAAAGATTCTAATCATAATAATTCTATCCTAGCAGTCTGAAATTGGAGTGGAATAGCCAGGAATAACCATGGAATTCTCCTATCACTGTAGCAACTTACACTATCTGACTTAAAATTTTATTCATGAAAAAGGGTTTTCAACTTCTTACTATTTATACCATGTTGTTCTCATTTTTTTTTTAGAGTTTTAATTAACATTTAGATTAGCTTTCTTAATAATATTATTATCATCCTGTATCTTTTGTAATTGATAGTTTGGTGCTCTATATCTTATTTTATATCATTTCATTTTATCATAATTTTATATGCTTTTTGATTGTGGAAAGTAGTTAATTTGAAATTGGTTGTTTGTAGTTCTTGCACTCTTTCATGTAGGCTTGATATGTTTGATTTGAATATGTTGTTTTATTTTTTATATTGACAACTTAATTTTTCATGTATTTGTAACAATACTTAAATTCTGGATGAAATTGAACAGATGAAACGTATACATGTGGAGATTACAAAAGAAGATATTTTTGCACTGGACTATAGTTTTATTACATGTACAATTTACATGTAAATCAAGACATTTCCAGATATTTAAGTGAAGTGTACCGCATTCTAGATTTTACATTCTTTGGCTATTCGAAAAAGAGAGAAATTATTAAAAAAAAAAAAAACTCTCTTAATATTGTACATAAATACTTCTCAAAACTTGTAAATTACTGTTAATTAAATAATTAATACAATGGTTATGTTATATTACTTCTCTGTCATAAATTGCACTCAATGAATTTTATTGATCATTACCAATACTATCAAAGTAACTGGTATCCCCTAAGAATTCATTAAACATTCTGTCAAAACCTGGTGTGATTCCACTGACCACTACACTAATTTGATATTCAAGAAAAAAGAGGAGTTACTGGCTCAGTTATGTGGCAGAAGTCACCATGGAGCTATACAATACATGAATATAAATAATATACTAGAACATGTAACACATTACAAAAGTATTTGATTGTAGTGCAATTACGATACCGACTTAGGACGGTCATTTAATTTGACAAAAGCCAAACAAATGGTGTGGTTAACCGGTTTACGGGCCCACCTTCCCATTCACCATAACAGCAGAACAATCAAAGGACGTACATTTAAAAATTTATAAATAATCCTCCATGTAAAGAACAAGGGTAAACAGGTATCGCATATTAGAGGTCATAAAAATATAAACACGTAAGGTATTGTAAAACACATAATGGTATAAAAATATATGCAACAACAACATGATAAACCGTGCTCTGCCAGTCTGAAAGCGAGATAAGACCCTAGATCTGTTGGAGTCCCGACTAACAGTCAGAGGGGACGAGGTTCAGGACCATGTCTCCTCTGAAAGAGGTTTGGACAAGGCCTGTCATATAGTCCCCACCGCCCTCTTAGTCAGCGTGCAACGTTCAAGTAAAAGTCTGCATAAGGCTGTAGAGGGGCCAAATACAAGACCTATAGTCTTTTTGAAGATCTCAATATCATATTGTCTATTTAGGAGACATTTGACTATTTTATTACATGATAAAATAACGTTATTGGAGCCTTTTACTTTCCTTAGTTTATATATACGAGATCACCGTAAAAATTAGGATGGGAAATTCCATTGGATACATACTGTTGAAAAGAAATATTTCCAAATTTAGATAGAAGTTCTGAATAAGATCTGAAGAATCAAGTGCTAGATCCTCTAGATTGAATTAGTCAGGGTTACAAGTACATCAGTTTTGTTTTACACGTACTCTAATTTCCTCCATTATTATAATACAATAATTTACCTACCATTGTTGTTTTCTTTGTAGTTAGCACTTGTGTAAGTTGATCTTTTAAGCTGCCAATCACTCCAGATGTTGAAACCCAAGATTCTGTATCCATGTTTCTTGACTTCTTTGCTGATGACATTTTCCCAGTATCTTCATCACTTTTTCTTTTTATTTTCCTTGTCTTAAAATATGAGCAATGTCTGCTTTCCTTGATGTTAATTTTAGTCTTATTTTCTGACTTTCCAGAATCACAAACCAAAAAGGATTTTCCAGGAGAAAAACAAGATAGGTCATTTTCCATTTTCCTGATCTCTGAGTTAGGAGGAGATTTTTCTGTGGATTTGTGCTGGTCACAATCCTCATCACTTACAACAACTTCATAATCCTCTAAACCTATCTCTAAAGCCGCACTGTACAGAGGATCATCCTTGTGTACAGCATCAGCTGTTTTATCCATACTAGTTCTAGGAGAAACACTGTCTAGAGGGGAATCCATACACACTGTATCATTGCAGTCCTTATTGATTTCCTCTTTAACTGATGCAGGATTTTGTACTATTGTATTGTTTTTCTCTTCTTTCTGAAATTTATCTTTACTCTTCTCATGGTTTAGTTCAGCTTCTGCCTTTTCTATTGCCTCTTTGATTTTTTTATCAAATAATGATGTAGTATCAGTAAGATCAAGTTCATCATCATCAGAAAGAGAAGATTTCATGATGTCCTAAATTAAAGAGAAGATTCCATGATGTCCTAAATTAAAGAGAAGATTCCATGATGTCCTAAATTAAAGAGAAGATTCCATGATGTCCTAAATTAAAGAGAAGATTCCATGATGTCCTAAATTAAAGAGAAGATTCCATGATGTCCTAAATTAAAGATATTAAGGATAACACTATGTTTATCAAATGTATTTAAATTATTTTATTATAGACATCTAACATAATTAATTCTTATATTCTGGGGGGGGGGGGTTCATTTTTGGGTTTTTTTAGGAAAGAAGAAAAATCCAAACAGATAGCCAGAATCCCATGAAATCATCAGAAATCCAAAGCGATATCAATCACTGAACCAACAGATAAGTTTCTGACACTTCTCCCAGATTACTGCTGACTACATATTAACTCCATAACATAAGTGATAAGCCACAAACTACTAATGCAACCAAGCATCCTATTAAAACTTTCCAATAACTTAAAATACATGTACTAAACACAATACTCTGTGCCAAGTTTTCAACATACATCTACATGTATAAACTGAACGTGCCTAAGGAACGAAAACTATTTCAGTTATTTCTTAAATAAAATACAATTTGAAATTTCCTTCCAAGTGGTTCTATTTTATTTCAGTGTAATATACTGTGGGTGGAGAGAGAGAAGAGGGAGGAGGTATCTCTTATTTTCAGTACATAAACTATAAATCATAAATCTTTCAAAAGATTGATTGTTTTACAACACACCAGGATATATATACTAAATTGAATTGTCAACCTGAGCTGGCATAGCTTTGTTGGTTACCTGAGATAACTAGAATTTGAATCCCACTGATGGTTCAGTCCTCCAGATAAAACAATATAAATCAAGGTTCAGTATTAAGGAAGATGTGGTACACCAAACATCCCTCTCTGAAACATGAATAAAACAATATAAATCAAAGTTCGGTGTCAAGGTAGACATGGTACACCAAACATCCCTCTCTGAAACATGAATAAAACAATATAAATCAAGGTTCAGTGTCAAGGTAGACATGGTACACCAAAGACCCCTCTCTGAAACATGAATAAAACAATATATATGGTTTGGTGTCACAGTAGACATGGCACACCAAAGACCCCTCTCTGAAACATGAATAAAACAATCTAAATCAAGGTTCAGTGTCAAGGTAGACGTGGTACACCAAACATCCCTCTCTGAAACATGAATAAAACAATTTAAATCAAGGTTCAGTGTCAAGATAGAGGTGGTACACCAAAGACCCCTCTTTGAAACATGAATAAAACAATCTAAATCAAGGTTCAGTGTCAAGATAGAGGTGGTACACCAAAGACCCCTCTCTGAAACATGAATAAAACAATTTAAATCAAGGTTCAGTGTCAAGATAGAGGTGGTACACCAAAGACCCCTCTCTGAAACATGAGTAAAACAACTATAAATCAAAGTGCAGTGTTATGATAAACATGACACATTAAAGATTCCTTTCTGAAACATGAATAAAACAAAACTCAAACCTCATCTACAAAGTGTGATGTGAAAACCTGGGTAACTATGTCTGTCATGAAAACATTATTAATTTTGCTTATTTTCATCAAGAAGCTATCACAGCACTAGGATTAAACATTTGTATACTTTATTTATACAGTACTGAGGATATGCATTTCTGAACTTCTAGGTCTGAACCTGTTTTACTTTTATGGTGGTACCCTCAAAGGCATAGTTCGAGATCAATTTAATTATGAATATAGGTTTTCATTATATATTGTCATTAACTGTTGCAATAACGTTATATTGATAATACTATGCTGGAAGTCGTGAACTCAAGCAACTGGCGTATATCTCCTTTCTAAGATATTACTTGAGCAGGATGTTGTGGGTTTGTTGCATGTCTCTGCCTATAGTGCTCTCCAGTGAAGCAATATCTTCGCATTAATAGAAACAATAAATAAGAAAATAACAAATGTTGCACATGTGGTACTATCAATTTAGCAAATAATATGCAACTACACTTTTAATTTTCTATAAATTACAGCATCTGCTAATATCAAGAAAATGACCAATATCTTAATTGAGGGATCGCCAAATTCAACTTTAACCATGCTCATTGTGTAGCTTTACTGTGACGTCACAGTTAAATTTGCGTTTGACGGGCCATTCATGAATGAGGTTATAGTGAAAAAGTGTGCTGAAAGGTGCGATGTCGGGCATTTGACGATCAGTCGATTATCTTAGTTATTACATAAGAGACTGAAAGCAGAAATTTATATATCTTCACAAAATATGTAAAAATAATTTTAGCCCAGATTGATTGTAATTTCAATTATCCTTTAACATATATGAATGCTGCCAATAAGATTTCCTTATTGTAAGACACTAAACTTGTCTTTTTATGAGTAATGGAAATGAGGTACATCTAACAATTAGATAGTTCAATTCCAAGTAAAATAGTGCAGAAAAATGACCATACTTCGCAACGCAGTCAAATCAATCGACCCTGTATACTACTTGAAGACATATACAAATATCAAATATGGCTGTGAATACCTAGTCGTCAATGAATTTTGCTGGCATTTTATTTAAAAAAATGCTGGCACATCACCATACGACAGAGAAAAATGATTTACTCTGAATCCCGAAGATCACTTATTGATATATCTGAGGAAGTAGTTACCAGTACAGTGGCAAAGCTAATGAATAACCAGTGTCACCAGTGCTTTTTTTTTTTTCAAATCTGGTCTGTTAAAAGGACCCTTCCCAATGGAAATTTCATTGATTTTTTTCCTAGACATTGATCTTTTAGCATTATGTGAATGGGACAAAAAATTCCTAAATAAAAAGGTACAGGCACCTTTAAAAAGAAAAAAAAAAAACAACTCACACTTTACACCGGCCTGTGACTGTTTCTGTGACCAGGAAGTGGACTAATTTAACTTTTGAAGAATTTAACCCATTGAAGGAGAATCAAAGTTTTAGGCTACAGCTGTACTTACCCAATTTATTTGACTGAAATGTATTTGAATAATACACAACTGATGTTCTATTAATAATTCATGTTATATCAATAAAAAGCATGTGCATCTATCAGTGTTTAAACTAATACACAACTTCTTTTGGGTTTTCCATGTCTATTTTAAGAAATGGAAACCGAAAGTAACATCAGTATAAACTGTAAATTACATACATGTCATATTTTTTAACTGTAGGCGTGTAGCTTTGTGTTGGTGTCAGTTTCAATAACTTCTGAAGAACTGAACTATTTGACAGGAATAATGCTATACAATGTAGCAGGTTTAAAATGTCGCCAACCTACACTGTAATTTGATATTGGATGTTTATTGTAGATAGGAGGGCTTCTCTCCCATAGGCCATTATAAGTGGCATAGGCTGATTAAGAATCATTATCACCATTATTTCCATTTGTATTGGTGCACAGATAGCTAAATGTAAAAATACACAAGTGCTTGGTTATAGATAAAATTAAATATTCCATGTAAAGGAAAAGGGACATGTGATTGCAGACTGTAAGAAACAATTAAAGTTTGATAACCAACTTTTTAAAACAAAATTTCAAATGGTAACATCTATTATAACATTACTGTTTGTAGATTAGTTTTGTTATATAAATGATTAAACACTGAGTACTATTAGCAAGTAAGAAGTATTACAGTGTGTGTGAATAAATTTTGGGCTCCACAGGTCATTTGGACCTGTGTGGTACGTGGAGATAGATGCACACATGCAAATCCGAACCAAAGATTGTCAGTTCAAACTAAAAAAACATGTATTCTCATAAGACCTTGTCAATAATAATAATGTATGTAAATCTGAAAAACATGTAAACAAGAGAAAATGCCCTGTTAAAGGATTGTTTGATCATGGTCGGAAAATTCAAAGTGGCACCGCTCATTCCGTCTATAAATCAGGAGTAAAACACCAGTCCAATCAAATATTTGTCAGTCGTGACCAGGACCATCCGACTGGTGCTATTTGCCTATTAGGAAACACTGGTATTATTAGCATGATGCTGTCCGTTAAGTTTGTGCAATTAAGACATTCGGAGCTTGTTTGCGGTATTAATTCAGTTGAACATGAAAGAAACTGCACATCAAAATAAACAGTGAGATCTCATTATACCATAAGAAGTAAAAAAAATTGACAAACTAGCCTTTTAATTAATGTCTTTCATGCCTAGAATGTACTTACCCAAGCGTATCTCCAATTGTTTACATGTCCGGTAAGTCTGCGCAGTGTAGACGTTTGTCATTTTCTGAAAACTTTTTCAAGAGCTACGGCGGAAACTAGGCCAACCATAAGTAGTTATGAATATTTATTAGGCTGATTGTAAACATTGACAACACATGTTACTTGTATGCTTGTTTACACACATTTTGGAATCATTAGGGGAGAAACTTTATTTTAAAACATTGGAAACACTTAAATGTACCTTGATTGATTTCTTCTGCACTTATTAAAAATGCTACAACTTTCAAGAGAAAATTGATTTCTAACGAGCCGCCGTTGATATTTTGATAGCCAAAATGAACCGTATTGCTGATGCGCAGACTTACTGAACATGACTGTACTTATGTTAACTTAAGTTAAGTTAAGTCATAATTAATCAAGTATTAAAATCTATGTTCAGTTTATGACATTCCTTTTCTCCAAAGCAATCAAGAATGTGTGATTGTGATTCACAATTGGTCTATGCCATGACGGCCTAGGGGAGGGCATTGAAAAACCCTCTAGTCCTAAGCCAGGCTCTGCTTCTCATTTTCTTATTCTTGCATGATCAACTATGATAGCCCATCTCATGTATAGAGTGTTCCCATACAGCCCTGTTTTCCTCAAATTAGCTAGAGTTATCTCCCTCATTGGAGTACAACTCTCTGACTTTATCCATCAATGCTCATATAAAACTGCTTGATTTAACTTAATTTTATGAAATATTCGCATTGTAAATCTAAATGTTTTACAGAACATTTTCAACTGATTGATTATATTTCCTGATTAATTAAGACTGAAGTCACGAAATCTACCCTGATGAATAGTTAATTTCTCAGGAATTTAATGAAGTTTACATGGTAGAGATGGAAAAAGTCCGAGAGTTGTACTCCGACATGGCCGCTAATGCTAGTGGTGTGACATCACATGGGCAAACTCAGGTCCATAGAATTACAGAAATCACCGAAATCCCCGTGTATTTACAGAAATCCCCGTGAAAAACACAGAAATCCCCATTACTTTATCAAAAATCACCGATATGTAAATAGATAGGACCATCATTCACCCTTATAGCAAGTTTCAGATATATTAAACAACAATTGATAGACTTATAACCATTTTATTTTTTTAATTTTAATGATCCACTTAACTGGCGGCCATGTTGGATTGGAAGTATACATAAGCGTAAGGCAGTCGAAGATTATACAGTAGTATTAATTAATTCTATTTTCAATATACCTTCAAATGTAAACGGCAAATGTATTTCACAAAGAGGCTTGTTATTGTTGAGTTCAGTAAATGTACATGTATGCATTATATACTGGTGTCGCTTGTTACGGTGTTTGTTAATTTCAAACGTATATAATTAAATGACTTAGATAAAGTTGTACTTAACTGTCTTTGCTAGATATTAACCTTATGATCGTTTATGTTAATTTACAAGTATGAACATCTTATACAGTTTATATCATAAAGTATAACAAAACTCTGACACTGTTATGTATACTTCCAATCCAACATGGCCGCCAGTAGTGTATCATTAAAATTAAAAAAATAAAATGGTTATAAGTCTATCAGTTGTTGTTTAATATATCTGAAACTTGCTATAAGGGTGAATGATGGTCCTATCTATTTACAAATCGGTGATTTTTGATAAAGTAATGGGGATTTCTGTGTTTTTCACGGGGATTTCTGTAAATACACGGTGATTTCTGTAATTCTATGGACCGGGCAAACTCTATAGCGATAAGAATAACATGAAGCTATACCTACTCAATTTATTTGATTGAAAAGTAGATGAATAATACACAAGTCAATCATGATTTCTGTTATATCCATGAATAGCTTCTAATACTGCCTAAAATAATAACACATTGAACGAGCACTTCTTTCGGGTTTTCCATGTCTATTTTAAGAAATTGAAACCGAAAGTATCACGAGTAACCGGAAGTTACGTATATGTCATATCCTGTTAACTGTAGCTTTTTGTCGATGTCAGTTTCCATATGTTCTTTTCTCTAAATTATAGCCAATTGTTATAGAAGATGGATTTCAGCAGTATTCTTTCGATTGCGGCACAGAATTCTTCCTCTGGAGTTAAGGTATAAGTCAGAGCTTACCTGTAAATAAACCATTAGCGGTACATGAAGTAGTGCCAAAACAGTGCATGGCCATGGACATGATGGAATTGCCGAAGATAAAACTCAAATAGGAGAAACAACCATGTTGCTGTACAGAAGACATACTTCTGGCAAACATGTTGACATAACTCTCAAATAACAACGGTCCTACACATGTACTTTTTAGAGATCTGATTCTGAGATTCCTACAGTACCCAAGAACTCTATCCTTCGATGGGGCTGGAAAGCTTGTATTGGCATAGGACAAAAAAGAGACGTTTATACTATGTTAACTGTGCCAAGTTAATTTTCCAATTAGGAAAGTAGTTTTCAATGCCCTTCTTATCTGCGGAAAATAAAATTCCAAAGTCCATGCACAGTTTTCATTTTTATAAATGTTAAACTTGTTTAACACTTTTTTGATTGATGATTTATCAGGTATTTACCTTGCCTGTTATTACATTTGTCTACACAAAGTATATTGGTTATGGTGTCAAACTGTATCTATAATGGTTATACTGAATAATGTTTTCGATGCCAACCGTTGTCACAGTCGAAGTTTAAATGTCTGAAACCATGTTATACAATTGTGATACTAAAATACTAATACAAGTACAGAGTAAACATGTTATTAATATTCTAAGTTGACTTTTTCCCGTATATTTTCCTTAGAACTCGTCTGGTCATTATTCTCCAACATATTCCTGTTCAGATATGCCATGCCAACTATACAACCACAGTTTTTAATGCTCTACCCTGTTCATTTTCTGAAAACTGAATTATTGATTTTTATGTGATTGCGATCAGCCTGATGTTGGCAGAGAAATAGATATGAATTCCTTATGTACACCTGTGCTGAAATAAACAATTGATAATATTGATATCATGGTTCATTCACTCTTCTCAAGTTATTGGAAAAAAATCTTGTTGATTTTTGATTCTTTATAAATAGAAGAAAAAAATGAAGTGACTTCTTTATCATTTTTGTACTGAATTAGAATTGAGGTACATTTTTATAAATTTCGTCTTTTTGGTCTGTCTATCTTATATATGGGTTATTGGTATGTTTATACAAACTAAAGCACAATGGTATATAGCTCCATCCACTTGTTTTCAGGACATCGAAGTACTGATTTTTATGGCGAAACTGAACATGTCATGTGCAGAAACATACTTGTATTAAAATAGAAATAATTTCCTAGTTGTGGTTTATCATGCAGTAATTCCCAGAGTCACAGGAACCAATCAAACTGCAAAGCGTAGAGGCGATAATTTGATTGGTTCATTCGACTCGGGGACTTACTGGACAATAAACCACTGCTAGGTTGTCATTACTTCTGAAATTTATAACTTATGTTTAATTTGTAAAGTACATGTATAATGCATTTGTTGCTGTAGCATCCTGTTTAAACATTAGTCATGGGCAGTCAGTTCATTGGGGTATAAACCCGGGCAATATATTTCCCTTTGGCTTAAGAGAATCCAACATACATCTTTCCATGAAATCAGCCAAGCCGGAAGGAGTGTGAACTGGAGTTAGAGGACAAACAAGTCCAGTGTTGAATTTTCCTTGGAGTTGTACAAATCTCCATTATTGATTACGTTTTTGTTACTGGAAAAGATGTAGAAAAATATGGGAAAGTTGATTTTCATGAGTGAAAAGTGAGTTCGAAGGGACAACCTTCGCATGGAAAATTGAAAATAAAAAAAATCCTAGAACAACTCTTGTTTTGAATTCCGGACTCATTCTGTTCATCACATTTGCCACATTTTACTTGGGATGTATTTAGACATATAAGCCCCTGATTTTGCTTAATTCAATTTTTAAACTGTTATAAATTTCAAATATTCAATTTGATGCATTTATTGTCACCTGTAAATTTAAATCAATTACATTATATCAATACATATGTGTGTCACATTTATAAAAAATGTAGAAACAACCAGTTAACATTAATTAAGGTTTGCTGTTGATCTACATGTACCTTAATCTTAATACAAGAAGATTGTGTCTGATCATAACTAGTAAATCACTTCCTTGTTTTCTAAATCTGAATGTATTTAACAAACACCAAATACAATGAAATCAAAATCGATTACCTGACATTAATTAAAGTCACTTTGAGAAAATAGACTAAGCATAATAAAATGTATGGTATGTCTTGATTTCAAATTTAAACAGATCTTGATAATTATATAAAATCCTCTGTCTTATTTTCCCATTCTACTATGTACAAGAAATTTGATGTATGAGTAGGGTATTTGATCATCATTTTCAGGTTCAGAAGAAGTTTAGTACAGACTTAGCACCTCCAAAGAAGGAGAAAAAGGACAAGAAGGAAGTCAAGTCTGAGGCTGTACGAAGACTCCTGCAAGAAAAAGAAAAGGAAAAGAGGGCAAAAAGTATTTACAAATAAAATGATTGTTATGATTATCGTTAATATACAAAGTATAACGTAACATAGAATGTAATTGAATAAGCTGGCGTGGCCTAGTGGTATTGCGCTGGACTCCTGATCTGGAGGCCAGGGTTCGAGTTCGGCTCTGGTCATGCCGGTGTCCTGTCTTTCGGATGAGACAGTAAAAACCGATGCCTGTGTCGTGGTATGCATGGCACGTTAAAGATCCCTCACTGCTTCGGGTGGGTCTGTTGCAAAGGTCAAAATTTGTATGCCCCGCATCAGGCAGATGTCGTCACCATATATGTGAAATATTCGTGGTGTGACGTTAAGCAAAAATCAATCAATCAATTAGAACATAAGTGAAATGACTTTCACACATATTGTGTGATCATGCAAATTCTTAATGCTGACAAAAGATTCATCTAGTTAAAAGATTATACAACCAATGATACAAATGTTGTGTGATACTTCATCAGTGTTACAAGTAAGTGATCACAAAAGCCAGGGAAGCTGATTGGATTCTTAAACTCTCAGAATATGAAATGTTTCTCATTTGAGATATGATTTAGTTATAATAATTAACATGCCATCATTTGAGACCAAATTTACCCCATAAACATTTTTATCATTGGTTCCCTTTTAAATTCTTTAATTGAAAATGGTGAAGGAAAAAAAGAATTTAATATGCAGTCACACACTTAATGTTGTTTCTTTACATTTTAACAGCAGTAAACTTTTGTTGTGTAGCTAGTGTCTGTTCATACATATTATTTTCCTGTCTGTGGAGAATGGAATGCAATTATGGGATGTATGTTGATACTTAAAACATTAGATCAATTTACATCACTGCCAAGTTTCTGAACAATAGGTCTAAAGTGAAGTCATATACATGTAGCATGGTTAACTGAGATCAGTATTCAAAGTGTACTCACTTGAACTCTCTTTCACTTCTGCAATCTGATTAAAACCATGTTTTTATTCTGCTTCTCTATTTGTCCCATTTGGGATAAAGATCTGGCAAAATCCTGTAAGGGGTCATAATCTGGTGAACTCTGATGGCGTTTCAGTCACTGATATCGTTATTTCCCATATAGCCAATCAATGACTCCGTTAGGCATGTTCAAATGACACAATGTGTAACAAATACTGTTCAAAAACTACCTTGTAGGTCATGCTTACACTGAGTGAAACATACAAATGCTGGGGATGTTAATTTTATCCTAGGAATTGTAGTGGATCCACTGATTGGCTGATAATCAGAGTTCACCAGAACATGACCCTTTACGTGGTTTCGCTAGATCTTTATCCACAGTGCGACAAATAGAGAAGAGGAATAAAGATATGGTTTTAATAAGATTGACTTCAGATGATGATATTTCATATCCTGGATTCTCATATTACCTTTGAAATATATTGATATAAAGAGAAGTAGTCCATTTAAGACAGTTCTAATTTTCTTTTAAATTAAGTTTGCAAAGTAAATCTTCCTTGTGATTTATGCTTGACTGTGTCATATTGGTTTATCTGTCACCTGTTACATTGTCTGTCTCTCTGTGTTCTGAATGACATTTCATTCAGATTATCTAAATTGGAAATTGAAGCAGTGCTTTCGTTATGAAATCTTTTCTTAACTTTATGGACTGTTCATTAATCTTTTATTTGTTTAGGTGAAGCTGAAAAGAGAAAGAAGGAGAAAGAATTACAAAGAAAAAAAGAAGAAGAAAAGAAAAAAAGGTTCAAAATTCCTAAAAAGGATGAAGACAAATCAAACAAACATGAAGAACATCAACCTAAAGTTAATAAAGATAAACTGAAGGAGCAGAAAGAAGAGACGAGAGAAAAAAAATCAAGTAGGAAAGACCTTGTACTAAAACCAAATGAAGTACGTATTACTGCTCTGTCCTCTAAAGGTAGGGAAACTCATCTTAATCATCAGTATGACTTCTTACTTAAAAAAGGCATTGATATTCAGGCTGAACTACAGAAAGAAATTAAACGAAGGGAATTTGAAGAACGGAAGAAACAGTTACTTGATAAAATGAAACAAGGTGTTATAGAGAATAAACCAGAGATAAAGAAAGAAGGTATACCACCGGAGGAAAAGAAACTCAAAGATGAAAAAAGAAGAAGGGAAAGGGAAGCCATAAGAAGAGAGGAGCAAAGAGAAAGAGAATTAAATGGAGAACATGTTAGAAAAAGACGAAGAGGAATGACTGATGCAGAACTGAAAGAATGGATGGCTAAGGGAGATCCTCAGAAAAGTAGCCAATCAGAAAAAGGAGACAAATCTAGTACTCATATACACAAACCTCAGAAAAAAATCTCAAAAATAAACTCAGGACAAAAAAAACCACCTCCTCTCCATTTTGGAGACTTACTAAAGTTGGCTCAAACAAAAGCATCAGAAGTGATTGAATATGACCCTTTGAAAATTAAAAAGATTAAAGAGAAGGAGCCAGAAAGGCTCTTGACACAGGTAGAGATCGACAGACGTCAGGATGAACAGCTACGCCACAGTAAATCATCAGCAAGTATTTCTGGACATAGCTCTGATAAATCAAATACACCTGGACAAAGGTCAGGTAAAGCAAGTGCAAGTAGTCTTAGTTCAGCTAAAGTTCCCAGAATAGAGGAAAGTCAAAACAGTTCAGCTAAGACAATATCTGTCAAAAGTTCAAAACATGTACCAGTATCCGATTCTAATTCCTCTAAATTAAAACAGATATTATTGAAAAGTTCTAAACATCCAAGTGAATCAAATGCTAAACATTCCAAAAGTGTTTCATCATCTGTGATATCTCATAAACCTTCTGTTATTACTAAGAACAAACAAAAGCATTCATCAACTAGTGCATTGAAACAGTCTCTTCCGCAAAGCTCAAATCATCGTAATTCCTCTAGTCCTACATCAAAAAGTGCAATAATGAAGTCAGGTCGAGATATTCAAAGTAAACACAAATCTGCAGACATATCAGGTGCTAAAAAACCAAGACTGGATATGAAATCATCAGCTCCCAAAGTCACCAAACCAGATCTTTCAAATAGTGATAGAACAAGAACTATGCCAGAGAAGTCTCAGGTCAAACTCAACTCAAAACCAAAAGATTTCAGGACTTACGACAGTGAAAATGAAAAAGTATTACAGTGTGGACCAACAAAGAAGAAAATGGAAGAGAGGAAAGCAGTGTCTGAGAACCCATGGGATAGAATCTATGGTCAAATAAAAAAGAACAATCCAGCACCAGGTACGCATAATACATGTACGATTATTATTTGTAAAGAGTTTTAGCTCTACTGGTCAAATTACAATATCAAGTTGTAAACTGTAGGTCAAGATCAGTCAAATTCATTTATATCCAGTTGTTCATTTTTGGTCTACACCAGTCAGATTCATTGATATCCAATTGTTCATTTTTGGCCAACACTAGTCATTCTTATGTAATAACAAATTGTTCACTGTACATGTAGGCCAACACCAGCCAAGCTTATGTAATACTGAATTGTTCACTGTTGGCCTACATCATTCAAATTTCAAGCTTATGTAATACTTAATTGTTCATTGTTAGCTAACACCAGTCCAGTCATGCTTATGATATCTGATACTGAACTGCTCATTGTTGGCCTACACCATTCAAGCTTATGTAATACTGAATTGTTCATTGTTGGCCTACACCATTCAGGCTTATGTAATACTGAATTGTTCATTGATAGCCTATACCATTCAGGCTTATGTAATACTGAATTGTTCATTGCTGGCTTACACTATTCAAGCTTATTATAAATAATACTGAATTGTTCACTGTTGGCCTACACCAGTCAAACTTATTTTATATAATACTGCATTGTTCATCATTGACCTACACCAGTCAAGTTTGTGTAATACTGAATTGTTCATTGTTTGTCAACACCAGTCAAGCTTATGTAAATATGTAGCAATTTATCCTCCAAAGGGAACTTGTTTCCAATAAATAGAGAAAGCTACACTCGAATGCCACAAATTTCAGGCACATGCCCTTCATCCAGTGGATAATAGGAAATATGAAACAATGAATTAAAATCCATCCTGCTGGTATAAGTGCCCAGCGTACATTACATAAGCTTGACTGGTGTTGGCCAACAGTGAACAATTAGGTTGTTGGCCAACAGTGAACAAGTCTATTATCCACTTGAGAAAGGGCATGTGCCCGAAAATTTGTGGCATTTGAGTGTAGCTTTATATATTTATTGGAAGCTTATGTAATACCAAATTGTTCGCTGTTGACCAACACCAGTCAAGCTTGTGTAATACCGAATCGTTCATTGTTTTTCCAGAAGGTAATAGTGGTAGTATTGTTCCTTCAAGACTGTTTATCACCACAGTGTCAACTGTAGTCTTATTTTGTCTGTTGTATATTCTACATGTGTTGTTTTGGTTGGGGTGTGTTCAATCCTGGGCTCCAAGCAGAGGATGCATTTGCTTGTCCTACACATGTCTATATCTACCAGCACAGTGGCAGATTTAGAGGGGGGGGGCCCCTTTTGGCCACATATTTACCATTAAAAATCCAGATTTAGCGCCAAAAATGGCTTAGTCGTTTGGCTAATACATATGTGGGCTCCCCCTTTTTGGAAATCCTGGATCTGCCACTGCAGCATGTCATTTTGTGTGCATATTTCCTCCTGTAATCTTGTATTGATGTTGATGAAACTGCACAGAAGTGATCTGCTCATGGTAGTATGAATATACTTATTTTTGTGAACCTGATACTGGTGGAAAATGATGGAAATAGGGCTTTGAAATATATTGCACATTGAATAATATATATTGTCTTGATAATTAAGTGGGATTTGTACTGACTCTTGTACCCTATGTTTACAAATTTGTTACAGTGCACTGTGGACACAGTATATTGGAGCAGATGATATCTATATTGAGTCTTTTCGTTAAACAGAGACTCTGAGTTATTTCCCGTTTGAGACAGTATCTGACGTAAAACAATTATGAAGTCATCAATTTTCTATGAAAATGTCATTTGTGGACTATAATAGCAAAAATTAATTTCTCACGAAAATTTCTGGTTATACAGTATTACTTGTCAAAGTCTTTGGCACCCAATCCATTCTTGGAATTGTCCTAGATAAAATGTATGTATTTTAATATACATGTAAAAGTTTGGGTAAATTGTAGTGAGGAAGAGAAGAATAGAGGATTATTCTGATGAGGAAGATGATGATGACTTGGATGGATTTATAGATGATGATGCAAGTGACATAGATGACGATGAACTGTTGGAGACTGACTACTCCTCTCACATCAGACAGATCTTTGGTTATGATAAACGAAAGTAAGTTTCATTATTGTTTATAATGAACTGAAGTGAACATACTTACTCAATACATTTTATAATGAACTGAAGTGAACATACTTACTCAATACATTTTATAATGAACTGAAGTGAACATACTTACTCAATACATTTTATAATGAACTGAAGTGAACATACTTACTCAATACATTTTATAATGAACTGAAGTGAACATACTTACTCAATACATTTTATAATATTTTCAGATTTATTTCAATGTATATGATAATACAAATAACTTAATTATGCTCTCTGATAGTGTATATTTCTGAATTTTTTTTTCTCCAGATATCGATACGAAAGTGATCATGAGATAAAAAATATGGAGTCCAGCTTCCGAGAGCAGATGAAGGAGGAGGCACGAAGGTAAGCTCAATGCCCAAACATGGATAAGATTATAGACCATTCATCAATACCCAGTCCTTCCTAGTCATACGTCCTGACGATATGAAATATCTATACATTATTTCTGAGTTACAGAAAACAGATTGTTTCCTTTTCGGTTTTTATCATTTTTGCTTGTGACGTCGCACTTACAGGTAGCCACCTGCTTTTTAGTGAAAAGTTATTGAAGAAAGTAGCAAAGAAAAAAAAATGTCATAGTGTATTTCCTGAATGCTCATGGAAAGTAAATTTCAATTTGAAGGTATGAAGTTATTGGATTTTAAAGTTGTGTGGATATTTAATTGTAACATCTTCCAAGCTTCAACAGTGGAGATCCAGGTTCACCGGTGATCTGTATCACGTGTTATTATAAACACTAGGATGAATAAGCATACTGAGTGTTTGCTAAAGCAATACATATGCCCCACCAGTATCCATAAGTCCAGGGATTGTAACTCTTTCAAAAATAGTTCAGTAATGACCAAACTCGAACTTGATCTGTAACTCAGCACTAGCTACTTGAAGTCAGTAACGTCAGTGGTCACAAATAAAGATGTGAAAAACCAAAGTGCTCAGATCAAATGTGGGACAGCCTTGAGTCGTGATACAAGACAATACTTTTTACCTTTATTCAATGAAAAGAAACCTCAAGAGGATTAGAAAATGCTGAAGCTTTTCAATGGAGTTGTATAACAATTAGATATACATGAGAGAGGTGCTGTGCTCTATGCAGCATATTATATATCTTCCTTTACTGTGAAGCCGGCGTGGCCAAGTGGTATCGCGTCGGACTCCTGATCGGGAGGCCGGGGTTCGAGTCCCGCTCTGGTCATGCCGGTGTCATGTCTTTCGGATGAGACAGTAAAAACCGAGGCCCTGTGTCGTGGTATGCATGGCACGTTAAAGATCCCTCACTGCTTCGGGTGGGTCCGTTGCAAAGGTCAAAATTTGTATGCTCCGCATCAGGCAGATGCCGTCACCATATACGTGAAATATTCGTGGTGTGACGTAAAACAAAAATCAATCAATCAATCAATCCTTTACTGTGCTGTGCTCTGTGCAACATGTTGAATGTCTTCCTTTACTGTGTTGTACTCTATGCAGCATTTTGTATGTCTTCCTTTCATTTGCTTTAATAGTCACTATAGTGCATGTGCATGTCTTCCTTCTCCGTCCTGTACTGTATGCAGTGTATTGTATGTCTTCCTTTATTGTGCTCTACTTTATGCAGTGTATTGTATGTCTTCCTATATTGTGCTCTACTTTGTACAGTGTGATGTATATCTTCCTTTATTGCACTCTTCTTCGTGCATGTTGTATGTTTTCCTTTATTGTGTTGTACTCTAAGCAGCATGTTGTATGTCTTCATTCATTGTGCATTACTCTATGCAGCATGTTGTATTTCTTCCATTAATGTGCTGTACTTTTTACAGTGTGATGTTTATCTTCCTTTACTGTGCTCTTCTTTGTGCATGTTGTATGTCTTCCTTTACTGTGCTGTACTCTATGCAGCATGTTATATGTCTTCCTTTACTGTGCTGTACTCTGTGCAATGTGTTGTATGTCTTCGTTTACTTTGCTCTTTTTTTGTGCATGTTGTATGTCTTCCTTTACTGTGCTGTACTCTATGCAATGTGTTGTATGTCTTCCTTTACTGTGCTGTACTCTGTGCAATGTGTTGTATGTCTTCGTTTACTTTGCTCTTTTTAGTGCATGTTGTATGTCTTCCTTTACTGTGCTGTACTCTATGCAATGTGTTGTATGTCTCCCTTTACTGTGCTGTACTCTGTGCAGTGTGTTGTATGTCATCCTTTACTGTGATGTACTTTGTACAGCTTGTTGTATGTCTTCGTTTACTGTGCTCTTTTTTGTGCATGTTGTATGTTTTCTTTACTGTGCTGTACTCTATGCAATGTTTTGTATGTCTTCCTTTACTGTGCTGTACTCTGTGCAATGTGTTGTATGTCTTCCTTTACTGTGATGTACTTTGTACAGCTTGTTGTATGTCTTCCTTTACTGTGCTCTTCCTTGTGCATGTTGTATGTCTTCCTTTACTGTGATGTACTTTGTACAGCATGTTGTATGTCTTCCTTTACTGTGCTCTTCCTTGTGCATGTTTTATGTCTTCCTTTACTGTGATGTACTCTGTGCAGTGTGTTGTATGTCTTCCTTTACTGTGCTGTACTCTGTGCATTGTGTTGTATGTCATCCTTTACTGTGCTGTACTTTGTACAGCATGTTGTATGTCTTCCTTTACTGTGCTCTTCCTTGTGCATGTTTTATGTCTTCCTTTACTGTGCTGTACTCTATGCAATGTGTTGTATGTCTTCCTTTACTGTGCTGTACTCTATGCAATGTGTTGTATGTCTTCCTTTACTGTGCTGTACTTTGTACAGCATGTTGTATGTCTTCCTTTACTGTGCTTTTCCTTGTGCATGTTTTATGTCTTCCTTTACTGTGATGTACCTTGTACAGCTTGTTGTATGTCTTCCTTTACTGTGCTCTTCCTTGTGCATGTTGTATGTCTTCCTTTACTGTGATGTACTTTGTACAGCATGTTGTATGTCTTCCTTTACTGTGCTCTTCCTTGTGCATGTTTTATGTCTTCCTTTACTGTGCTGTACTCTGTGCAGTGTGTTGTATGTCTTCCTTTATTGTGCTGTACTCTGTGCAATGTGTTGTATGTCATCCTTTACTGTGCTGTACTTTGTACAGCATGTTGTATGTCTTCCTTTACTGTGCTCTTCCTTGTGCATGTTTTATGTCTTCCTTTACTGTGCTGTACTCTGTGCAGTGTGTTGTATGTCTTCCTTTACTGTGCTGTACTCTGTGCAATGTGTTGTATGTCATCCTTTACTGTGCTGTACTTTGTACAGCATGTTGTATGTCTTCCTTTACTGTGCTCTTCCTTGTGCATGTTTTATGTCTTCCTTTACTGTGCTGTACTCTATGCAATGTGTTGTATGTCTTCCTTTACTGTGCTGTACTCTGTGCAATGTTTTGTATGTCATCCTTTACTGTGCTGTACTTTGTACAGCATGCTGTATGTCTTCCTTTACTGTGCTCTTCCTTGTGCATGTTTTATGTCTTCCTTTACTGTGCTGTAAAATGTTCAAAGTGATGTGAAGAATGGGCAACAGATGTGATATTTTTTACTCCATTTTAACTTTTAGTGCACGTCTTGGTTTGTTAGAAGATTTAGAAGATATAAAGAAAGAGGAAGAAGAAATGAAAAGGAAAATGGCAGCAAAGAAGAAGAAAAAGTAAAAAATTATATTCTAGTGTGCATCTGTTCTATAGTGTTCAGAGTTCACAAAATTATTTTAATTGTTCCACTTGAATGTGTCTCGTATATTTACTTCCCATTTCCCTGATTTAAACCAGTTCAGACAACTTTGTTTCTATGTTACACCACAGATTAAGATAGATATTTTCTTACTTATTTTCTTACTTAGATGAAATTTCAAAAGCATCAAAAATTTTAAAAGGTGGATATTGTTTCATGGTCTTTGAATTCTTACTCACAAGTAGAGTGGACATAGTGCTTTAAATGCTTGACTTTCAGTGTTATAACTGAAATATTGCATTGCTAAAACATTGTACCATTAAAACTTCAATATAAACCATTCAGACAAATTCTACCCTGTTCCAAAATCGATGGTTTCTATCATATGAAATACCCTGCTAAGTTTTGCATTTAACAATAGAGAATCATTTGGTAAAATTTTCAAGAAAACAGCTACATCATAAAGGTTTTTAATACATGTATCTAGATCTGCATCAATATTTGGATTAACTTAATCAAGGGTGTGTTATATACATGTATGCATCTGAATAATTATCTTATGAATTCTCTTTACTCATTACCTGTGTGTTACTCAGCAGGTAAATTGAGAAATTCATCCATTGATTTTCACTTGAATAAAATTTATGAGGTGTATTTTAAAATATGAATACACTAAGTATGGTGAAATTAAACGGAGTTTTAATTAGGTAGACTTGTAATGTCTACTGTTATCTAGATTACATATAGTTTTCATTTATTTGACATCACGTTAAACAAAATATCTAATGATCTCATCCTGAATAGCTAAACTTGTCAGGACCTAGTTTTACAAAGGGATGTACATCTAGACTTATGACAGTCTTCAAATTGTAAAGGGCTTGCATTCCTGGTGAAATTCTGTTTTTGTATCATTACTATTCGTCATTACATGTATTCGTTAAGACCAAGTTTTACTAAAGGATGTACTTCTAGACTTTAGTCAGTCTTCAGGTTGTAAATGGCTTGCATTTCTGATGAAATTCTGTTCTTTGTATCCTATTTATGTTGGATCATGTGCAATTTCAATCCAAAACTGGTGTTTTAATAGACCTGCGATCCTCAATGTAACAATATTTGACAAAATATTCATGCTAAGTCTGAACGTTACTTCTACCTTGTCTGTAATCCAGATGTACATCATTTTGTGAAACTCAGTATGGGAACTTATGTATGAGTTTGATATTGCTTAAATTCTTTAATCGTTAAAGGGTAATCAAATTTAAGAGAATTCATACAATTCCAGTAAATGATTTTCTCTTGTAATTTCTGTTAAGATACTTTGTGAGATTGTTTATATATATATATATATATATATATATTTATATATATATACAATGAATATGAAATTGTAAGACATTTGCAGGACATTCGGTCCGGTAAATTTAGACAATTCACCAGACCGAAGAAACTTTTACCAGACCGAAAATAAAATGTGCATTTTTTGAATGATGGTCACACAAAAATCATACAGTGAATGCTCACTTTAAGTTTTATCGGTTTATTGCAAATCTTAGTTAATCTTGGCAAGTTAAAACATATCTCTCCAGTTTTCTTCTTCAACAAAATCAATACAATAAACATTATTGTCAACATCTTTTCCCCATATAAATGAAAAGGCCTTTAAACCCACAGGTATTTGAAGCTCTGTAAGTCCACAACAAACATCTATTATGCCCCTACAGGGGTATATACCAAAGAAAAAAGATATTTCTTTGGTATATACCCCTGTTGGGGCATAATAGATGTTTGTTGTGGACTTACAGAGCTTCAAATACCTGTGTTTAAACCTTTTGTTTCTCTTTTAGTTTTTGTTCATCTTCACTGGACAATTGGTCCGGAAATCTAAGGTTATTTACGGGACCAATGGCATTTTTACCAGACTTGTCCGTCAGTCCGACAACATTTCATTTTCACTGTATATATATATATATTCTTTTGCGCTATGTTCCTCTTAACATTTTTTCATGTTCAGTTACCTTAGGTGTCTCAGGATAATGAATACACCTGTCTGATTACAATACAGCCGTGCCATAATAATTTGATTTTGACAGTACTTGCTTTATATGTCTATGCAGAGAAACTTTAAGATGTATTCAATTTCATAAATAAAAATGTGTGCAAAATAGCATTCAAAACCCAAGTGATGTCCTTGATTTAACTTAATTATCTAACTTTTGACTTGGTTATTGATGTTCTTTTGAAATTTTCAGAATGATATTTTGTAAACAATTCTATTATTCCAAACTGTCCATGACCCTTAATTTGATCTTGACCATGCATTTCTTTGTTGTACTTGTAATTGAGTATACCAGAATTAAGAAATACTACCTTCTCTGAGTTTAATACATAGAAACATTTTAGTCTGAACATTTAACTGCTGTATTTTTAAGCTCACCTGAGCCAAAGGCTCAAGTGAGCTATTGTGATCAATCACCGTCCGTCGTCCGTCTGTCGTCCGTCGTCTGTCGTCCGTCGTTAACTTTTCACATTTTCGACTTCTTCTCCAGAACCACTGAACAGAATTTGATGAAACTTGATAAGCATGTAGTACTCATGGTCCCCTACAAGTGTTGTTGTTTTTCGTCCAGATTCATCAACAGGTGGCGCCACCACAGGCAAAAGTAGGTCAAAGAGGGTACCCTCCTTTGACAAACTTCTTCTTCAGACCGGGGGCATACAGAGACAAACCAAATGCATAGGAATGATCTAGAGGGATGTGTGAAGAAGTGTTGTTATTTTTGGTTCCATTCCGAAATCAAATTTTTGACGTTTTTTTGACGTTTTTTTGTACTTGGTAATTTTAATGCAGAAAAGAGGTATTTTTTTCTTTTAGTAAACATTGATGCATTAATTTGGTTTAATTTGATCATTTTGATGGTAAGAAATACTACTGCGAAGAAAATTTTTCAATATTTTATGTTTTGGATTTTTTATGAATTTTTTAAGACTTTCAAGAAAAAGGGGGGGGGGGGATAATTGGTGTAAACATTTTACAGTTTGAACTTTTTCTTTGGAACCACTTGCTGGAATTCAATGAAACTTGGCATGCATCAAATACTCAAGGTCCCCGACAAATTTGGTCATCTTTGTCAGGATCCATGAACAGGTGGCACCACCACAGACAAAAGTAGGTCACAGAGGGTACCCTCCTTTGACAAACTTCTTATTCAGATCGGGTGCATACAGCGAAAAACCGACTGCATAGGAATGAGATAAAGGCATATGGGAAGAAGTGTTGATATTTTTGGTTCCATTCCGAAATCAAATTTTTGACGTTTTTTCATTTTTATTTTGGACTTTGTTATTTTAATGCATTAAAGAGTTATTATTTTCTTTTAGTAAACATTGATGCATTCATTTGGTTTCATTTAATCATTTCTATGGTAAGGAATGCTGGTGTGAAGGAATTTTTTCAATATCTCGATTTTTGAATTTTTTATGAATTTTTTAAGACTTCCAAATGAGGGTGTATAGGAACAATTCAATCACATTTTTCACTTCTGCTGTTATACCACATGAAAGATTTTAATGAAACATGGAATACATGAAGTACTAAAAGTCCTCTATCAATTTGGTAAATTTCATCCAAATTGGTTAACAGATAATGCCACCATGTCTAAAAAGCAGTTCTCACAATAGTACATATACCACTTGGTAATTGAAATATGGAGAGTAGCGGTTCAAATCCAGCTGTGGTCAAAATTTTTTTTTCATTTCATTACACATCTAAATAAGTTTTTAGATGTTTCTCAACACTCAACATATGAAATTAGGCAATTTTAAGTTAGATCTGGACAATATTTGAAACAATTGTTGTTCATGACCCAGACTTGAAATCAGTCAACAAAAGGCCCCACCTAAAGAAAATGACTAACTTGTTGCCCTGAATGACTTCTTGCAGAGACAAAGGAAATGCTTAATATCAAAATCACCTGAATGGATGTGCAAAAAAGTGTTGTTTTTTATTCTAGCCTGAAATAAAATTTGACATATTTTCAACATCTGTGTTGACTTAGTCACATTAATGCAAAAATAAATGAATTCTTCCTTCATGCATGACTGATAATATAGGTACTCAGGTGAGTGATATAGGCCCACTTGGGCCTCTTGTTTTTTAATTTTCACACCTTTTGACTTCACATTTTATTTGAGTCCAGCAAGCACATATTTGTCTTGCAGACATATTTTTATGTACTTTTTCCTATATAACAGTGTTTATTATTATACATGTACACTTTACATAAAATCTTTTTAGAAAAGAAATTAAGCCTAATTGAAATGTTGAATTAATTAAAGCCATCATGATCATGGTACATGTAGGAATTAATTCCCTATAGAATCGTCAGCTGGCAAGTAGCATGACTGTCAATTCTTCAAATGTTTTAAAGGCCAAAAATATCATTTTAGAATATGAAATGTTGTTACTACTCCATGTATAAATCAACACAGGAATTAATTTATGACTTTGTTATTTAATGTAATGTATTTAAATATTTAATGTAAATTATTTGTTGTTTAATTCTGATGAACAAGTATGCAAAAGGCAAAATACACATTACCATATATGCTATTTACATAGATAGTGTAAATCATTTTTGTATCAGTTTGGTAAGTAACACTTAGGGCATTAGGCGTTTGTTGATGTTCTGTCTTCTTTTCTATATATAGATATAAGTAATATGTACCTATATATACACTGAAGGTTACAGGTCATCCATTGTCCTTTCTCTTCTTTGGATTGTACATTGTGCTCTCAATCACTATCATGACACGGGAATTCTACAATACTCTTAATATTAAGGGATAAATTAAGGAAGAAATTTTCACTGGGCAAATTAAAAGTTGGTCCAAAGGAAGCAGCATTTGTATGCAATGAGGACAATTTTAATGCTAAATGTTGTGAATTTACATTTCTTATTCATGACAAACCCAACAGAATTGTAATAAATACCAGATTTCAATAAAAGAAAAAACCAACCCAAAACACTGTTAGCTTAGCTTGTCATGTAGAAATATCATGTATAACCTAAATGTATTGACAAAATTATATATATATATATATATATATATATATATATATATATATATATATATATATCAATCATAGAATAGTTCCTGGATAAAAGCAATGCTGAGCACATGATCTTCTATATTTATATGATAAGTGCACGAAATATAGATGTATAATGTTAGTTTTGTATTTTGATTGATATGATAGATTCAGCGTGATAAAATACTTGCCAGTAAATCAAAGGTTGTTCAAGTATTTATTAATGTACAAAGTACATGTATAATATTTATTATATGGAATGTTACTGGGATATTCACATAGAATTCAATGCAAAGCAAATTATTTTCTTGATTTGTTATCATATTTGTTTTTCTGATAAAACCATTTCCTATGAAAACCCCTGGTAAAAATACTTGTAAATTAGGTAAACAAGTAAACAATAATTAGGAATTCCTGTATACCATTAGTAACAATATAGCAATATGAAACTTAAAAAAAAACCTAAAGTAACTTTGGAAAGCTTTACATGTTTTTTTTTTTTGGATTAACACATACATTTTTCAGGTGGTGTATCTATCCAGGGGCAAAAGGAGTATAGTATACAAGAGGGAAGATCATGCCAAATTATTTATTCATTGAATGGACGAGGGGATCTTACTTGATTGTTAGCAGGTCATTTATGATAACTTATTTGTACATCAGTATGTGATCAGTAGAGAAAACATGAATACTTGGGAATTGTTACCTTCAAGTTCTGTTAAGTAAAGGTAAACACAGATTGGTCCACCACTTTATTCCATTTCATGTCATTAGAATCTTAACAAAGGCTAACACTACACTTCAAAATAAAAAAAATTTCAAAATTCATAATGGAATTAATTGTTTAGAAATTATGTTTATGTTTTCTAACAATCTATCATTATATGGTATTGTAAACCTGAGACTCATGTTTATGTAAGTGGAGGTATACTTCTGCACTTCTGTACAAGTTTTTTCACGAAGCGTTGATATTTTCCGGAGTGCCTATAGTAGCGATTTATGAATGAAGTGTAAATGAGAATATTCTTGAACATTGAATTGAATAACTTATTTAAATTATTATAAATTATTGTCATAATTGTTTGAAAGATTTCACTTTTGTGCTTTAAAGATGAAAAGCTTGGTGTAGAGTATGTGTGTATATAACATTCTTGGTATGAATTTTTGAAAGACTTGTCTTGCTTTTGTCATGTGTTTCTTTCCTCACTTCTACATGTATACTTGGCTTTTACATGACTGTATACTTGGCTTTTACGATAAATAATTGGTTCTCCTGACTTCCTTGAAATATGCTTGTTGGAATCACTTTCATTTTCTGGATAGAAACTGCCATTTTGTATTGATATACTGTTTACTGCATGTGAAGTTACAATAACAAATATCATTATCAAGTTCGCTGTTAATGAAGTCAATAAAGTTGAATATGTTGGGATAAAAAAAATTGTCAAGTTTTATTTCTAATATCTACCTTTGCAACTGAGAATGGAGAATGTGCACAACAGGTAATCAGCAGAACTAATTTTATTGTTTAGTGAACATCGCGGTTGATTAATGACTTGAGCAACCCATGCAATAAGGATTCATTTTACTAAAATTCTGAGATCGCATCCAAATGGAAATGTCAGATTTGTTTGTTTATTTGTTTCTTGTTTTAGGTCACACCACAATTATTGCACTTAATGGCGACGGCATCTGCCTTATGCAGTGCACAGAAATTTAGACTTTTGCAACGGACCCACCCGAAAGATTGAGTGACCGAAAGACAGGTGTGGTCCTTTTATCTTGAGGCGTGTTCCTTATGTTGAAGTGGTAAATCTTTCGTTGTGCTCTCAGATTTTATTAGTAGTGCGATATTGATAGTACAGTGACAGAATTAAGTACCAGATTCGAAAGTATACTGAAATATAAAACTGAATATAATATAGCCTAATAACAATGTAATATTAATATTGGTTCCAATGCAATCCACGCCCAATCCACATGAGTTCAATATTTGTCCGATATGTCAACCTATACTACAATTTCGGGAATGCTGTTGCATATGATCTTACAAATACTGGGTTAAATAATATATAAGTATTGGATGCTGAACAACGGCGGAGTCCCTGGGATTTCTCGGTCATCACACCATATCACGTGACCTCTGGGTCTTGAGTTGTGATAATTACCCCATATCACATGACTTCTTGGTCATTTGTTTGAATTATCACCCCATAACACGTGACTTCCGGTCATGAGTTAGGATTATCACCTCATAACACGTGACCTCTCGGTCATGAGTTGGGATAATCACACATATCACGTGACCTTTCTGTCATGAGCCCGGACGACCACATCATATCGCGGGACTTCTTGGTCATGAGCCGGGACGACCACATCATATCCTGGGACTTTTCGGTCATGAGCCGAGCACCTAACAGATTAAACTACACTGGATCAAATATGTTAAAGTGTGTATACATGCATTCTGTTCCCAAATATCTGGCTTTGGATGAGACTAGACAAACTGAGTTTCAATGTCACTATATATAAGACTCCCCGCTACTAAAGGTGGATCATTTATTTGCATGCTGGTCGAAATTTTAAGGTCACTAGGTGTCGCCACCACCTCATGAAATAATCCAGATGTTGTGTTAAATAGTAAACAGACAAGTAAAACAATTTATGCATCAAAGATTACTTGTCAGTGCACATGGACTGCTTATCGCAAATATGAGAATAAATGTTTGAATTCTTGTAGAAATCAACTTCTACGCAATCTTGATTATGTGTGTGTGTTAAAGCCTACTTTCTCTTATTTAGTGTTCATTTCGGGAATAAGTTTTAATATCCTATGATGATGTTATTTCTTAGTAAGTTCATGAAATATTATCAAATTTGATCCATGATTTTATTGCATATTCAACAGCGCTGCATAATGATGCTCCCCGTACTGTTCTCCTAATGTGTATCAGTGGTAGCATGACTATAGCGACAAGGTTCTCGCCTGGACCACTTGCATGGTAAAAGCAATTTGATGGAACCTTTTTTTTTTTCATCTTCTTCTTTTCCTTTTTACACTGGGTTTGGTTTAGTGTATCTGTCAAAAACAACATGGCTTAAAGAGACATGAATACTTACATAATGTTATTAAACATAATGCAAGAGAAAACAGAAGACATCTGACAGAGCTGTGTGACACAAATAACCAAGCGCATGCACACAAAAATGACAATAGCATAATAAACACGGAACGACATTACAAAAATATTCGGTTGTGCTGCGGTTACGATACCGACTTAGGACGGTCAATTGAAGTAACAAACGTCACTCATTTGGTGTGGTTAACCGGTTTACGGGCGCCCACCTTCCCACTCACCGTAAAAGCAGCACAATCAAAGGACACACATTTAAAAATTTATAAATAATCCTCCATATAGAGAACAAGGATCAACATGTTTCTCAAGGAGAGAGGTCATAAAAATTTATTACACACGAAACAATTATAGAATAATTTGTTGCTATCAAAAATATTTAAGGAGACACCAACATAAGTAAACCATGCTCTGCCCGTCTGTAAGCGAGCTCATATGCTTGATCAATAGGAGTCCAGACTAACAGTAAGAGGGAACGAGGATCAGGACCTTGTCTCTTCTGAAAAGGTTTGGACAAGGCCCGTCATAGAATCCTCATCGCCCTGTTAGTCAGCGTGCAACGCTCGAATAAAAGTCTGCATTGGGTTGTGGAGGGACCCAATACAAGATCTATGGTCTTAGCGATGATCTCGGGATCATACTGTCGATGTCGAAGGCGTTTAATAATTTTAGAACCAGCCGATATGAAATTATCTGAGCCTTTGACCCTCCTTAGTTTGTACACTAGATCACCGTAGAAATTGCGATGGGAAATTTCTCTGGATACATATTGTTGAAAAGTAACATTTTACTGAATTTAGATAAAATGCCTGAATAAGATCTATAAAATTTTCTAAAAGTTTTTCGAAGTTTATGACATCTATAACCCTGAGTAAGAAGTAATCTGAGAATTTTTTCATGAAAATTCAAAACGTTAGTGCAGGCTATTAGTGAGTAATATAAATACCATATGATGGGAGTCTGGGGACATCACCATCTAGATAAGGGAAATTTACAATAGGAAATCCAAAGTCACCACGTTTATCATATATGTTTGTATGAATATTGTTGTTAATAATTTTAATATTTAAGTCCAAAAAAGGTGTTTCCTGGTCGGAAGTATTGGCTTTGTTTAATTGAAGTTCAGATGGATAAATGTCAGATATATAGTTTTCAAACTCAGGGTTATTGATTACTAAAATATCATCAAGATATCTAGAGGTTTCATTGAACTTATCAATAAGGTCGAAACGTTTAGAAGTTTGAATATAATGCATAAAGTCTCTCTCATAACAGTATAAAAATAAATCTGCTATAAGGGGAGCGCAGTTAGTGCCCATAGGAATCCCAATAATCTGTTGAAAAGTCATGCCATTAAACTGTACATAAATATTATGCATCAAAACTGTGATGACATTACACAACTCAGTACAAGTCCAATGTTTATAATTATCATATTGTACAGTTAGGTACTTATTATCTACAGTAACAGGAACATTATGGGAAACCCAAGTACAAGTACATACTTGCACTATTAGAGAGGTTGAGATCTGACAACCTGTACGTGTACGTCAACGTGTAGCCACACGTTATTTACACGTACTTTTCCACCTTCATCTTGTTGAGATTTTGCATCCGAATGTTTTGCGCCGTTGTACGTCAACGTCTATTTTCAAGTACAAGTTGATGTACTCGTATTTCACACGTTCACATTGCCATGGGTTTGAAGAACGGACGGAGAGGACCAGATACTTATACGGGCAAAGACCGAAGGAGGGTATTCCGAATTTCCGATGGGCGCAAGATTAGGCAAACGGGAAAACATTTAACTCCCCCTCTTTTTTTCCTCCATTCACGAAAACGTGTAGCGAAAGATCTGGGGAGAGAGTTCACACATATCCTCCCAATTTTTACCACATCGAATTCGTCCAAATAAACTGTGGTAGGCATAAATCATGGACAAGATGATGTCACACTTTGTATGAAGTCATCACGACATGTCCATGTAACCATGAAACTACCCCTGCTTCGGACCCATATTTTGAAATAAAACTGTATAAATAATGCTCAAAATACAATGGAAACGAATCCTTCACTTCCTAAACTGTAAAATTATATATGGTTGCACTATGATGAATTTTATTCAAAGCGAAAAATACGTTGAGGTAAACAGCTTCCTACAGGTTCTTCATGATGTGTAGCGTGTGGTCATAGGCGCGTGACACACAGATTTTGATGACGTCATACTCTTAAACACCGCCTACACGTACACGTAGTTGTAGACGTTAAAAATCTGAACCTCTCTATTATTATATTTTATTTTACCTCACTTAGCTTTTTTTTTTTATTTCAGTAGGAATATTAAGATCATTTTGGCAATGCAGGTACTAAGACAGCTAAGTTTTATTTTGACTTTTGTAATCTTATTTTGACTGTTGTAATATTCCTATCTTATTTTGACTGTTGTAATCTTATTATCTTATTTTGACTGTTGTAATCTTATTTTGACCGTTGTAATCTTATTTTGATTGTTGTAAACTTATTTTGATTGTTGTAATCTTATTTTTATTCATTTTTGTTTTTGGAAATGGGAGGGGGGGGGGAGGTATTGGCAAACAATTTGAAATGGTTAACTTTCTTTCACATCCATATACACATGACAGTTATATGCTACTAACGGTTGCCATACGGGTGAAATATTCCCGGCGCGACGTAAAACAATAATATATCTGTCTATCTATATGCTACTACAACTACTGTTTACTACTACTACTACTACTACTAATATTTCTGCTGCTGCTAATTATGTTTTTATTGTTGACAATAATACTGATAATACTATTGCTAACGAAAAATAGAGAACTTATTATAACACAGGGTGTTCCTATCTCCTTTACCACAAAACACAGATCGTGGTCATACAGATACATTGATCTTATGGTGGAAACAACAACAACAACAACAACAATAATAATAATAACTAGAAACGAGCTCGTTGCTAAAGCAACGAGTAGGTTTCACAAGTTAAAGTCGAAGCAGCGAAGCTGAGATCTCCTACTCTAATACAAAATTCTTTTTCACGATCCAGATATCTGATCTTTAGTGATGGTATCCACATTGCGCAATCTACTTGCAGAAATTGTAGGTAACGGCGACTTACATTATACACATTATACTGAAGCCTACATCGCACAATATCGACTACTCTTGACCATATATTTGAAACAAGAAACATGTAGGACAATCACACTTAGTACAATCTGCACGTGTAACCTAGATCTTCAGTCCTTACTGCCCGCTTTATGTTGTTTATTTATTAACTTACGCAAGGTATTTCGCGTGTACAGATGTTTGACCTTGAATCGCCTCTCTGCTGGAATAAACAATTCTCCTCGCGATGAACTTACGCAAGTTATTTCGCGTGTACAGATGTTTGACCTTGAATCGCCACTCTGCTGGAATAAACAATTCTCCTCGCGATGGCCTTTAGTAATGCCGCTTTCCCCAATATACAAAAGAAAGACTTGACAATGTCTCGTATTCCACAGGTAAAGCACTGCAACTGGCGATTAATTCACACACGTTTGAAGTCCTGTATAACAGCGGCGCAGTGCGAGGTATTAAGCAAGGCAAATTCACCGCGCTTCTCTAATGTGTAATGCCGACGCTCGGAGAAGATTTCTTTATAGCCTTGTTCAGCACTAGCTCGTAGAATGTAAATTTGCTTTTTTTTTTCTTTTTTTTTTTTTTTTTTTTGTTTTTTTTTTTTTGGGGGGGGGGGTTTTTTTTGGTTTTTTTTTTTGTTTAAGAATTCGAATGCATAATACTTTCTCAAACTCTATTTTATAGAAAACACTTTAAATCGCGATTGAATTAATCGCGAGTTACTGCGCCTTGTCCATGGAAGAAGTCCTATATCACAGCGGTGTCGTGCAAGGTATTAAGCAAGGCAAATTGACCGCGCTTCTGAAGATATGTTTATTGCGTTGTTCATCAGTAGAGTGCCCAAAATTTGATTTTTGTTTAAGAAATCGAAATCAAAATGCTTCCTCAAACTCTTGTTTTTATAATTTGTTCATACGACGAATAAAAAATACTTGAAAGTTACGCAAGTAAGATATTTTTATAAAAAAATCTTTAAATTGCTCACTTTCAAATACCGGGAAACATGTTTCATAGTAAAATCGTTACGGAAAATCGTTTCGTAATGTTTTGGAAACTAAAAGACTAAAAATAAGACAGTTTTGAACATTACGTAATTTTTAAAAAACTTTAAATTGAAATAGAGGCCAAACTAAAAGAGATAGATAATATCGGCCGATGAAAGTTCTAAAGATATGAACCTAGAGAACATAACAGTGAAAATTTGAGAGATCTACCATTAAAACTAAAAGCTACATACGCGAAAATCGAAAAATATTAAATCTTACGTAATTCTCTTAAAACGTCGTATATTTCGAAAAATTTTTTCATTAAACGGGAGTATGTGTCTGTGAGAATGAATAGCCGAAAGATAAGTAAAGAGTCGGTAGATACCCTCATTCCCTATCATGCTACCAATTTTCACATCTCTACCTTCTTTAATAAGCGAGCTTTAGCTGAAACCATTTCATTAAACATTAATGAACTTTATGTGACGTTGAAAGCATCACTTTAAAGGGGGTTGTCGTGTTTAAACCTAAATAACTCGAAAACGGTAAGAGTTAGCGAAAATTTGATGGCAATGTTATGCATATAAATTTTCGCGCAGAATCGATTGCAACAATCCCCGATTCGATAAGATGAAAATTAATGGAGTTATGACGTCATTTACAAAGTATGACGTCATTTTCAGGAATTTGGTACCATGCCAATTCCCTTTTGTCAGTCGGTAGATATTTGCATTCTCTTTTATGCTACCAAATTTCATACCTCTAGCTTTATCAATAAGCGAGACACAGGTACCTGAAGTTTTAAATTGTATTTTCAGGAAAGGCCAAACACTGAACTTTGACCGCAAATATCTCGAAAACGGTAAGAGATATCGAAATTCTGAGACCGGACAGTTTTCCTTTAACTACTTTTTCACGCAGAATCGATTGCAACAATCCCCGATTCGATACGATGAAAAATAAGGGAGTTATGACGTCATTTAGAAAAGTATGACGTCATTTTCAGGAATTTGGCACCTTGCCAATTCCCTTTTGTCAGTCGGTAGATATTTGCATTCTCTTTTATGCTACCAAATTTCATACCTCTAGCTTTATCAATAAGCGAGACACAGGTACCTGAAGTTTTAAATTGTATTTTCAGGAAAGGCCAAACACTGAACTTTGACCGCAAATATCTCGAAAACGGTAAGAGATATCGAAATTCTGTTGCTGGTACTTACCATTTTACTTTTTCACGCAGAATCGATTCCAACCGTCCCCGCCTCGATCCGATGAAAAATAAGGGAGATATGACGTCATTTACAAAGTATGACGTCATTTTCAGGAATTTGGCTCCATGCCAAATTCCTCTTGTCAGTCGGTAGATATTCTCAATCTCTATCATGCTACCAAATTTCACACCTCTATCTTCCTCAATAAGCGAGCTATAGGCGAAAACATTTCATGAATAATTAATGAGTGTTGATGACGTCACAAACATCACTTTAAAGGGGGTTGTCGTGTTCAAACGCAAATAACTCGAGAACCGTAAGAGTTAGCGAAAATCTGAGAACACTTTACTGGTAGGTATTTGAACGCTCTATCGAATGGAAGAAACCCGATCAAAATCCGACTGCAAATAAAGTCGCTAGACCTTGCCAAAGATTTGATTCGAAAATTTTCAATAATTTCAAAAATATTGGCAGCATGCCATTTTCATTCTAGAGGTAGATTAAGAATGTGGAAACATGTTTAGATATAAAATTTCATGCCGATATCTCATTTAATAAGAGAGATATTAACGTATGAATATTTAATTAGCTTTGATGACGTCATAGCGAATTTTCCCACGCTCATTGTGACTTTATTTATGGTCCGATTTCAAAAATTTTTCATATTCCAAATCAGACCATTAAAATCTTTCATCCTACTGTCTAAAATCTAAGATTGAAATATTTTTTTTGAAATGAAAACAATCGGGTCAAGGTCAACTTTTTCGGGGTAGAGCTACGAAATTGACGCAGTGACATAAAATCTTGCATCTCCTTTTCTGAATCGAATGCTGAAAATTTCATTCCAATCGGACAAATAATAAGGAAGATATAGCGATTCAAAATTTTGGCGTCGTAGGTGGCGCTGCGCGCTTATAAGCGGTAATTTAGAAAATTAAAAAAATCAAATCTTGAAAATTTAATTTCGAATCGAACACTGAAAACAGAATAGTAATATCTTTAATAATGAGTGATTTCTGAGCCGTCACAAAAAAAAAACGGATGAAGAATAATAATAATAATAATAAGAAAAGACAGTAGAATAATAAAAGGTTTCACAAGTGAAACTTGTGAAACCTAATAATAAAAATAATAATATTAATAATAATAATAATAATAATAATAATAATAATACAGAATACTCCTATCTCTTTTGCCACTAAACACAGATCGTCATCAGATACATGTAGGTACATTGATCTTATGGTGGAAACAATATAATAAATTGATAATTATAAATAATAATAATAAGAATAATAATAATAATACATTGTCGAATTACAGAGGCAATTGTTTTTGTTGAACTTAATGTAGAAGGAAAGCGAGAAAACTGCATTTTGTGCAAAATACATGACAAGACATACCTTAGAATTACTTGCCCAGGTAAATATTGACATTTAGTAGATCGGTGATAAGTTGTATTTCACGTGGGACACGTGCAATGAACCGTTAAAGGTCTCTGGTGCCAGAGACCATCAATGACGACCACTTCCTACATTCTATCAAGGATTTTGTGGTGATTTTCCATTTATCATGTAAAAAATGTTGTATGTGATTAATTAACCGATGATTTCGGGCCACAGGCATTTCTATAATGAAATCTAATGTCTTAGAATTTACTTTAAAGACTTTCAGTTGGAAAATATATTTGCTTTTTCTCCATTTGGGAATTATGTAAAATCGTTTCACTATGGGAGCACCTTTACTCCCTCTAGCTACATTGTTGATGTTGACGTGCAATAAGATTGCAGTGCCTCACCATCCCGCCCACTTTATTGTGAAGTCGCGTAGTGGGATCTCTGTGTTAAAGAGTTGTCCAGCAAGCCACGAATTCCTTTCATCATTGTGTCGGTGTGTTCGTCAAACACGTGGTAAGCCTGTCTGCATGTGGTGTTTATTTAATAATCCAAAATGTGCAATCAATTACTAATACCATGAAACGTAGTTTACTATCATTGATTCAGAGTGGATGGTAATGGACTCTTAATAAATATTATGTTAGACTGGATCGCTTTTTGTTTGTTCGATTGGGGTTTATCATTATTATTATTAATGTTGTTGTTTCCGCCATCATAAGATCAATGTACATACATGACCTGTATTTAGTGGTAAAGGAGACTGGAGTATTCTGAGAAAACCAACTGATCTTTAACAGGTGACCTGACTGACCTTCTCAGTGACCTAGACCAGGACTTGAATCCAGACTTGACAAGGAGGCTGCATTAACCAGCGTAGCGCTTTATCTTCTACGCCATCGAGGCCTCTGGTTTTAATGGCTATTCTAGAACATGTATGTCGTTTACTTAAATACACATGTGTACACGATACCTAACGATTCATATATATATATATATATATATATATATATATATATATATATATATATATATATATATATATATATATATATATATATATATATATTTATTTATTTATTTATCTGTTAGAAATCAAATCAAATTCAAGCGACACGTACTTCGTACTTCTCTGATATTGCCAAATTTTCATATACATTTGTATACATATGCATAATTTATATGCATAAATTAATAACGAATTCAGTAAGTGATATAGTTCGTTTTTTATCGGAACAAAAACTTGTATTATATGGAGGAGGTGTCATAAATCATGAACATGTCGATGATGATGTGTTTTTTACGATCCATAGATATCACTGTACTTAGTATCATGAAATATAGTACATAAACTGACACAAGAGAGAGAGTGCATTGTGTCTCGGTCGTGTGCGAGATCTCGTCTCAGACGCGAACCCAGTCATCTAAGCGCAGCGAGTGGCCATTTCAGACAAATTCTTTGAGACATGGTCCAACCAAATCGTGGGTTATTAATATACATTTAATATACCGATATCACGTCAAAGAATACAAAGAAAAGTATGTTTTGACAGGTTCTAAGGGATTCACACCCTTGATCTCCACTAGATCCGCCTATATTGCTCGAGGTGTCGTTGGTCACCCCCTTTCTTGGTCCACTATAAATATATACTGGTCTCAGAGTGATGTATAGGTGTGTCGTCACTTAATGACTTATTACAACACCATGTCATCATTATGTCACCAAAACAATTAAATGTTCGTCCAAATGAAATTTATGTGTGAAATATATGGTATGATATTTCCCGTTAGATTTACAGGCGCGGGTTCAGAAATTTTGAAGGTATATAGAAAAGTCTTTTGCCGCATTTCAGGGTATGTTCTGACCCTTGTTTCCATATTTGGAAAGTGATGGAAAACACTTTTTTGGCGGTCGGTGTCGAGTGGTTTACCTCAGAGGTACTTGGTAACTCCATTTGTATTTGTACAAAACAAGTGGAATAAGCGATATCGTACTTGGTCACTATAAAATTATTTAACGGTTAAGACATATTATTACTAGTAGCGGATCCAGGATTTTCGAAAAAGGGACCCACTTGTGTATTAGCCAAACTATTAAGACATTTTTTGTGCCAAATCTGAAGTTTTACTTTTGAATATGTGGTTAAAAAAAAGGGGGGGGGGTTCTCTAAACCCGCCACTGATTTCGGGTCTGCAAAAGTTGAATATACTTCAGTGTTCCAGATTAATTATGTTATAATAATTTACTCCAGTGTTCCTGATTATGTCATCATAACATACTTCAGTGTTCCTGATTATATCATTATAACATACTTCAGTGCTCCTGATTATATCATCATAACATACTCCAGTGTTCCTGATTATATTACTATAACATACTTCAGTGTTTCTGATTATATCAAAGCCGGTGTGGCCTAGTGGATAAGGTGCGCGGCTCGTGATCGAGAGGTCCCGGGTTCGATTCCCGCCCTGGGTACACCGGTGTTCTGTCTTTCGGATGAGACAGTAAAAACCGAGGTCCCGTGTCACGGTAGGCGTGGCACGTAAAAGATCCCTCAATGCTTCTGGTGGGTCTGTTGCAAAGGTCAAAATTTGTATGCAATACATCAGGCAGATGCCGTCACCATATACGTGAAATATTCGTGGTGTGACGTTAAAACAAAAATCAATCAATCAATCCTGATTATATCAAACCGGTGTGTCCTAGTTAATAGGTGCTCGGCTCGTGATCGACAGGTTCCGGGTCCGACTCCTGCCCTGGGCACACGGGTGTTCTGTCTTTCGGATGAAACAGAGAAAACCGACTCCCGTGTCAAGGTAGGCGTGGCACGTAAAAGATCCCTCACTGCTTTGAAGGGCCCGTTGCAAAGGTCTAAATTTGTATGCAATGCATCAGGCAGATCATATACGTAAAATAATCGTGAAGTGACGTAAAACAATTATCAATCAATCAATCCTGATTATATCATTATAACGTACTTCAGTGTTTCTGATCATATCATAATAACATACTTCAGTGTTCCTGGTTATATTATCATAACATACTTAGTGTTCCTGATTATATCATTATGACATATATACTCCGGTGTTCCTGATTATATCATTATATCATACTTCAGTGTTCCTGATTATATTAGTATAGTATACTCCAGTGTTCCTGATTATATCATTATAACATACTTCAGTGCTCCTGATTATATCATCATAACATACTTCAGTGTTCTTGATTATATTATTATAACATACCCTAGTGTTCCTGATTATATTATTATAACATATTTCAATGTTTCTGATTATATCATTATAACGTCTAAAGTGGAGTTATCCTTTTGATATAGCGAATCACTTAATATGGAGAAAGGAGTAATGTTTTAAAAGAACTTAAGGAAAACACCAACAATATTTACACGGTCAGTTATATGTATTTCTCTCATATTCAAAACTAATCTCTATGATCACACTAGTAGAAAATAAATGAATAAATATGATAAAAAATTAATAACAATAATAAATATAAAAGAAAAAAGGGGATGGGCTACTTACACAACAATATTCTTCCGCTTTTTTTTCTTTCGTTAATTAAGATAATTAAGAATGGTGGTAATAAGTGTAAATAAAAGTTTAAGTTTTGTGAATACTGAACCCAAGAATCGGGTTACTTCTTGATATGACTGACTGATATGTTTAAGATTAGTCACATCGACGAAGCTTAAACAGTTAGGTCCCTGGGTCCTGACTAAAAGGTAAAGGTTCAAGTAGCTCGACAGTTCACTATCCTTCAGATGCGTCAGTAAAATTCAAGGTCTAGTGTCACGGTAGACGTAACATTTAAAAGATTCCTTACTGCTCCGAAAGCCGGTGTGGTTCAGTGGATAAGATATTCGGGTCGCGACTAAAATGTCTCGAAATTTGAATCTCACCATGAACACACTGGTGTCTCGACTTTCAGATGAGACCCCATGTCCCTCAATGTTTTGGGTAGGTCCTTTGCATAGTCCTGGTTTGCGACTACATGTCAGAGGTTACAGGTCTTGTAATTGTAAACTTTGTAATTGTAAACTTAATACTCTCCCATTATTCCTTTGTAATAATGCAATAATCCGAAGTATTACCTCCCGTTAGTATTTTTTAGTATTTTGATTAAACAATGCTGACGCATGATGACCAACTGAGATTATATGACATTTTTCACTGCTGATATTACTTGATGCTTTATTCCGAAATGTACATGTACAATGTGGTATTTGAAGTAGATTGATCAAATCAATAACCAAATCCTTGAAAACGTTAGCAGTAGCGGATTTAAAGCCCTTTTTAGCCACTTCAATGTTATTTCATCAGTTTTTGAGCACAAATGTGCGTTTTAAATTCATCACTTTCTAACACTTGACTCTTTAAAATTCATTATTCGTAAATTTTTGTTTTTAGTTTCTATATGATAAAAATTTTGGTACCAACGGAAATGTATTACAATTAGGGACACACATGCCATATATGAAGGCCCTATATCTAATGGTTAAAAAGTTACATTGAAGTAGGTCAAAGGTCACTGTTAAGGTCAGATGATAAAAATTTTGGTACCAACGGAAAGGTATTGCAATTAGGGACACACATGCCCAACCTCTTACGGTTAAAAAGTTATGACCAAGGTTAAAGTTTTTGTGTTAGACGGACAGACAGACGGACAGACAGACAGACAGACGGACAAACGCATGAGATCTAATGTCCCTGTTCTTTCGCGAAAAGCGGTGGACAATAAAGGAATAAGTTTATCCTGATCTGCCGCACCTACACTATATCATATAAAAGAATAAGTTTCTCACACTATGTCATATAAAGGAATAAGTTTCTCACACTGTCATATAAAGGAATAAGTTTCTCACACTATGTCATATAAAAAAAGTATCTCACACTATGTCATATAAAGGAATAAGTTTCTCACACTGTGTCATATAAAGAATAAGTTTCTCACACTGTGTCATATAAAGGAATAAGTTTCTCTAGATCTGCCACACCCACACAATGTCGTACAAAGGAATAAGTTTCTCTTGATCTGCCACACCCATACCATGTCATACAAAGGAATAATTTTCTTTAGATCTGCCACGCCCACACTATGTCGTACAAAGGAATAAGTTTCTCTAGATCTGCCACACCCACACTATGTCGTATAAAGGAATAAGTTTCTCTAGATCTGTCACGCCCACACTATGTCGTACAAAGAAATAAGTTTCTCTAGATCTGCCACACCCACACTATGTCGTACAAAGGAATAAGTTTCTCTAGATCTGCCACGCCCACACTATGTCGTACAAAGAAGTAAGTTTCTCTAGATCTGCCACATCCACATTATGTCGTACAAAGGAATAAGTTTCTCTAGATCTGCCACATCCACACTATGTCGTACAAAGGAATAAGTTTCTCTAGATCTGCCACACCCACACTATGTCGTACAAAGAAATAAGTTTCTCTAGATCTGCCACATCCACACTATGTCGTACAAAGGAATAAGTTTCTCTAGATCTGCCACACCCACACTATGTCGTACAAAGGAATAAGTTTCTCTAGATCTGCCACACCCACACTATGTCGTACAAAGGAATAAGTTTCTCTAGATCTGCCACACCCACACTATGTCGTACAAAGGAATAAGTTTCTCTAGATCTGCCACGCCCACACCATGTCGTACAAAGGAATAAGTTTCTCTAGATCTGCCACATCCACACTATGTCGTACAAAGGAATAAGTTTCTCTAGATCTGCCACGCCCACACTATGTCGTACAAAGGAATAAGTTTCTCTAGATCTGCCACACCCACACTATGTCGTACAAAGGAATAAGTTTCTCTAGATCTGCCACACCCACACTATGTCGTACAAAGGAATAAGTTTCTCTAGATCTGCCACACCCACACTATGTCGTACAAAGAAATAAGTTTCTCTAGATACTGTAGTATTGGAATATATGTATTTATTTTTCATGCCAGCGGAAATTCGAACCCCCTTTCCAAATTTACTTGGATTTTTTTCTTGGCATTTGACCCGAATTTTGGATTTCCAAATTTTCAGCACTGAAAATTACAGAAAAGATTTTATTTGTCAAATGCGCTTCTGTGCATATGATTACTATTTGTATTTCAGTAGAGAAAATTAATTTTAATTGTTGTTATGGTATCTTATCATATGAATGACCATCAATCATTTACTAAATACATAAAACACAAATACAGACAAAAACACAGGGCTCATAAACGTGATAAATGACAGGACATGGTAAATTAGGTCAAACTGCAAATGTAAATGTTGTATGAGAGAAACCCTAAAAGTCCATGACATGTTTAAACAATCTGGTATTTCATAGCTTATAATTATAGTAACCAGGACCGATGGTGACACTGATGGCTCTTAGATAAACAAATTAGAAAAATATGTTTATATATAAAAAGAAAGAACATTAATTCAAAGGGATTAAAATGACGTATCAGTCAAAGCTTAGGTTATATATGTCAATGATAATACGCAGCAAAACTATAAAGATTCAGCCAGTAGTTATTTTTGTTGTCCGTCTTTGGTTTTATGAAAAGATGTGAAGTGCTAAGACACTGAGTACTATTCAAGAAGGAACATCCATATGCATCCATAGACAAAATAGAGACATAGGCTATCACGGAGCTCTGGAGGAAGCAGAGGTAGGATCGGGTGCCATGGAGGAGTAAGCATCCCCCTGCTGACCACTCACACTAACCTTGTTGTCAGATGATTATTTGAGCTAGTATAATACACAGTCATATCAGGTGATAATATGAATACCACCACTAAGAAATGATCACTCCAAACTGATTAGGCTTCCGTTAGTATACATGGTATATAGATGTTACACATGCATAACAACTTCTGTAATCTTAAAATATCTATATTCTGTACGAATATTTTTAGCAATCTCTATCCTCATGTATCAAACTGAAAGAAAATGTGTCACAGCTGGCCAGTTTTACTGGAATTGAAGAATTCAGGAAAAGTCGGGTATTTCTTCATCATGAAATATCATAGAAGGAAATCAGTGGTGTAACAAGATATTTGTAATGTGCGCCTCAAAACCCAAATGAACACTAAATTGTAGCAATTCCTGAGGTTTTGTTCTGCGTTTTTTATATCTTATGTTTTAAAATGTGATACTTTACAGGATTGAGTATGTCATCATAGATAATAGCTATATCACAGGGGAAAAAATGTAGAATGTATTTGGGAAATGTTGCTTTCTTCGTTCATACTTTATAATGACAAACATGAGCTTTGATGACCATACACATTTATTTTCAATTTCCTCTCAAATGGAATTAAAGGATAATATATCTATTCACAAGTGTTGTAAATGAATTCACAACCCGTTCATTTTCTATTATGACAATTCTCTAACAGTCCAGTTGATACGAATACTCGTACAGTCATAAGATTATTCAACATATGTAAGGATGAGCTAACACAGAAATGGTCAAATTGGAAAAGGAGAGCAGTAGCTATATTAGCAATGAGCAAGCTCAGTGACTCCTGGTTTCAGTTGGTGGTAAACTGTTACGTAAAAATAGTATAGGATCAGGGTGAAAGAAAAGGTTTAGACCATGCTGCAATCGTTTTAAATGCTACCAACAAAAAGACGACTCATAGTACTTTGGAACTGCACGTTTGAGATGACTGTAGACAAAGACTACAGAAATTGAGACTGCCACACAATATTACAGTTGTGGTATGAGTGGCTTGAGTCATATCCACGAATTACTTTTAATTTATTTTTGTTTGAATGTGTGTCTTTTCAAAAGGAAAACAATGTGCCATTTCTTACTTGCATCAAATACAACTTCTACGTCACTAATTGACTAACGCCAAAAAGCCTCCCACTAGACAAAATCTTTTCTAGGAAATATCACTCTATATGAGGGCAACAGAGGAATATTTTCCCAATTGTTCGAAACATAAATATGTGAAACAAAAAAAGCATTTGAACTTTTGAAAGGATGCTTGAAATCATGTGCACGTAATTGAAATTTAAGATTCACTTAAGATCATATGATCATAATCATAGTAATAACGATGATGATGATGATTGATACTACTACTACTACTACTACTACTACTACTACTACTACTACTAACAACAACAACAACAACAACAATAATAATAATGATAATAATAGTAACAATAAATATTATTATAAAAATAATAATAAATAAATAATAATAATAGACAATGATAAAAATATGAAAAAAAAAACAACAAACGAACCACACAAAACTCCCAGGCGATTTCATGGATTTACAGTACCTATAGATTATAGAATGATATGCATTGGTGATCACTGACATGGATTCATGGTAGTCAGCCTACACAATCGGTTGTTATTGACCAGGTATACAGACCTGCAGCCTGGGTCCGTGACCATAAACTGAGAAAATACTTAAGTCATAATTTCCAATTCCTCTGTTTAACAATGGATTAATAACTGGGATTTGGATTTTATTCAGTTTTATTCTATCCATAAATATGATTAAACCATTCTGCATAACAATTTATTAGAACGCTTGATAATGGAATAAATTAAAATGAAATAATTAACTTAAGTATTTTCTCAGTTTATGACCACGGACCTGCAGACCAATTTGCGGTTCTCCTTTGTGAAATTTAGGCAATGACATCAGACGGAAATATGTCAGTGTTCAATATAAATGTAGCTTGACGTCACCAGGATGCACTGTTGGCGTTTGTTGTTTTTATCAAATGTCAGAAGGCTCTATTTAACAATGTAGTATTCCATGTCTCCATATAAGGCCATATAATTGATAAACGCCAAAACTCCAATTTAAAATAAAATAGAAGTAAATAACAAGATGCAAAGTATTGGCTCGTCACTATGGTCCTCATGACATCGTATCACCGTATATATTTATGGGTTCCTTTTATCAAAAGCAAACTTTACTTAATATTTTAATAACATTATTGCTGTCTCTAATATAGAATTAGATTTATGAATCTTTTCATATCATAACAGAGTCTTTTCAATATAGAAAATTTGACTTATCCACAAAAATGTATGGTATATCTTGTACAAATGCTTTTTTTTAAGTTTTTAGGGCAGCATTTCGACAGAAAAAATTTTGTCACTGGTTATTTCTAATAATCTATGAATGGTCCAATTTTGAGAAATTATTAATTTGAAATACTCTTATGAAAGTATGTATGTTTTAAAATTTCTGGTCGATACGATAATTATAGATATGATTTCGATGTAATTCTTGCAACAGATAATAGAAAAGTATCACCAAATGTAACTTCGATGAACAAAATAATTATTATATTTCAAAATAAATCACTATTTACTTTAATAGTAGGAGTTTCAGTGCAGTGCTTGCCATCAAATCTGGCTTCGTGGGTTACTCCAGTTTCCTCCCGCACAGAAAGACACATTTACGCCTAGATCCGTGCCAACAAGCAAGATTTATATAAGTTGTTAACTTGTTTCTTAATCGTTGTAAACTAAATAATGTTTATTAAATTCTAAATTTAAAACAAACAGGAATCATTATCTTTTGAAAACTCAAAATAAAATTGAAAATAAAACTAAAGTCAACAAAACGTTTTGACGCACGACTTCATCTCATTAAAATAATATTTTTCCATGTTTTAACACACACACACACACACACACACACACACACACACACACACACACACACACACACACACACACACACACACACACACACACACACTCTTCAGGAATTAGAAGTCAAACAACAATATAATAAAAAAAAAATAAAACATAACACTACTACTAATACTACTACTAGTACTACTATTACTACTACTACTACTACTACTACTACTACTACTACTACTAATAATAATAATAATAATAATAATGATAATGATAATAAGAAACCCCCTCCAAACAATCAACGAAGTAAGACTTAAATGAAAATAAATTATCCGATACATGGAAGCTACATTAAACCGATGAAATCACCACGAACATGGTAACAGCGAACGTCACTGATTTATAGTTGACAACGAATTGAAAAGTAGCATTATGCATCGTCAAAAACTTTCATATTTATCTCATTACAATTTCTTGCAGGAAATCAACTTTGGCATAATAAATGACCGAATATAAGGAGTAATTGATACACTAGCAATTTTGATTCGAATATGGATAAATATATATATGTACTATTTGTATCACAATTGAAAAAAATGATATTGGATTCTTGGCATTTACTCAGTAATTATTTTGTTGATAATACACACACAAAAAATGTACAACATCATTAAACACCACGCATCTTCTGTCAAACGGTAATCGACCCTATCCAGTTAGATAAATCGAGTGTTCTCATTAACCCTGGCTGATTGAAAGTTAACTTCCACTTTTACCATTAGATTCTAACACACACCCAAACTCCTATACGTGCTTCATAGTTAAAGCTGCTTCTCCGAGCAGATATTCTTCAGTGAAACAAAGTTAATGTCACATTTCGTCTGCACCAATTACCGAAAGAATTTGTTTCGAAAGAGAGTGTCTGATATTGTGAAATTAAATATCAAGAATTGAATTTCAATATGTCACAATTATTATTTCTCTGTGCATTGTCGTCGGTAATGTTTGTGGATTCAGTAGTTAAATCACAAGGTAAGAGTGCTAATGTTCTCGTTCATGATTTTGCATATTTTGGTTTTCTTTTCCTTTAGTTACTTAAGTTCTTCATGAAAGATTAATTCGTTCTTTACATACTAATATTTAAGTAATTCTAAACTTTTATCTTGATGATAACATTTGTTGCGTATAAAGTAAAATGTGTAAAGCAAATGCATTTATTCCATCCGAGTTTTAATGGTATTGCTCTTAAATTTATGTGGATGCTGCAACCGGTTGTTTAATGATTGAAATTTAACTGTATTGAAATATTTTGAAAAATTTTTACTGACAATTTTAAAACTGTATATTGCAGATTTGAACGTAGCACCAGAAAACTGGAAGTCCAATCCTTCAGGATTACCCCCTCATTCACAAAGAATGATTCAAAACCCATCTGATCTTACCAACCTTCAAAATGGAGATTTTCTACAAATTCAAAATATTAATAGAGTTCCCTTATCATTTAAACATGATTCGTCGATTATGGCGTCATCCACCAATACAAGGCAGCGAGGACGAATCGCAAGGATGCTTGTCCCAGTGAAGCGATATTTTCCAGTATATTTTCGAATATATCGAACTCCAAGTGGAAAATTAATACGAATTCCTATCATATTTCGTTATTATAAAATAGTTCCACCGGGCACAAGAGGGGCAGTGCGTGCTCGCGATGGAAATGGGTTTTTAGTTCCGATACCGGTGCTAGTTTTGAATAAAGCTGGGAAATTTGTCTATAATCCAAAAGTATACGCACAGTACATAGCTATGATTAAACGATCCTCACATTTGATGGCAAATCCCACTTCCTTACATCGATTAGGAGGAGCAGAAGATTTTCGAATGCATCAAAGAAAAGGATCCGTTATCCATCATAGCCCAGCAAGTGAAAACATGATGACGAGAGCCGAAGCTGGGGTTGGCAAGGCAGTGAGTAGTAATCAGGAAATAGGAAATATCAATGGTATTCCAATGTCGACTCACGCGGGTACTTTGCATCAATGGTCTAACAGAGGTGGTAATAGACATGGAACAGGTCAATTCGTGTCAGGAGCATTTTTGCCGCATGGATCTGTGTCTAATACCAGGAGGATTAATACTGGAGTAGGGTCTAGTGGTAACGGAGTATATTCACGTTTGAATCAAAGAAATATAAATGGTGTTCCACCTGAATGGTACATTGCAAACATGCACTCAAGACAACGTAGTATTCCGGTTGGAGTGCCCAGAGGAATGCATGCACAAGAGCGTTGGATTATGGAGTTAAGACGAAGACATATGTTGAGAAACATGCGTGACAGACAAAGATCTTTTAATCCATCACATAGACAGAGAATTAGTATGTCTCATGACTCTCAAAGACCAAATGTCAATGAAAACAGAATACCAAGCCCGAACGCCATTCCTACTTCTTCAGGAAGAAGACAATTAGATCGGAGCCCCGTGCTCTCTGGAAATAAATTCGACACTGCAGGAACACCAGGCTTTTCAAATGGTTTAAATCGATTAGAACAGGTTGTACTTCCATTTGGAAATAGGAACAATGGAAAGCAAGGACCAAGAACATTATCTGGAACATCATCTGGATTACCTGGTACAGACAGTGGTAACGCTGCTCAAGTTGTAGGTTCAGAAACAGGAAAAGTTTTTAAGCCCATGACTGCGGGAACTATTTCTCGATTTGATTTAAGTTCCATTCCTCCAATTTTCCCAGGTAGTCAACACAATACTTCACTCTTACAACCGGCGCTCATACCAACACACCCGTCTTTAGACACACAATTACCAGTGGATGTTTTCGCTACAAAGTCAAAAGATATTTTTTCACATGGCGATACAGACACATTTAATGGGCCTCTGACAGGCCTTTCTGGGTTTGGAAGAGGAGATGGAATATCACTTACGTCAACAATGGACAAAGGAGGCGCAGATATCGGCATATTTCCGAAAGACATAGCTGGTAATATACATACAACTTCACAACCAAAGAGTATAGGGGGAGTTGTCGGGTTGGTGTCACAAACTAAAAAGACGGATTTGTCTTCTATTTTTCCTGGTGGCATTACGGATCAGACAGATCTGGGAAAACCTATTGGTACTAGTACAATTGACAATAGTGTATTTAATGGCAAACCGCTACCCACATTAGAGGATCCCATTACTGGCCTGCCTCTTGGGTTCGTTCCGAAGGAGCCAGTAACTATTGGCAAACAGCCAAATGTGCCAACTCAGCCAACAGTAATAGTGGATCCACAACCTGTCACCGTCACTGAACTAGTCGATGTCCCTCCAGCTTTAGTAATGCTGCTTAATGATCACGCTGTGCTCGATTATTTAAATTACCTGATTGCTAGTGGTGATTTTTTCAAATTTGTAGGTGTACCTGAAAAATTCAACATGCCCATAGCATATCTAAAAACTCTAACAATGCCCAAAGTAACAGAGTATCTTAACTACCTTGTAACAGTGGTGAATCAACAAACAAATGCAACTATTACGCCAAACAAGATGCCATCCGAGTTGGAAGAACTTTTGAACGATAAAATATTTATACAGTATATCACAAAAAGACGAGACAATGGTTACCAGAGCCTAATGGGAAACCGTGGCTCCACTGATAACACGCTTTCTACTATAGCTATCACAGGGAAAGACGATTCAGATACCTTGATCATAGAGGGGGTTAATGGACCATTTAATAAATCCGATATAACTCGCTTCCCAGGTCTTGATCAAGTCAATATCGTGAACGTGGACTCTGGAAATATAGGGGAAATTCTTCGTCCCAGTAGTGGAGGCATAGATAATTTACCAGTACTTCCAGTTTTGCCAACAGGCGGCATGATGCCGTCTGGAGAAATCACACCCGCAGGCATAGTCACAGAAGTTTTACCAATAGGTATGTTATCTGTTTAATCAAAGTGCTAAGATACAAAGCGTTAGTCGATCCATTATACCAGACAAAACAGAGATGCAAATGAGAAGTAAGCACCCCCTGCCCACCGATCCCACCAGCCGTCCAAACATAAGATTATCTGAACTTTTCTAACTCTTAGTTACATAAAAAGCATTGAATTCTTTAGTAGATCAAGTTCATAATTATAAATACATTTGTAATGGAAGATGTTTTGATACAAGTAGAAAACTGATATATTCTTATGATTAGCATATCTTCTCTTACGTTAAGAACTTTAACTTAAGAATTACATTACAAGTTTGAATGAAAAGGAGGAAAGAAATCTAAATCTATGCCAGTGTTCAGCAAAATGGAAAATATAAAGAAAATATTATAAAGAAAACACTTACATACAAGATAAAGAGGATTTCCAAAATGAATACCCATTAGTGCTGGTACTTATCTTTTAGGCCCTACATTTGTACTTTCCCAAGTGTAGCATAAGAAGTGCCATTAAAAGGACACATATTGATATCTTATTCTCTACATCCGCATTGTGCTTTTCATGTTTCATGTATTAATAAAAAAATAAATGTGTTTGTTGAACTAATTCTCCACTTACAGAAAACTATTCCGTAGGTAGTCGACGTGTAGCAGTTATATCAAAATACAAAACTTCGATGTAAACATATTAAGTGATTGATTTACTTTACAGAGTTATGCATGGGATGTAAAATTGACGGTGGACTAGGATATACAAATCATCCCTCCCGCTGTGATCTTTTTGTTGTCTGCTATCCTGGATTGAATGGAGAATTTATTCCAATGGCTCAACAGTGTCCTTATGGCTTATTCTGGAGCCAATCTGCTTTAACCTGTAAACTGTCTAAGGACGTGCATTGTCCTCACGGTAAATTAAATCACTTTAATGCATAGAATAATCATGTCCATTCTTCATTTCCATAATTGTTATCGTGCTCGTATCCACTGCTAAAAATATTAAGACCAAAGATGATGAGATGTTTGTTTGTACATTGTATCTCATGTCTGCATCGTATAAACTATCAGATCATGAACTCCTTGTGTATATATTCCATCGCTGAAGTTATTAATTATGAACATGGTAAACAGTTTTATCCACGAGCACTTTTTGGGGCATTTGGAGAAAGTTCCAGGATTAAAAACGTAGATATGATATCAAAGTCCTTATCTTTGTTGTAAAGTATAAAACTTAAAAAACATATCACGACAAAAATATGATACATTTCATTGAACGTCTTCATCACGCTTAACACGCTATGAACAATATAATTCCATGGATGACTTATTCGCAAATATAATACGCTGTGAAGAAGCGACTCTTATAAGAAGCGAATCGAATACGCTGTGAACCATATAATTCTAGAAACGATTTTTAAATCGCAAACATTGTGGAATTCAAGTTAATGTTTGATGGAAGTTAATATAAGTAGATTTCCATTTCTTCGTATTTTAATTTTCAAAGACTTTCCTGTTAAATTTAATATTTTCTGTTTATCAACAGAGGTATGCAAAGATCAAATGGATAAATATCAGTATGCACACAAAGGAAACTGTCGAGCATACTGGGAGTGTAATGAGGGTTATTCCTTGGCATATTGTTGTCCAGAGGGCTTTGCGTTCTTTGATGGAAGAGGATGTATCAAGACCGAAAAAGGTTGTAATGTACCTTGTCCTCCAAATAAAGACACCAATGAAGAACTTCTGTGGACAGGTAATGAAATAGTGTGACTTATAGAAGCCTTGAATCCTTAAACTTGATAATTAAATCATTATATTCTGGTTACTTTGAGAAAGAATGGAAATAATCACGTACTATAAAGTCATATCATAAACAGAGTGCCTTTATATATTTCAGGACAATGTGATAAACGAGAAATTCCAGGGTCACCAACAAAATTTGAACGCCACGTACATTTTAACACACAGCCGGACATGTTTGGGACAGTACTAAATGAATGGGTTGAGCAAGAATGTCCTAAAGGGACACTATTCCGGCGAGAAGTGTGTGACTGTAGTATGGCCTATCTGGAAATACCACACTATGAATATGAGGGTCATGGTAAGCTATACAAATCATCCTAAATATTATGTATTGTTGTATAATATGCATATATCGTCTATTTACTCTTAATTTATGAAGATTTATTCAACAATGATATATTACTTGTTTTACAGAGTAACCTTTTATCTTTGATAATGAATAATAACGCGTCATAAAAATCATGGATGACTCTTGTTGCACACTAACTAACAGGGCCGTGAGGACTCTATGACGGGCCTTGTCCAAATCTTTTTAAAAGAAACAACACAAACACTCTTTGCCGCAAATTTTCGGCCTCCTGGCCTTTATCAAGCAATTGTTAGAAAAGTACAGAAGAACTATGTAACATCCATCTTTACATGTCTAATATAAACAAGCTTCTATATTCCTATAAACGTTGACGTCATATCGTCATTATTACGCGCGTAAGTATGGCATTAAAATAGACTAAACAACAAAATAATACAAGCATAAATATAAAAAAAATTAAAACCGCATCGACAGACCAACCGCCAAACCGATCGACCGACAATCCAATCGACCAACCGACCGTACGACAGACCGACCGGGCGATAGCGGCAAAGTAACACCCCCTTATTACCGAAAAGAGGGGGGTGCATTAAAAGAAAACTAAGCATAGAATCACCACAAGAAATAAATAGTTCATAAATTAGTTATACAATCACATGTCAGTTAGTTTTAATATTGCATCCATTTGGCCTGCGCGTTTCCAAATCTCTTATCCAGTTATCTTCGACAATTAATCTGTATATTTTATTTTCTCCGGTAGTCCTAGCCATGACCGCAACACGAAGATCACCTTCATCATGGTTCGCAAAATGTTTCATAATTGGTTTTTCTCTTTGGTACTTTATATCGCTTCTATGTTCTTCTATTCTTTCTTTTAACGATCTTTCTGTTTCTCCTACATATACAGTTTGTTTACATTTATTGCAGATTAGCGCATAAATCAAATTCCTGTCTGTACACTTCGCGTCTTTGACTGTCTTGAAGGACTTCTTTCTCTTAAAATCAAAAATACCACCATTTTTAATTATCCTACATATTTTACATGTACATGATGTTTCATCTTGTTTTATAGAATTTTCAGTTTTCCTATGCACAAGTGTATCACATAAATTCTTATCGCGTCGAAAAGCCAAAATTGGGGGATCAGGGAAAACATTGCGCATTCTCTCTGATTTATACAGTGTCGACTGATGTTTTTTAAGAATATTCCTTATGTCCGGCAGTAGTTTAGAAAATGTACACACTAGTGGAACTCGTTCAGATTTGTCTGCTTTAACCTTCCGTTTAAGTAAATCGTCCCTATCTAATTTATCCACTCTACATAATTGCTTCTCAATCAGTCTACCGCTGTAGCCTCGTTTTCGTAATTGTAGTTTTAGTTCATGTCGGTGTATCGCGTAATCCCCTTCCTTTTCGCAAATTCTCTTTATCCTTAACCCGAGTCCGTATGCAATCCCTTTCTTCGTATGTGGTGGGTGGCACGAATCCGATCTAAGATATGTGTTTATCCGTCGGTTTAGTGAACAAATCCGTATATACATGTCCGTTCTCGATTTTAACTCGCGTATCTAGGAATTCAATGGACTCTTGACTCCATCTAAATTCAATTTTAATATTTTCATGAATACTATTCGCGTGCTCTGCAAACTTAAGTAGCGAATCCAGATTTCCGTCCCATATACCAAAACCGTCATCGATGTAGCGTTTGTAAAATGTAGGTAGTTTTTCAAATTCCATAAGTTTTTCATCCCATTTTCTCATGTACGCGCACGCAAAATTTCTGCCAAGTTTCGATCCAATTGCGATTCCCTTTATCTGTTTATAATTTTTGTTTCCCAAGCTGAAGCCGTTGGAATCCAAAACAGTTTCCACCATCTGGATCGCGTATTCTGTGGGTATGAGTGGATCAGTCCTAGTCTCAAATGCCTCTTTACATGCTTCCAGTCCTTCCTTTCTAGGTACAGAAGGATAAAGTTTACAGACGTCAAAACAAAATAAAATCGCGTTACTGGGGATAGAAGAGTCCATGTTTATATACCGATTTTATTTATAAGCTTAAAAACATGGAAACGCGCAGGCCAAATGGATGCAATATTAAAACTAACTAACATGTGATTATATAACTAAATTATGAACTATTTATTTCTTGTGGTGATTCTATGCTTAGTTTTCTTTTAATGCACCCCCCCCCCCCTTTTCGGTAATAAGGGGGTGTTACTTTGCCGCTATCGCCCGGTCGGTCTGTCGTACCGATTGTCGGTCGATCGGTTTGGCGGTTGGTCTGTTGATGCGGTTTTTATTTTTTTTATATTTACGCTTGTATTATTTTGTTGTTTAGTCTATTTTAATGCCATACTTACGCGCGTAATAATGACGATATGACGTCAACGTTTATAGGAATTTAGAAGCTTGTTTATATTAGACATGTAAAGATGGATGTTACATAGTTCTTCTGTACTTTTCTAACAATTGCTTGATAAAGGCCAGGAGGCCGAAAATTTGCGGCAAAGAGTGTTTGTGTTGTTTCTTTTAGTATATTTTACTTCCCTTTGGAGGACTACTTATTCTATCAAATCTTTTTAGAAGAGACAAGGTCCTGATCCTTGTCCCCTCTCACTGTTAGTCGGGACTATTATTGATCAATGATCTGAGCTTGCTTACAGACAGACAGAGCACGGTTTCCTTGTGTTGATGTCGCCTTACAGTTTTTGATAGCAGCCTACTTTTCTATAAGCGTTTCGTGTGGAAAATTTTATATGACCTCTCGTCTTGAAAACACTGTCGATCCTTGTTCTTTATATGGAGGATTATTTATAGATTTTTAAACGTGTGTCCTTTGATTGTGCTGCTTTTGTGGCGAGTGGGAAGGTGGGCGCCTGCAAACCAGTTAACCACACCAATTAAGTGACTTGTTACTTTAATTGACCGTCCTTAGTCGGTATCATAACTGCAGCACAATCGAATATTTTTGTAATGTTTTCCATGCATATTTTACTATTATCATCTTTTGTGCGCATGTCCTTGGTGATTTGTGTCAAACAGCTTTGTCAGATGTCTTCTGTTTTCTCTTCTATTGTGATACTAAACATTTATACAAATTACAACTGCAACATGTTTAGAATTAATAATATTATCGATTTCTCTAGTTTGTAAAGGAAAAGACTGTAAATAATTTTGACTTAAGAATATACGTAACATCTTCACGTTGTTCACTTTTTTCCTTACAATTTAAATTTGTATTTAGACACTTTACTTAGATAAATGATATCAAAACAATTACAGGTATAAAGTTAGGTGCACCATATTCGCATTTCGATAAATGATATCTCTTCATTGGTCCTCAAGAGCAAATTTATTACCAAATTGATCTAAGCGTAAGAGATAGAATAACACATCAAAGGACAAACCTATGCTTGAAGGAGATATTTTTGGTTTTACAATTTGAAGTTTTTAATTTGAAGTATATATTTCAAGTCAATAAAAAGGTACTGAAAACTGGGCTCAGCACTCTCTCGGGCACTAAAAGTCCACCAGCAGCGGCATCGTCCCAGTGGTAATAGTATATATCAGATCACATGTACCCGTATAAATTTAGGTTTTTTGATTGATTTTTGTTTTACGTCACACCACGAATATTTCACGTATATGGTAACGGCATCTGCCTGATGCGGGGCATACAAATTTTGACTTTTGCAACGGACCCACCCGAAGCAGTGAGGGATCTTTAACGTGCCATGCATACCATGACCCGGGGCCTCGGTTTTTATTGTCTCATCCGAAAGACAGGACACCGGCATGACAAGAGCGGGACTCGAACATCGGCCTCCCGATCAGGAGTCCGGCGCAATACCACTAGGCCACGCTGGCTTATGTATAAATTTGGGTCATTGCAGCACTGACAACGATATTCATATTACATACCCTGCACATCAGAGCTGAAAATAAATGCCAAAAGGAGTATCATTTCCTAGAATGATCATCAACACTAAGCATACACACGACACAAAGTAATTCAGTATTACACACGAGAACTACAATACAGGGTTGTTGTTTATGTTTGATTGTAGATAAATTCTCATAGTCTTTGATAACAAATATCATATTATTTTCAGTGTGTTCTCCAGAAGTTGACATGCCTTTTACCTATGATTTGTTTGATCACTCTATAGAGAGAACACATGTACGAGTGGACAATGTCACCAGAACTGGTAATGTTTTATTGTTATTTCTTAAGAAAAGTTATATTTATTGAATTTAGTAGACTTGCAAAATCATGAATAGAAAAACGAAAAACAGAATGAATTTCAATTGATTTGAAACACCTACAGTATTATGTTTCTTTGATCAGATTGATGCATGATTTTTCGATACATTGTCGGTACAGTAAACTCTTTTTGTTATTAGCAACAACCCGTCAACACATGTTATGGCGTATTCATATCTCAGTAAATACGTCATACCGGAGCGACCTCAAATAATGATGACTTTGTTTTGAGGGCAAAGTGACTTTCAAATAATTTGCTAAGCCAGGAATGTGTAAGTGGTATAATAACTACATCACTGAGGAAGTCTTACGAGGCTTTTGTCATACAATGTGAGATCTCGTTAATTAGAATTTTATGAGATATTCTGGATTGGGACCTATCTTGATCATTTTAAACACTGAATTTGACACCAATATTTGTTATTTACCTAATTTGACATTTCTACTGGACTCAATGGACGGGCGTTGCTATCAGGGAGAAGCTTACACTCATTTTGAGGGAAAAGAAGGTGGGGATCATTATGTAGATTTTTATGCCCCCGGATCGATAGATCGGGGGTATATTATTTTTGTCCTGTATGTTTGTTTGTTTGTCTGTCTGTTATCAACATTAACCTTGGCTATAAATTTTGAACGGTGGGGGATAGAGACATCATATCTGACATGCGAACTAAACTAATGAAACCCTTTCAAATGAGACCAAGGTCGATGACTTTTTGACCTTGACAATGACCTTCATGCTATAGTAACTTTTTGAACTTTGGTGCCGCCGGGGGCATTATTGTTTCACAAACACAGCATATTATATTTGATTTTCCATTCTTAATAATTTTGTGCGTCTTATATTTTCATGATTATTTGGACCTCTAGGTTGGTTTTCTCCATCATCCTTTAATTATACCTATTATCCATATAGAGAAATATGTGGAACAATTTTGAAGTACTGTGAAACACCTATTTGTTGTTTTCTATTTAAACCCATTATTTGACTATTAAAATATGACGTTTATGGCTTCTCCCGAAAAAAGTGTCTTGTACATATATCTAAAGTAAAATCGTCGCTACAATAAGGTTATGCGAAATATGAATGATTTACATTATTCTCTGTTTTGTCGTTACAGGAGGCGCAGCATGTTTCAATGGTCACGCAGCCCTGGCGATTCCAAAGTATGCCAATATGGATTTCGGAACTTACTTTTATGCCAAACTCAAATACAAGCATACAGCAGAAAGCGGCGAAACGCAGGCTTTGCTGTATAACGGTGATTGCGAGATGAAACCGTCTATGGTGCTTGGTTCAAAACCAAATGGGAACTTTTTCTCGGTGAAAACAAATATGGGACAAATCCATACTTTATACGTGCCGTCGACGGTAAATTTGATATGAAATACCATTGACATTACAATGTTGACACTTATTTTCGTAACTTTTTAATTCAATCTTTTATCGCTTTTTTTTTCTAGAAATCTAGTTTTATATCAACGATGTGTGAATAATTTTAATAATTTGTATATATCATGTTAATGCCTATTAATTTTAACTTTTAATTTTTGTGAGGCTCTTTACACCCTTGAAAAAATGTGGTTTAGATTAGAAATAATTTACATCACAGAATACCTTATCTTGTTGATTTCAGGTGCCATCTACCGATTGGAGAACAGTTTCGATAACTCTTGATGGTGATATGATTGAACTTAAGACAGATAATTTCAAAGAATCATTAAAAATTACAGGTATAGTTCTAACTCTGGTGAATATAATGCTCATCCGATTATAGAATAAAAAATTACTACTACTACTACTTAAGATAATAAAAACATTATTTAACATTTCCTGCCTGAAATAGAGAAAACTACATTTTTATTTACTATGTAACACAATATCCATATTGTATACTATTGCATATACTTTATAGGTCTAACTCATATATGCAGTTAAGCCGGTGTGGCCTAGTGGATAAGGTGCTCGGCTCGTGATCGAGGGGTCCCGGGTTCGACTCCCGCCCTGGGCACACCGGTGTTCTGTCTTTCGGATGAGACAGTAAAAACCGAGGTCCCGTGTCACGGTAGGCGTAGCACGTAAAAGATCTCTCACTGCTTCGGGTGGGTCCGTTGCAAAGGTCTAAATTTGTATGCAATGCATCAGACAGATGCCGTCACCATATACGTGAAATAATCGTAGAGTGACGTAAAACAATAATCAATCAATCATATATGCAGTCCATATTCTATTTGTTGACATAACTCGTGTACATATTGTTATTATGTGTATGAGGTTTATTTCAGGTGGCATTGCAAGGTCACAATGTGAAATGAAAATATGAGGTTTATTTCAGGTGGCATTGCAAGGTCACAATGTGGAATGAAAATAGGATGGGGAGAAGATTACAAAAACTTTATTGGATGCATCGACGAGGTGGGTATACAGGATCCCTTTCTCTTGATAAACTAGAAAATAATTCCAGAAGCATGTATCTCTTGATCCTTGAAAGTAAACAACGATAGAGTATCCAAGGGTTAACCATATCTCATAGTCCATGAAATAAAAGGACAATAACGTGTATTATGGCATATTCAGACAAATGCGAACCCCAGTGTAACCCGAGGTTAGAACAGGTGCCATTTCTGAAGTTGTATAGTTAGTGATACCCATCATTATCAAAGACATTAGTATAGGAAGGAACTCATTTTACCCTAGCGCTTTGTATGATGAACATATTCGTCATAGTCAATTCTTTGCTAACTTTCAGCATTATTTGCAAAATATTAAATATATGTAATGAAAATGTAAAATACAACATTAACTGTTTGAATGTCTTTGTGTTCGAGAAATGCACAAAGCTGGACATGGACCGTTTGAAATCAGAAATATTATACAGAAGTAGATAATATCTCCTGTTTGGTTAGTAACATCCACTATGGACCCCCAAAACATGAAATACAGAAAAAGTTCAATAAAAACACATGAATATTGACTAATAATACTCGTAATACATTTATAAATGAACAGGAATGTACATCTACAAGATAGACCATATTTTGTGAAACGTAGATCCAAATAACACAAAAATACACAGCATAAAACAATGATTATAATCAATTAACATCACACGTTTTTCTATAAATTCGTCTTGAGATGTAATTATTTGCTCGGTCAAGCACGTAATTTAGTTCGTAACAGATCGTGTTGCAGTGATACATTATCTGTGCATACTTTATAGTGTTATTGTCACATTCTTGTCTTGAGTACTGTTTGTGTGTACTTGAACTGCTTCTGACACAGTCAGTGTACACAATGCCGAAGTAAGCCATGGATTATATTATATATATAGTTCAGTGTCTTCCAGTTTTATCAGTAAAATGCGCATATGATGCATTAATTACACTAAAATCCAACAATAAAACTATTGCTTATACAATAAGTTGTGAATTAATCCAATTTGTCGTTCAAATTAAAACAAAATTGATTTCGGGGACGACTTTGTCGCAAAATAAAAGACTACGAATAAGTCCTTCAACATGGCATAATGTATAGGAACTCATTTCCGAAAAACTAAACAAAATGTCGCTTACGTAAAACGCCGAAAAGAAATCTTTGTAGAACGTAATAAATATAAAAATTAAATTCCAGGAATGACTTTCCCCCAAAATAAGATACCCGAAATAAGTCTGTTTATGAGGTAACATAAATAAAACTTAATTCAAGGAAAGACTTTGTCGCTAAAATAAAACGCGGTGAATTATTTCCTATAAGGTATGAAGTATGTAAAGTGCTTAAATACGTAGCAGTAGTATATAACCAATTACTATAGAACGAATTTACCGCGTAAAGAGAACACCATACAGAACAGTAGTATATAACTAATTACCAGAACGACTTTACCGCGAAAAGAGAACGCCATACAGAGCAATAATATATAGATAATTATGAGAACGAATTTACCGCGAAAACAGAACGCCATACAGAGCAATAATATATAGATAATTATGAGAACGAATTTACCGCGAAAAGAGAACGCCATACAGAGCAATAATATATAGATAATTATCAGAACGACTTTACCGCGTAAAGAGAACACCATACAGAGCAATAATATATAGATAATTATCAGAACGAATTTACCGCGTAAAGAGAACGCCATACAGAGCAATAATATATAGATAATTATCAGAACGACTTTACCGCGTAAAGAGAACACCATACAGGGCAATAATATATAGATAATTATGAGAACGAATTTACCGCGAAAAGAGAACGCCATACAGAGCAATAATATATAGATAATTATCAGAACGACTTTACCGCGTAAAGAGAACACCATACAGGGCAGTAGTATATAACTAATTACCAGAACGACTTTACCGTGTAAAGAGAACGCCGTACAGAGCTGTAGTATATAACTGATTACCAGAACCACTTAACCGCGAAAAGAGAAAGGCCGCGACTACGTCAGTATACGACGTATTAAGTTTAGATTTGAATCTATGGACGACATTATAACGGCTATAGACTGTCGTGAACTAAATTAGGATATCGAATTTGCGAATCAGTTCGTCGCGAAAAAAAAAAAAGAATAAAAGTCAGTAACTTGGCGTTTTTCTTTCAGTTTCAGTTATACAGATGCCGACCAGAGTCACCAGCCAAAAAAAGAAACGCCATTTTCCCAAATGGAAATGATTTGGGATGAGGGACATTATGCTTGTCTTTGTATTGCTACAATTCCCGTGAAATTCTGCAAACAGAACATTCAACAATCAACCATCCACAAACATGTCAAGGAAATGTAGTTCACATCATATTCATAGACAAATGGCAATGCCATCTTGAGTATGAGAAGTCAACATGTACATCAGTATGATCATTTCTGATTTAAGTTTTAATTTGTCCATGTTTACTAGTATTTCATAAAAAGTCGTGATAAGGAATTTGTTTAAATTTATTGTCATAGATAACAAAATACAAATACGTATTAATGATAATGTCACAACAATTATACAAAACTGAATGAATAATCGTATATGAATTGTATTCATCATGGAATTAAAAAATGAGGCATAGCTTTGTAGTATTTTCTTTTTTTCTATTTGCATTGATGATGAGGACAGTATTAGAACAAGTGCATAAGAAACATCGGTCAATTCATATCGACATGTTCTAAACTTAACTAAAAACTAAAGAAAAAAAAAGCCGCAGTCATGCTATTTATTTCTATCTTATTCGTACATTTCATGGTGTTTTCATATCTTCGTTAATACACACTTATTATGCTGAATGTACTTAAAAGTAACCCGGATGAACACGATCTCGATCGTCTATTTGTTGTGTTTTGTATGATAATCTGTTTAATGGGATACCTTTACTTGACGTTGTGTTCTGCGTCATCGGAGTGTAAGATTATATAACTTATATCATAATAATTATATAACTTTTATCATAATAATTATATAACTTTTATCATAATAATCGGATCAGTTGGTAGAGAAGAATTCCTCTTTTATAACAACACACAGTTCGCTTTTCTTTCACTGTAATAACTCTTAATAGGATTTTAACAATGCGTCAACGCAGTTCGAGTCTCAGATTTCCTTGCCTATCCTTTCATTGCGTATGACAAATGTTTATAAACTGGTCAACCTTACACAGCTTGAATTTAATCATCTTGAGCAGATGTTTGAAAGCAACTCTCTAATATGTCTTTCATTTTCAAACATTTCAGAATTTAGTTTAATATTATAGAAGACAGATGATAATCATTAGAAGATAGATGATAATCATTAGCGGATAGATAATAATCATTTGAAATTAGATGATAATCATTAGGAGATAGATGATAATCATTAGAAAATTAGATGATAATCATTAGAAGATAGATGATAATCTTAGAAATTAGATGATAATCAGAAGATAGATGATAATCATTAGAAATTAGATGATAATCATTAGAAATTAAGATGATAATCATTAGGAGATAGATGATAATCATTAGAGGATAGATGATAATCATTAGAAATTAGATGATAATCATTAGAAGATAGATGATAATCATTAGAAATTAGATTATAATCATTAGAAATTAGATTATAATCATTAGAAATTAAGATGATAATCATTAGGAGATAGATGATAATCATTAGAAGATAGATGATAATCATTAGAAATTAGATGATAATCATTAGAAAATAGATGATAATCATTAGAAATTAGATGATAATCATTAGAAGATAGATGATAATCATTAGAAATTAGATTATAATCATTAGAAATTAAGATGATAATCATTAGGAGATAGATGATAATCATTAGAGGATAGATGAAAATCATTAGAAATTAAATGATAATCATTAGGAGATAGATGATAATCATTATAAATTAGATGATAATCATTAGAAGATAGATGATAATCATTAGAGGATAGATGATAATCATTAGAAATTAGATGATAATCATTAGGAGATAGATGATAATCATGAGAGGCATTTTCCAAATTAGTATTTTCTAGCTTTAATTTAATTTAAACTCTAATTATACATCAAATTGTCTAACAAAGATTGAGATTTTTAAGCCCTAACTTATTGTTTAAGTCGAGAATAAATTATGTCCCCACTTATTTTGTGTAATTGCTTAAATTGAAAAATACACGAAGATTGTGTTTTCTTAAACATTAATATTTCGGTGTACGGGTTTATTTTAACAATGAAAAAATAAGGTCATCACTTTGATTTTAAAAAAAATTGTTTCTAGGGAATACTAAGAATCCCTTTTATATGTAAGATACCTTCTATGCGTACATACATAATTCTGTCCATAAGTGGATCCAGGGTTTTAGAAAGGGATATGACCATAGGAACTCGCAGTGATTGATGGCGAAGCTTATATCGTTTAAGGCTACAATTTGGGAATAAGGGGCAACACGCTTCCTGGAGAGAGCTTAACATAAGTATTCTATACTTGTTGCTTGATCCTAAATTTTATTAGTCTGTAAATCGATATTTCTTGTATTTTTCTCAATAAATAACGTTTAAACCAACACGCTTCCTGCAAATCCGCAGTATAAATCTATAAATATTCATAAAGCATCAAAGAAATGAATGACCGAATTATTTCACGGTCCTTATTCTAATAAATGACATTTCGAAACTTTGATACGCATTGTCTGATTGACACATAAGGAATGAATCGTGCGCATGTAATTCGTAAAGTAAACGCTGACATAGAAGGTAGATAAACAGTCGACGTGGGTCTGCTATGTGGAGTTCTTTGTATCGATGATTTGTGTGCATGTCGTTATTCTTTAATCTAGTATTTTGTAAATATTATACTGCTATAAATGTATTCATCGCAGAGATTTAATTTTTGAGTCATGAGTTTACATTATGCATTACATACATAAGGAAGCACGAATTATACAAAAAAAGTTTGTGTTATTGTTTTGCGTCACACCACGATGTTTCTTCATTTACCTGGAGGCGGCACCGATGTGGTGTAAGTCTTCAAAACTTTTACCTATGTAACACACTCAGCTAACACAGTGAAAGGTATCGTATGTGCCAAAGTATACGGGCCAGTTGGCCTCAGTTTATAATGCTTCATCTTAGATTTGATCTTAGGACAGATACCTTGTATACATGCTGTAGACACCAATTGGCTAGGTACTATGTATACATGCTATAGACACCTATTGGCTAGGTACTATGTATACATGCTGTATACACCTTTTGGTTAGGTACTTTGTATACATGCTATAGACACCTACTGGCTAGGTACTATGTAAACATGCTATAGACACCTATTGGCTAGGTACTATGTATACATGCTGTAGACATCTTTTGGTTAGATACTATGTATACATGCTGTAGATACCTAATGGTTAGGTACTATGTATACATGCTGTAGACACATATTGGTTAGATACTATGTATACATGCTGTAGACACCTATTGGTTAGATACTATGTATACATGCTGTAGACACCTATTGGTTAGATACTATGTATAATTGCTATAGACACCTATTGGTTACATACTATGTATACATGCTGTAGACACCTATTGGTTAGGTACTATGTATACACGCTGTAAACACCTATTGGTTAGGTACCTTGCATACATGCTGTAGACACCTATTGGTTAGGTACTATGTATACATGCTGTAGACACCTATTGGTTAGATACTTTGTATACATGCTGTAGACACCTATTGGTTAGATACTTTGTATACATACTGTAGACACCTATTGGTTAGATACTATGTATACATGCTGTAGACACCTATTGGTTAGATACTATGTATACATGTTGTAGACACCTATTGGTTAGGTACTATGTATACATGCTGTAGACAACTATTGGTTATATACTATGTATACATGCTGTAGACACCTATTTGTTATATACTATGTATGCATGATGTAGACACCTGTTGGTTATATACTATGTATACATGCTGTAGACACCTACTGGTTAGGTACTATGTATACATGCTGTATAAGGGAGCCAGGTAGCGCAGTTGGTAGCGCGCTCGCTTCTCACCAATGCCACCCGGGTTCGATTGCTGGTGTGGTACGTGAGATGGTGGGGCTGTCACCAACCTGCCTTAGTGGGTTTTCTTCGGGTACTCCGGTTTCATCCCACACAAACGACACCCTTACACCAAGATCCGTGCCAACGAGCAAAATTTATAAAAGTTGTTAACTAGTTTCTTAATTGTTGTAAAATAAATAAGTTTATTTTTTACGTGCTGTAGACACCTATTGGTTAGGTACTATGTATACATGCTGTAGACACCTATTGGTTACGTACTATGTATACATGATTAAAGACACATATTGGTTAGATACTATGTATACATGCTGTAGACACCTATTGGTTAGGTACTATGTTTACATGCTGTAGACACCTGTTTGTTAGGTACTATGTATACATGCTGTAGACACCTATTGGTTAGGTACTATGTATATATGCTGTACACTTTTTTGGTTATATACTATATATACATGCTGTAGACACCTATTGGTTAGGTACTATGTATACATGTTGTAGACACCTATTGGTTATATACTTTGTTTACATGCTGTAGACACCTATTGGTTAGGTACTATGTATACATGATGTAGACACCTATTGGTTAGGTACTATGTATACATACTGTAGACAACTACTGGTTAGGTACTATGTATACATGCTGTAGACACCTATTGGTTAGATACTATGTATACATGCTGTAGACACCTATTGGTTAGATACTTTGTATACATGCTGTAGACATCTATTGGTTAGATACTATGTATACATGCTGTAGACACCTATTGGTTAGGTACTATGTATACATGCTGTAGACACCTATTTGTTAGATACTATGTATACATGCTGTAGACACTTATTGGTTAGATACTATGTATACATGTTGTAGACACCTATTGGTTAGGTACTATGTATACATGCTGTAGACAACTATTGGTTATATACTATGTATACATGCTGTAGACACCTATTTGTTATATACTATGTATGCATGATGTAGACACCTGTTGGTTATATACTATGTATACATGCTGTAGACACCTACTGGTTAGGTACTATGTATACATGCTGTATAAGGGAGCCAGGTAGCGCAGTTGGTAGCGCGCTCGCTATTCACCAATGCCACCCGGGTTCGATTGCTGGTGTGGTACGTGAGATGGTGGGGCTGTCACCAACCTGGCTTCGTGGGTTTTCTTCGGGTACTCCGGTTTCATCCCACACAAACGACACCCTTACACCAAGATCCGTGCCAACGAGCAAAATTTATAAAAGTTGTTAACTAGTTTCTTAATTGTTGTAAAATAAATAAGTTTATTTTTTCACGTGCTGTAGACACCTATTGGTTAGGTACTATGTATACATGATTAAAGACACATATTGGTTAGATACTATGTATACATGATGTAGACACCTATTGGTTAGGTGCTATGTATACATGCTGTAGACACTTATTTGTTAGGTACTATGTATACATGCTGTAGACACCTATTGGTTAGGTACTATGTATACATGCTGTACACACCTTTTGGTTATATACTATATATACATGCTGTACACACCTATTGGTTAGGTACTATGTATACATGTTGTAGACACCTATTCGTTATATACTTTGTTTACATGCTGTAGACACCTGTTGGTTAGGTACTATGTATACATGCTGTAGACACCTATTGGTTAGGTACTATGTATACATGCTGTACACACCTTTTGGTTATATACTATATATACATGCTGTAGACACCTATTGGTTAGGTACTATGTATACATGTTGTAGACACCTATTCGTTATATACTTTGTTTACATGCTGTAGACACCTGTTGGTTAGGTACTATGTATACATGATGTAGACACCTATTGGCTAGGTACTATGTATGCACACTGTATACACCTATTGGTTAGGTACTATGTATACATACTGTAGACAACTACTGGTTAGGTACTATGTATACATGCTGTAGACACTTATTAATTAGATACTATGTATACATGCTGTAGACACCTATTGGTTAGATACTTTGTATACATGCTGTAGACATCTATTGGTTAGATACTATGTATACATACTGTAGACAACCACTGGTTAGGTACTATGTATATATGCTGTAGACACCTATTGGTTAGATACTATGTATACATGCTGTAGACACCTATTGGTTAGGTACTATGTATACATGCTGTAGACACCTATTTGTTAGATACTATGTATACACGCTGTAGACACCTATTGGCTAGGTACTATGTATACATGCTGTACACACCTATTGGTTAGGTACTATGTATACATGCTGTAGACACCTATTGATTAGATACGATGTATACCCGCTGTAGACACCTATTGGCTAGGTACTATGTATACACGCTGTAGACACCTATTGGTTAGATACTTTGTATACATGCTGTAGACACCTATTGGTTAGATACTATGTATACATGCTGTAGACACCTATTGGTTTGATACTATGTATACATGCTGTAGACACCTATTGGTCAGATACTATGTATGCATGCTGTAGACACATATTGCTTATATACTTTGTATACATGCTGTAGACACCTATTGGTTAGATACTATGTATACATGCTGTAGACACCTATTGGTTAGGTACTATGTATACATGCTGTAGACACCTATTTGTTAGATACTATGTATACACGCTGTAGACACCTATTGGCTAGGTACTATGTATACATGCTGTACACACCTATTGGTTAGGTACTATGTATACATGCTGTAGACACCTATTGATTAGATACGATGTATACCCGCTGTAGACACCTATTGGCTAGGTACGATGTATACACGCTGTAGACACCTATTGGTTAGATACTTTGTATACATGCTGTAGACACCTATTGGTTAGATACTATGTATACATGCTGTAGACACCTATTGGTTTGATACTATGTATACATGCTGTAGACACCTATTGGTTTGATACTATGTATACATGCTGTAGACACCTATTGGTCAGATACTATGTAAGCATGCTGTAGAAACATATTGCTTATATACTTTGTATACATGCTGTAGACACCTATTGGTTAGATACTTCGTATACATGCTGTAGACACCTATTGGTTAGATACTTTGTATACATGCTGTAGACACCTATTGGTTAGATACTATGTAAACATGCTGTAGACACCTATTGGTTAGGTACTATGTATACATATTGGTTAGGTACTATGTATACATGCTGTAGACACCTATTGGCTAGGTACTATGTATACACGCTGTAGACACCTTTTGGTTAGATACTATGTATACATGCTGTAGACAACTACTGGTTAGATACTATGTATGCATGCTGTAGACACCTATTGGTTATATACTTTGTATACATTCTGTAGACACCTATTGGTTAGATACTTCGTATACATGCTGTAGACACCTATTGGTTAGATACTTTATATACATGTTGTAGACATCTATTGGTTAGATACAATGTATACATGCTGTAGACACCTATTGGTTAGGTACTATGTAAACATGCTGTAGACACCTACTGGTTAGGTACTATGTATACATGCTGTAGACACCTATTGGCTAAGTACTATGTATACATGCTGTAGACAACTACTGGTTAGACACTTTGCCTCGAGAGAAAAAGTGTGTGACCCTTGTAGGACTTATGGTCAAGCCGGATGCACTTTCGAGAGCAAGACCGTAAATCCGGAGGAGGTGTCGAAGGTATGCCGAAGAAGTCAGCGATCGTTACCTACCATAGTTAACATGTCAACGATCGTTACCAAACATAGCTAACAATTTAACGATCGTTACCTACCATTGCTAACGTGAACGATAGTTACATGTACTTATTACGGCTAACAAGTTAAAGATTGTTGTCTACCACGTCTAACAAGTTAACGATCATTACCCACTATTGCTAACAAGTCAACGATCATTGTCTACCATGGTTAACATATTAGCGATCGTTACCAAACATGGCTAACAAATTAACGATTGTTACTTACCATGGCTAACAAATTACCGATCGTTATCTACTATTGCTAACAAGTTAACGATCATTACCTACCATGGCTTACATGTTAACGATAGTTACTTACCATGGCTAACAAGATCGTAACTTACCATGGCCATCATGTTAACGATCGTTATCTACCACGTCTAAAAAGTTAGCGATCGTTATCTACTATGGCCTACAAGTTAACGACCGTTATTTACTATGGCTTACAAGTTAACGACCGTTATCTACTATGTCCTACAAGTTAACGATCGTTATCTACTATGGCCTACAAGTTAACGATCGTTATCTACTATGGCCTACAAGTTAACGACCGTTATCTACTAAGGCCTACAAGTTAACGACCGTTATCTACTATGTCCTACAAGTTAACGATCGTTATCTACTATGGCCTACAAGTTCACGATCGTTATCTACTATGGCCTACAAGTTAACGACCGTTATCTACTAAGGCCTACAAGTTAACGATCGTTATCTACTATGGCCTACAAGTTAACGATCGTTATCTACTATGGCCTACAAGTTCACGATCGTTATCTACTATGTCCTACAAGTTAACGACCGTTATCTACTATGGCCTACAAGTTAACGATCGTTATCTGCTATGGCCTACAAGTTAACGATCGTTATCTGCTATGGCCTACAAGTTAACGATCGTTATCTACTATGGCCTACAAGTTAACGATCGTTATCTACTATGGCCTACAAGTTAACGATCGTTATCTACTATGGCCTACAAGTTAACGATCGTTATCTGCTATGGCCTACAAGTTAACGATCGTTATCTACTATGGCCTACAAGTTAACGATCGTTATCTGCTATGGCCTACAAGTTAACGATCGTTATCTACTATGGCCTACAAGTTAACGATCGTTATCTACTATGGCCTACAAGTTAACGATCGTTATCTACTATGGCCTACAAGTTAACGATCGTTATCTGCTATGGCCTACAAGTTCACGATCGTTACCTACTATGGCCTACAAGTTCACGATCGTTATCTACTATGGCCTACAAGTTAACGATCGTTATCTGCTATGGCCTACAAGTTAACGACCGTTATCTACTATGGCCTACAAGTTAACGATCGTTATCTGCTATGACCTACAGTTAACGACCGTTATCTACTATGGCCTACAAGTTCACGATCGTTATCTACTATGGCCTACAAGTTAACGATCGTTATCTGCTATGGCCTACAAGTTAACGACCGTTATCTACTATGGCCTACAAGTTAACGATCGTTATCTGCTATGGCCTACAAGTTAACGACCGTTATCTACTATGGCCTACAAGTTAACGATCGTTATCTACTATGGCCTACAAGTTCACGATCGTTATCTACTATGGCCTACAAGTTCACGATCGTTATCTACTATGGCCTACAAGTTAACGATCGTTATCTACTATGGCCTACAAGTTAACGACCGTTATCTACTATGGCCTACAAGTTAACGATCGTTATCTACTATGGCCTACAAGTTAACGACCGTTATCTGCTATGGCCTACAAGTTAACGATCGTTATCTACTATGGCCTACAAGTTAACGATCGTTATCTACTATGGCCTACAAGTTAACGGCCGTTATCTACTATGGCCTACAAGTTAACGACCGTTATCTACTAAGGCCTACAAGTTAACGATCGTTATCTACTATGGCCTACAAGTTAACGGCCGTTATCTACTATGACCTACAGTTAACGATCGTTATCTACTATGTCCTACAAATTAACGACCGTTATCTACCATTGGAAACAAATTAGCGATATTTATCTTTACCTACCTCTGACGTGGGTGATGCACAACACACCAACATATTCAACAGTACATTAAAATTGCTGCCAAATTGAAGCGTAAAGTGCGTTCAGCTCTTCATTTTTATATGGTAATCAAATCTTTTCCATTGGTGGGGTCCGTTGGGATTGGAGTAAAGATACAAGAGGTTAAATTCATGAATGAGTATTTGTCCTGACCATAAATTGGTCGAGAATATGAAAGGGTTTAAAACAGTAATTATTTAAAATGGCCTACACAACGTGTTCAGGGTTACCCACTAACCCGTATAGCAATCGATAACAGAAACTTGACGTCCGAGGTTAGATTTAAATTGATAAGAAAAACAATGTCACTAAGTTAAAATGAAAAATTAAATCTATCAATAACTCATCCATTAATCAGCATTTCTCTTATCAAATATCAATTTACAATTAATATAACTTTTAATATCTTGCCAATGATTCTAACCATTTTTAATGATTCAGTATCTACAAAAAGTTAATTAAAAGCTATCATACTGATTAAATCTCGCGTAACGATGATTAACGATGAGACACAAAGCTCTCAGCATATAATACGTCTAACTATTGTGGTGTGTGAACCAAAGCGTGAAGTGCTTTCTTCCAATCGTGTATAATATTTATTCGATATTGATCAAATCAAAGGAGTGAACGTAAACAGAGGGGTCAGACAAAGGGCAATGTTGGGCCTCTAATCCTTTTCAATATCCTTATTACTCTTTGTATGGGCTATTTAAAATTAAGAATTGTTACGCCGAATGAATTTTAATTGAAGAGTTTTAAACTAAATATAGCGCATACAGCCTGTAAGAATTAAACGATGGATGTCTGCGGTACATGATACTTTGTGGAGAGGTTGGGTGAGTTATTCATGATTTTCGAATACTTTATAAATTTCTTCTGTAACTGATACTTTAATGTTTTCTTTGCTGTAGGTTTAACACTCTTAGACACTTCTGAAATTTTGAAAATCAGACCATGACCATGATGATTTAAACGCAATATGAGGAACAATGAACAACAGATTATAAAAGAAAGCACATGCTCATACTGAAAAAGATTTTATACATAATTTTTATTTTATAAATATTTATTTTGAGAGTGAAGAAACAAAATAATAATAATAGCAATAATAATAATAATAATAACGATTATAATAATAAATAATAATAATGATAATTACAATAATAATAATAATAATAATAATAATAATAATAGTAATAATTATAATACTAATAATTATAATAATAATACAATTGGTTTGCATGAATTTACTAATTATTTAACAATAATAATAATAATAATAATAATAATAATAATAATAATAATAATAATAAATTCATTATTGTAAACGCAATTGACGAGCGTGTTGTTTATTTATTTATTTACGTTCATGCACTAATGACAATGTCAAATAGAATTATTAACATTTATTTGTTTTAATGATGTACATATTATAGGACCACCGAAAATGTGTATTATTATTATTATTATTATCATTATTATTATTATTATTATTATTATTATTTTTATTATTATTATTATTGAATAATTAGTAAATTCATGAAAAACAATTGTATTTTTTTAATCGATCATTTACATGAGAATATACATTTTCGGTGGTCATGTAATATGTACATAATTAAAACAAATAAATGTTAATAATTCTATTTGACATTGTCATTAGTGCATGAATATAAATAAATAAACAACACGCTCGTCAATTGCGTTTACAATTATGTATTTATGAAACAAAATACCACTCACTCTGCACATGGCGCTGGCACCTGCTTGGCGCTTTTTCATAAATGTGACCAACATGTATATGGCAAACCCTCCAGTGAGACTGGGATGTGACCTACATGTATACGACGAACCCTCCAGTGAGACTGGCATGTGTATTGAATCAGATATGTATTGATGACTTTTATTTCTATGACTGATTTGTGTATTGAGTGGAAACACTTCTCGATCACTGAGAACGCACACTATTACTGAAATGCAGCATTAACAACAACGCGCACTCAAACGAGTTAAAATTTTAGATTAAATATTTTCAAATATACATATTCTGAAAGTGTATTTGAAATGCATAATTTAAAACTGTCATTAGGTAATATCATACAGGTATGCTAATGGATAAAATACGGAAGGCCATGAATGATTTCGAAATATACACAAATTCACACACAGATTGCATTCTATATGCATATAATGACATCTTTTTAGCGTAAAATGATAATAGCTTGCTACTTAATTTCGATGAACCGCTATATAATGCTCAGCACTATTGACATTTAGATTTTCAATCTTTTCCCGACATTTTCAATCTTTTATTCGGAAAAAGATAAGATGTCATTGCTGACGACGGAACTTTCAAAACACCCCAATAAAACTGTGGTATATTGACGTCAATCAAATAAAGGAACGGTATTGGTATATTTAAACAGTGTTTATTGGTATTGACTGTATTACACAATGGATCACAGAGCTACCTTTCACCTTAATAGTATTATTTATAGGTGTTACAGAGGAGTACGCATCGATAGCCTTCGGCTTGACTGAGAAATGTAAGCTTTTATTTCCCATCTCTTATACGTGTTTATCGAGTAAATAATCAGTGCACATGATTATCTAACATGTTAAGAGGAAGAAAAAAACCCCAAACAAACAAATAAACAAACTTTTTTTATAAACAAAAACACCCCCCCCCCCAAAAAATAAACAAACAAAAAGGGTGGGGATGGGTGGTGGTAGTGGAGATGGTTATTTTAAATCAAATATTCACCATACGACGCCAATAAAAACGTAATACATGAGACATTCGAAAGCATACGTTCATCACTAAAATCGCACTAAAGGTATCTTCCTTCTTTTAATGTATCCGGACACAATTACTCAATACTTGCTCGGCCATCCTGTTTAAGGATTAAATCTTCAGATTATTGAGGACTTGCTTTTTTGCTGTTGCAATTTGGCAACCTGTCCAAAAACTGACGTTACACAAAATGTTCTAGATAAGTTCTAGACAAAAAGTTGTAGATATCAATGAGCAAGAAACGGTCATTACAGTGTTTAACTTGGAATAGCAATTAACTCTATACTTATATACATTTCTTCGGGTTACAAGTAAGAGTTACAAATGTACAATATACCTGATCACCTCCAGCACATGATAGAACATCGCCAGAAGTAGGAAATGGTCTCTCTCTCTCTCATTACATATATTACTACAAATATTATACATGCACATGGTCTTACTAGATTCAATTATAATACACCATGTCTCTTTTGTAGATTAATTCGACTTAGGCATCAAGAGGTTGATCAAATGGATGATTTCGGACAGTACTTGGACCTACTAGACCCAGATGTCCACTCTGTCGACTGACAAAATTTATGCCGCATAGTTTAGTTACTGTAGACGAAAAAGGGAATATATTAGAGTGGTATATACTTCTAGATAAGATATGTCACTGCCCCCAATCCTGTCCCGGAATCAACAACCGATTGACAGCAAGAAATTTATAGGAAGTAACATATCAAGAGTGAAAAAAGACAACCATACTGCAGCATATCAGAACGAGAGCTCGCCTTTGAAGCTACCAGTACTATCACCATCGAACTATGGAAGCCACGGTACTTCCCCAATTAACAGCGAAGAAGCCTCTCATGTCCGACCAGACACGAATGACCTGGAATCTCCTACACTCGAGGAAAGATCTGTTTTGAATGAGTCACATGGGAATGAAAGGCATGTGTATGAATTGAAACTACCTCACATAATGGTACCACACAAACAATATGATGGTTACAAACAGTACATCAATAAGTGGAAACGTGCAAGTGATTTGAAAAGGACGGAATCCACGTTCGAATATTACGCAGGTAGCCCTTCATTAGAAGCCAAGCTTCAGGAGCAAAACAATATCGGGCGGTCTAAAACTCATGCTGCCTTTTTATTACCTATAGGTACAATGAGAGAAAAAGATATATCAGGGAGACGGAAGAAGAAGAAGAAGAGTATGAATGGTAGCCCAGTTATTGTTATAAAAAATGACGAAAATGGAAGTGAATCCTCAGATGGGGAAGAGTGTAGTGTTAAGAGTGATTCGCCCGTCAGATATTCAAGAATTAATCATTCGTCTTTTGACAGAATAATGGAGGAAAATGAGTCGGGAATTTCTGGATCGCTAAGTTCTCGGGGTTCCATTATGAGTGTGAAATGCGACACCATGAGGTGACAATCAGGATAAACAGACTCTCCATGACTGGAGAGGAGAGTTGACTTAGTTTGTCACATGATGTTCATTTGAGTACCTCAATGTCAAATGTCAAACTAGCTATATATATTCATAATTTTGTTTATAAAGGAATTTTAGCGGATGTTCGACATTTTGTAACATTAAATCAATACAAAGGATAAAATAAAAAGTAAATACCTTTCATTTAACATTAGCAGAGCTAGAAGTATTAGTAGTATATATTGTTACATAGATAGATTATTGTTTTACGTCGCACCGGGAATATTCCACCCATATGGCGACGGTTATATTGTAACAAAACTTTATTTTATTTTCATTTGCTTAGTATCATTATATTTATTATATTTTTTGTTTGAGGAGACAAAACACTTTCGTAAATTTCTTCCATCATAAATTGACCAGTGCTATGTCAACCATACAGTAAGACCAATGCCTTACCTATCATGTCGTAAGATACCGGTTTATAAGGATTGATATGTGACATATGCCAAAACAATTATATTTGTGATATATCAGTTTATAAGGATCACCATGTGACATATGCCAAACCAATCATGTCGTAAGATTCCATTTTATAAGGATTACCATGTGACCAATGCCAATTAATTATGATCACGTGACTAGTGTTAGATATTAAGTAACAATTGGATAAATATTTCGGGACATAAGCATCACCATTTGATCAATATATAATTAATTATATTAGAAGACTATGATTCATACAGATCACTTTGTGTACAGTTTTAATATTTCGTGATTCCCATCAATTATGTTGTGTTTATACTTTGTATATCGCCTTCCCATTATATATATGGTTGTTACTGGAAATAGTTGATCTCCGTTACCACTTTGACACAATGATGGCGTCATTACTCGTTTATCAGTATTATCACTACGCTACCCTATTTATTTGGTATTACAGTGCAGGTTATTGTTGTAAAGTATTTTGTTATCATTCCATAAAAACAGTATTAGCGAAGTATTTTATGTTATTTTCCTTGTGTTAATTACCAGTCATTCTGAGAGCTTTTAATATACAAAGTTTCTGATACAGAGTGGCTGTGGTATTTTCTATACCGTATCGATCCAGACTCATTTACATTTCAAACTACTGATTCGTTTTAATGGTTCAGTGATAAAGTGTTTAATATCCGTCATATGATGTCACTTCTCAAGGGAGAGGGGGGGGGGGGGTCACAGTTAGCCAAACGGAAGACTCTGACTTCTCCCGTCATCCGATCTCACATTTCAAGGGATGTAGCGAACCAAACGGGAGACCCTGACATTTCCCGTCATCTAATACCAATTCTCAGAGGGTGAAGCTAGCCAAACGGGAGACCCTGACATTTCCCGTCATCTGATACCACTTCTCAGGGGGTGAAGCTAGCCAAACGGGAGATCCTGACATCTCCCGTCACCTGATATCACTTCTCAAGGAGTGCAGCTAACCAAACGGGTGACTGACTTTCCCGCCATCTGATATCCCTTCCCAAAAAGTGCAGCTAACCAAACGGGAGACCCTGACATTTCCCGTCATCTGATACAAATTCTCAGGGGGTGAAGCTAGCCAAACGGGAGATCCTGATATTTCCCGTCATCTGATACCACTTCTCAGGGGATGAAGCTAGCCAAACGGGAGATCCTGACATCTCCCGTCACCTGATATCACTTCTCAAGGAGTGCAGCTAACAAAACGGGTGACTGACTTTCCCGCCATCTGATATCCCTTCCCAAAGAGTGCAGCTAACCAAACGGGAGACCCTGACATTTCCCGTCATCTGATACCAATTCTCAGGTGTGCAGCTAGCCAAACGGGAGACCCTGACATCTACTGTCATCTAATCTCACTTCTCAAGGGGTGCAGTTAACCAAACGGGAGACCCTGACATTTCCCGTCATATGATATCACTTCTCAGGGGTGCAGCTAGCCAAACGGGAGACCCTGACACTTCCCGTCATCTGATATCACTTCTCAGGGGTGCAGCTAGCCAGACGGGAGACCCTGATATTTCCCGTCATCTGATATCACTTCTCAGCAATGCAGCTAGCCAAAGGGTGACCCTGACATCCCCTGTCATCTGATTTCACTTCTAACCAAACGGGACCCTGACATCTTCTGTCATCTGATATCACTTCTAACCAAACGGGAGACCCTGACATTTCCCGTCATCTGATCTCTCTTCCCAAGGGGTGCAGCTAACCAAATGGGAGATAATGACATCTCCCGTTATCTGATGTCACTTTTCAGGGACCTATAACCCTCTACCATGAGATCCAATATGCCATGACAATGCTGTCACTGTGGATTTAAGGGAAGAGTTTGGGAAGGAAATGAATGAAAGTGAAACTTATAAGGGGATTACAGGAGAAATAAAGCTCAGGTTCTGAACAACATGTCTGTATAAGAGAGCATTTAACGTATCAAATCAAACATTTACCCAGTCGTTTTTATGTCCAATTAGTCTGTGCAATGTCCACTCCGTCACGCGCATGTAATCTTTGAAATTGAAATGCATTATACAAACATCAGTTTGAATACTTACAATCGGCTTACGACATACACTTGATATACCGTCTTGTATTATAAAATATTGACCTACAACGACTTTAATCCTGCATGAATTCAAATCAAAAATAGTGTTGTGTGATTTATGAAATGAATTTCTTTAATATATATACACAAAAGAAATCATTAATAAGATTTATGTGGGCCATAATACCCCGAACGCGTAGTGAGTGTAAGGTTGTCATCGAGGAGAAACATTTAACAACCTCTTAAGTATAGTATTACTTTCCTTACATGTATGTCTTACATGTATGTCACAGAGGTTTATGACAATATTTATAAAAACTGGGGACCTTTGGTTTTGCAGCCCTACACTCTACCAAGTGAGCTAAAGGGAACTCCCTAGTTCGATTCCCAACAGAGATGACAATTTTTATAAATATTTTTATAAACGTCTGTAACATATAGGTTTCGGTTAATTTCGTTATTGTGGTCACAGATTACAGATGTAGACTTTTCTTGGTTAAGTTATTATGGTCACGTGGTCACAGATTACAGATGTAGACTTTTCTTGGTTAAGTTATTATGGTCACGTGGTCACAGATTACAGAGGTAGACTTTTCTTGGTTAATTTATTCTTCAGACAATCTGTCTGTTAGTTCAACTTTACGATTTTTTTTTCAAAAGTTCGATGTTCCAAAATATTTAAGGATGCTTTCCAGCTTCGTTTAGATAGATAATATCTTTAGAATGCAAATGCGCGGTCATGGTATAATAAATCGCTTTTATTACTTTTGCAGAAGAAGTTAACTTGAGTAGTTTTATTTTATCATATTTTATACAAATAGATTATAACCTTTACAATGGAGCCCCATCAATCACAAACCAACGTCGTATGATCGTATGATATTCTCTTATCCGGAAGCTGATAAACCATCTACCACAAACATTTCTATTCTGGCTACATTTACATGTAATAAGCCATTGTTAATTATAAGATTTATTAAGATATTTAAAGGAAGAACATGAACCAGAGGAACGTCTTACGTACTGTGGAAAGTACTTTTTAAATTTTGAGCTACTGCCAAGCAATTTCTATAAAAGTAGATATTAAATGTATGTGGAAACTCTTTGTATATTTTACTTTGCTCTGTATAACGGATCAGATTTCTTTCAAAGACTATACATCCCGAGGTGAACCTTGACCTTGACTACGTTGTTAGATGTACGATCGGCACTGTCTGTTTGTTACGGGTCATCTACGTAAGTCTATGTTTCCTAACTTGATCTTTCTGCATATCTGAGTATACGAAAAGAATGGAAGTGAAATCATTTAGACGCCGTATGATCCAAGTATAGCAATCTGCCACAAGTTGGTTCAATTTGAGTTTTTTTATTCTTTTGTTTGTTTTCTTTTGTGTGTGTGTATGTGTGGTTTTTTTTTTTATTCTTTTGTTTGTTTTGTTTTGTTTGGTGTGTGTGTGTGTGTGTGTGTAGTTTTTATTTATTTATTTTTTCATTATTATTATTATTATTTTTTTTGGAGACGTTATTATTATTTTATCTTGCCTTATTCTTATTATACATGAAATGTGTAGTTGCATATATCCCCTTTTTCACCACACTACCCCCTTAAATGAGATCCCAGAACGTTTTAGATATTACAAAGAAAGGATTAAGAGAATTTGGTACACTCACACGAGACCAATGATTATCTCGGTCGACTAGGTGTGATCGGATGTTCCGCATGATTGAACTGTACAATGCATCAATCAATAGACAACTTAATGCTTCTAAAAGGAATGTTCTCGATAATAACAGATCCCAAGTAAAGGTTCTTTTGTCTCCAGTTGACTAATTAGTCTTTTTGTCTATTTTCGTGGTCAAACCGAATTCTTCTTTAAGACAAGCTATATGTAATAAACATCTCGTTGATATGACACCTACCCTATTTTAGGAAATTGATCAATTTGTGATTACTAAGGGGACGACCATCTGATTCGGGGGAGGGTGGAAGCTGGCAAATTTGGTCGAGTCAGATTATTTATTTTCAGGTCGTTGAAGGATAGAATATTTATTTCCTCAATATCCTGGGACAGAGTATTTATTTTCTTGACTTTTTTGTGGCCAAGAAATACTGCATTGTAATATATATGACAACACTAAACTAACAAATAATATGCAAACACTACTTTGGTTGCATAGGTTTTTATACTACTAGTTTCTACAGTAAATTAGTGTATAGTCTCTCTCAGTCTCTGGTATCCAGGGAAAGAATTTCCATTTATCACTATAGAAGGATGTGTAAGAAAGTGTTGCTGTTTTGTCTTCCTGTTCGAACGATAATATTTTATTCGTTTTTGACTTACTTATGACACTATTCCGAACAAGAATCTGAAGAGAAAATCTCTCAAAACGCTAATGGTAAAGCCCTAGTCCCCTGTCTGCCCCTCAAAATGGACAAATATATAATATATTTAGATATATTTTAAACAAGAGGCCCAAGTGGACCTATATTGCTCACCTGAGTACCTAGATGATCAGTCATGCAGGAAGGAAGAAGACTTATTTATTTTTGCATTACTGTGACTAAGTCAACACAAATGTTGAAAATGTGTCGAATTTTATGTCAGACCAGAATCAAAAACAACAAAAGTTTTTTGCACATCCATTCAGATGATTTTGATATTAAGCATTTGTCTCTGCAAGATGTGATTCAGGGCAAAAAGTTAGTCATTTTCTTTAGGTGGGGCCTTTTGTTGGTTGATTTCAAGTCTGGGTCATGAACAACAATTGTTTCAAATATTGTCCAGATCCAACTTAAATTGGCCTGATTTCATATGTTGAGTGAAGTGAAACATCTAAAACTTATTTAAATGTGTAAAGAAATGAAAAACAAAATGTTGACTACAGCTGGATTTGAACTGCTACTCTTCATATTTTAATTACCAAGTGGTATATGTACCATTGTGAGACCTATTTTTTAGCCATGGTGGCACCACCTGTTGACCAATTTGGATGAAATGTACAAAATTGATATAAGACGTTTAGTACTTCATGTATACCATATTTCATCAAAATCTTTCATATGGTATAACAGTAGAGATTAAAAGTGTGAAGAATTGTCCCTATATACCCTCATTTGGAAGTTTTAAAAAATTCATAGAAAATCAAAAAAAAAAAAAAAAAAAAAAAATGAGATATTGACAAATTCTTTCAAAATAATATTCCTTACCATAATTATGATCAAAATAGTCCATAAGAAATCATCATTATCCATTAACTAGGAAATATGACACTTTTCTGCATTGAAGTAAAAAAGAAATGTTGAAAAAACTTCTAAAATTTGATTTTGGAAGGTAACCAAAATGACAATACTTCTTCACTCGTCCCTCTAGATCATTTCTGTGCATACTGTTTGTCTCTGTATACAGGCAGTATGAAGAAGAAGATTGTCAAAGGGAGGTACTCTTTTGTGACCTACTTTTGACTGTGGTGGTGCCACCTGTAAAGAGGTCGGGACGAAAACGAATTTGAAGGGGGTCATAAGTTATTTATTTCTACCAAGTTTTATTAAAATCCTTCCAACAGTTTTGCAGAAAAAGTTGAAAATGTGAAAATAGCCACCACCCCCCCCCCCCCTTTTCTAAAAATTGAGATATTGACAAAATTCTTTCACAATAATATTCCTTACCATAATTATGGTCAAAATAGTCCATAAGAAATCAACCATTATCAATTAGCTGAAAAACATGACACTTTTCTGCATTAAAATTACCAAGTCCAAAAAAAAAATGTCGAAAACACGTCAGAAATTTGATTTCGGAACAGAACAAAAAATAACAACACTTCTTTACACATCCCTCTAGATCATTCCTCTATATTCAGTTTGTCTCTGTATGTACCGGGTCTGAAAAAGAAGTTTGTCAAAAGAGGATACCCTCTATGACCTACTTTTGCCTGTGGTGGCACCACCTGTTGACAGATTGGGACAACAAACAACAACACTTGTAGGATACAACTTTATTCCTATCAAGTTTCATAGAAATCTGTTGAGCGGTTCTTGAGAAGAAGTTGAAAATGTGAAAAGTTTATGACGGATGGCGCGCTATGACTATAGCTCACTTGAGCCTTTGGCTTAGATGAGCTAACAAGCAACAATTCTATTAAATTTTTTGTTGAATATATTGCATAGCACTATTTGTCCAGCGCTATAAATCCTGCTGAATTATGAGTTTTATAGTTAAACTACTGCATATTATAGTATAGGAAGCAATCTGGCGAGCGAAGCGAGCCGGAAAAAATCAACATGTATTCTATAGAACATTTAGCTTTATATTTGCATGATCTGGTATTTGTACATGCTAGTAGCCAGAATATTTATTTTCATTTCAGTCAATGCCAGATTTTTTTATTTCCAGCATTTTCAGGGTCAGAATATTTATTTATTTATTTCCAAAATGTGCCAGCCCCCTTTCAGAATCAAATGGACGTCCCCTAAATTCAGAGGATGTACGGTTGTTTGCATCAACAAATACGTAAGCTGTCAGGGATATGTTGGACCTGTAATGCTTTGTGGAAGGTTGGATACATTTTATATCAATGTATTCTGGTTAACGTCACATCAGAATACGACAATCCAAAGAAAATGGCTCAACTTAAGTGCCCGACTTGTCCGATTTCAAACTTTGGGCTACATGACATGACGTCACAAATATCACAATTGAAAGTCCGCTAAATGTATTATTCATGATGAAAAAATGGATTGGTGTATTCTCTAAACCACATCTATACGTCGGTGGTCAATGTAAAGTGGTCAAGACCAAAGGCTGTGTCGAGTCAGGGTCACTACTAGTCCAGTCACCTGAAATAACAGTACAGATTATCTTTATGTCATTTATATTTTAAGACGTTGCTGTTAACAGCTTCAATAAAATCAAAATCCATACTTGATTATGTATTAATATTGCTTCACCTACGTTCTTCGGGTCTTTTGAACAGATCACCCCTGTAAAGTTTCATCAAAATCACTTTGAATATGGAGGAGACAAATGTAATTCAATGAATTCTGAACAGGTTGTCATATTGGATAATTCTATGCAATTTTTACATGTTTGTCAGATACGTTGATTTTTTTTTATTCAAATAGCCAATAAGTGAAGAAGGAAATCTAGTTCAAAGACATTAAAGATATCTGCCATAATGAATTAAGTAACATTTTACATACGTTTGTCAGGTGTCTTTAATACATTTTTATTGTAGATCAATCCTGTTAATTATTATCAAAATGAAGACAGTGTTTAGAGAACATAAATGACCTTCATCAGGTACATTTGCAAACATTCAATCTTACAAGGAATGAAATCGAGTACAGCCTTTACCGAGAATGATATCGTGTCTAGTCCTTGTCCCAGAGTCAAACCCTGTGTAGTCCTTACCGGAGAGTCAAACACTGTGTGGTCCTTACCGGAGAATCAAACACTGTGTGGTCCTTACCGGAGAGTCAAACTCTGTGTAGCCCTTACCGGAAAGTCAAACCCTCTGTAGTCCTTACCGGAGAGTCAAACTCTGTGTAGCCCTTACCGGAGAGTCAAACCCTCTGTAGTCCTTACCGGAGAGTCAAACTCTGTGCAGCCCTTACCGGAGAGTCAAACCCTCTGTAGTCCTTACCGAGACTCAAACCGGGCAGTCAAATCCTGTGCAGTCCTTACCAGAGAGTCAAATCTTCTGTAGTCCTTACCGGAGAGTCAAACTCTGTGCAGCCCTTACCGGAGAGTCAAACCCTCTGTAGTCCTTACCGAGACTCAAACCGGGGAGTCAAATCCTGTGCAGTCCTTACCAGAGAGTCAAATCTTCTGTAGTCCATACCGGAGAGTCAAACCCTCTGTAGTCCTTACCGAGACTCAAACCGGGGAGTCAAATCCTGTGCAGTCCTTACCAGAGAGTCAAATCTTCTGTAGTCCATACCGGAGAGTCAAACCCTGTGTAGTCCTTACCGGAGAGTCAAACCCTGTGTAGTCCTTACCGGAGAGTCAAACCCTGTGTAGTCCTTAGCAGAGAGTCAAACCTTGTGTGGTCCTTACCAGAGTTTCATTGTTTAATGCCACACAAGAATCTTTCATCACATAATGGCATCCTGTCATTATTTTACCAATTGAATGTGGTGGCAGCATCTACAGACAGCACGTGGAATATTTCACCTATGTGGTTGCAGTACCTGTCATTATTTCACCTATGTTGTGGCAGCATCTACATGGTGGCATGCATCTACATAGAGGCAACATCTACATAGCAGCACCTGTCATTATTTCAACTATGTGGTAGCAGCACCTACTTGGTGGCAACACTTGTCATTATTTCACCTATATGGTGTCAGCATCTACTTAAAGGCAGCACCTGTCATTATTTCACCTATGTGGCGTCAGCATGTATATGGTCGCAGCATCTGTCAGTATTTCAGCTATGGGGTGGCCACATCGACAGGCTGGCATCAGTTGGCATGTTTTCCTTAATAGATATTAACACAGGTAATAAACAAGCAAGGTTTTTTTTTACATGCCACATCTACTACAACATGAGATTTTAGGTTTTACTGTCTCATGTAAAGGATAGGAGGCCACTAAGACTGTAGGTATACAAAGCCCTTACCAAAGAGAAAGGCTAGAGACAGTTAATAAACAAACGTTACATAATCAATTATGTAATATACAAATAAATTATTTTCATTCTCAAATTTTATTGAACAAAATACATTTAAACAGAAACTATATTATATTAAGAAAGTGTAAGTTACATACAACTATATATAAAATTAACAGAATACAAACCACTGTGACATTGAAGTAACATGGAATGTAAATGTGCATTACACCATGTAACCTGACTAGATGTTGAAAATTCATGGTTTTCAGGATTTTGCTTCCAATAGAAGCGTGAAGACTATTGTTTACGTTTCCGAAGAGTATGTCAGTTTCATGAGCAGTGTTCTAGGTAATTATACTATAAACGATGTCTTTGTAAGTTTTAAATCGTTAGAGAATGTCGTCGAACGAAATAAAAACGGTGTATGTCTGGCCCAGCCGGGACACCTTCTAAAAAGAAGAAACACTTGTATAAATTTAAACCAGAATGGGCAACCAAAGCTGAGTGGTTGATGCCAAGTACTAATGACAAGGAACATGCGTTTTGCAAGTTTTGTAGTTCAAATTTTTCGGTCTCATCATATCAGGAAGGGGAAGTTGACCAGTTCTGGTCGGCGATGTCAAAGGACCCTTTTACAAGTAATCCTAATTTATATATGCTCTCTAAACTTGCCATGGCATGCCTCGTACTTCCAACCAGCAATGCAGACAGTGAGATTCAGAAGATCTTCTCCCATATATAGAAGATACACACAGATTTTCGTTCCGACCTTTCTATTGATACCATAAGTGACATCTCGGCTACAAAGCAAAACCAAACTGTTATGTGTGAAGACTATGAGCCATCAGACCATGTCCTGCAGAAAGCTAGGAAAGGCACTATACAATACAATCTTAAACATAAGCAATAGGAATGTGTAATATTGAAAATTAAAGTATCACTGCAATGATACCTTGCATTTCATTTACATACTGTATCGCAAACGAGGCAAAAAAAGGTCGCTATTTACATTTACGCATATTCTCCCTAATTTCTGGCAATTCTCCCTCATTTTTGAGAAAGATTTCCCTCATTTTGGATCTCGGAGGTTGACAGGTATGTACAAGTGTTTAACAAAGTTTAAGTTACGTTCTCTTTATTGGTCGAAGTGTACTGTTGTGTAAAATACATTTGTATACACCGTTTCAATTCCATCAAACCTCTGCCATTGGTATAAGACAAAAGTGATGTTCATATGTATAATAGGGTTGCCTTCTTTATAATTTTTGTTTGGTGCAACAACGTTACAATTTGGTTTCAACTAATTTACTTGACGGAAAATCTTTACTTAATCACAATTTGTGGTGTAAATTTTGTTGTTGTTAAACATAACTGATGAAACTAATATCAACGTCTTTGGTTTGGGGTTAATAACCCCTGAATTATCTCCCTTAAAGAGAATGATAAGTACATGCTACTACAGAAATCAATCTCTATTGGGGGTTTACTGCATTTCATATTATGATGGTAAATAATACAATAATAAGTCTTCAGAAAATCTGTCATGGTTTGTCAGATATTTGAACAGTTGTATGTCATCAATATTACTGTAAAAAGCACTTTCAAACATAGCATAGGCATTATCAGTATGGTAAAATGGTAAGTATGGTGCTATGATAAGTATGGTGTTATGATAAGAATAAATACAAATAGATATAGAAGAGCTATACTCCCTTTTTCAACAGACAGAAATGTGGAGTAAACAAAATACACCGCTTCCCATTCTTTGTTTCTTATTGAATGTTTACCTTAATTCACTTTTCCAAACACTAAAAATAAATGGATACAAATATAGACTTTATCGTGGTTCATTTCTCTGATAAGTATCCACATCTCCTAGGGTCTTATTAATAGCTTGATTGGATGTGTATCCCTGCGGTGGCTGGTCTCTGATTAAAGGAGTATACTCATCGTCATCATCATTAGTGATTCTCTGTCTCCAGGGCACAGGGCGGGACTCCCTGTCTGCTCGACGTGCAGCACGTACTTGTCTGGGACTCTCAGGAAAATCAGGTCGACCTCTTTCTCTTAGGAACTGTATCACGACAGCTACAAGAAATAGTACTGTCCATGCTGTTGTTAGAGCTATTTCTGTGAAGGGTATAATCAATGTCAAATTCAAAGGTGTCAGAAGAATCCTTTTTAAGGAAAATGAAAAAGTCGTCAATTTTGAAAGGGTTGGCCTTCTAATGTACAGCCAAATTGATAGTCTTTTGAAGTCCTAATATGAATTACAATTAGAGTTTACAATCTTTTTCATTGAAGACTACACTTTGTACCTACTTCTACAACATCTATCACTGACCAGGAGACTGTATAGGCAACAACTTGTACCTACTTCTACAACAACTATCACTGACCAGGAGACTGTATAGGCTACACCTTGTACCTACTTCTATAGCACATATCAGTGGTCAGGAAACTGTACAGGGCTACACCTTGTACCTACTTCTATAGCACATATCAGTGGTCAGGAGACTGTGAAGACTATACCCTATACTGTTTCTACAACACTTGTCACTGACCAGGAGACTGAATAGGCTACACCTTGTACCTACTTCTACAACACTTATTGCTGACCAGGAGATTTATTATCCAGGTGGCCATCCAGTATTGATAATTTCATATTTGGTACATGTAAAGGAGTTAAATCTTTTACATAATCATTGTTCAAAATATTTGTCAGACCTCACTGTATCCAACACTCACTATACTAACAACCTGCAAAGGTCAGCTGTACAACTCCCTGTGCTACAGAAGAGCATTCATAATTCTGATCGATAAAGAGACAGTATTATTTTCATGGGGTGGTTTTCAAGAGACGGGTAACAATGGTGTCCATGTATACATTCAGAAATAGAACATACCTGTGGTGTTGAAGGGACCTGTTACAATTGTGGAGAAGTAGTTTTTGTTTGTAGCATGCCTCAATGAGTTCAGTAGAATGCCCTTCATACCAGCATGGAGAAAAACATCAATGGGCATTATAATCAGGTAGGACCCAACAAATGAACAGGCCACAATGTTCAGCTAGAAAAAGAAATTATACAAAACTTGTGCATCTAAAAGTCGTTCATATATCTTTGAGATCACTTGCATAGTATAGGCAATATGTGCATTTCCTTTCTCAATGCTCAACTCTTCCTTCTTTAGTAGCTAGTCTTAAGACTGACCATAAAAGATGACGTAAATTTATCAAAATACGCCTTCGTTGATTTAAGATAATAAAAATACAAACTGTAGTATAAGTTTTCTGTAATATGAATTCTTTTTTACCCTTCTAGAATACTCCTTAAATTTTCAAACACAAATAACCGTTTTTATTCTCTGAAAATTTTCAAAATTGTTGCAATAGAAAATGTACAATTGATACTAAAAAATACAATTTACTATCTTCTTTCTATCGAGAACATACAAAGATACTTAGCTATCATTATTGAAGACACTAATGCACTAAGTACTTACGGTTTTAGTAAAAGCCAACAATAAAACAGGTGCCACAAGAACCCCACAGGTAAAAGCCATACCATAATTGAAATCTTTGCTCCAGTAATACAGGTTACCTGTAAGGTTTTTTAGTATTATTACTACATATGTATCTTTGTTACATATTATAAAGTTTTACTTTAACAAATATCCCATTAGATATATTTCTACTACTTGATATGATGTTAAACCTTCATGAAAAACACTGGTTCTGATGAAAAAGCCTTTGTAATGTTTTTTTTTTTATTTAACAATATAAAATCTTCTTGAATGAAATTGCTATATATATATATACATATCACTTCACAAATGTTTAGACACTTGGCTTTCATCAAGTAAAATTTACAATGTTGATATAAAAGCCAAGTACAATCAATTGTAAAATATTTTAATCTGTGTATATTTCATTACACTGTAAACATATACCACTGTACCTACATGCTAGTCATGTTCTATTGTTATACTATAATGGTATCATTATTACAACTGAATAATATAATATAAAAATTCACATAATCATTATATTCAGTAAATTTCTGTGCCACATGAACAAACCTACTGAATGTCTCAGAGAGGTGTTTTTACTATGTTCCAATACTTCAGGTATAGGAACACAGTAGAAAGTCTTATCTGGGACATTCAATAGTTTTAACTTGTGCAAGAAATCTACAAGCAAAGCAACGATAGTACTTTAATCTGCCAACTGTGACAATGAGCAATGCTTCCAATGTTTCAATCATCAAACCAACATGTTCCAAAGTTAGGTTCCAACAAAGACGCTTGATGCTACTCTTGTCAGGATCCAGAGTATTATGGTCTAGTACATACCCATGTAGACTGACATAGAGGTTACTCCTGTCAAGATCCAGAGTATTATAGACTGGTACATACCCATGCAGACTGACATAGAGGTAACTCCTGTCAAAATCCAGAGTATTATAGACTGGTATATACCCATGCAGACTGACATAGAGGTAACTCCTGTCAAGATCCAGAGTATTATAGACAGGTACATACCCATGTAGACTGACATAGAGGTCACTCCTGTCAAGATCCAGAGTATTATAGACAGGTACATACCCATGTAGACTGACATAGAGGTAACTCCTGTCAAGATCCAGAGTATTATAGACAGGTACATACCCATGTAGACTGACATAGAGGTAACTCCTGTCAAGATCCAGAGTATTATAGACAGGTACATACCCATGTAGACTGACATAAAGGTAACTCCTGTCAAGATTCAGAGTATTATGGTCTAGTACATACCCATGTAGACTGACATAGAGGTAACTCCTGTCAAAATCCAGAGTATTATAGACTGGTACATACCCATGCAGACTGACATAGAGGTAACTCCTGTCAAGATTCAGAGTATTATGGTCTAGTACATACCCATGTAGACTGACATAGAGGTAACTCCTGTCAAAATCCAGAGTATTATAGACTGGTACATACCCATGCAGACTGACATAGAGGTAACTCCTGTCAAGATTCAGAGTATTATGGTCTAGTACATACCCATGTAGACTGACATAGAGGTCACTCCTGTCAAGATCCAGAGTATTATAGACTGGTACATACCCATGTAGACTGACATAGAGGTAACTCCTGTCAAGATTCAGAGTATTATAGACAGGTACATACCCATGAAGACTGACATAGAGGTAACTCCTGTCAAGATCCAGAGTATTATAGACAGGTACATACCCATGCAGACTGACATAGAGGTAACTCCTGTCAAGATCCAGAGTATTATAGACAGGTACATACCCATGCAGACTGACATAGAGGTAACTCCTGTCAAGATCCAGAGTATTATAGACAGGTACATACCCATGCAGACTGACATAGAGGTAACTCCTGTCAAGATCCAGAGTATTATAGACAGGTACATACCCATGTAGACTGACATAGAGGTAACTCAGGTCAAGATTCAGAGTATTATAGACAGGTACATATCCATGTAGACTGACATAGAGGTAACTCCTGTCAAGATCCAGAGTATTATAGACAGGTACATACCCATGCAGACTGACATAGAGGTCACTCCTGTCAAGATCCAGAGTATTATAGACAGGTACATACCCATGTAGACTGACATAGAGGTAACTCCTGTCAAGATCCAGAGTATTATAGACAGGTACATACCCATGCTGACTGACATAGAGGTAACTCCTGTCAAGATCCAGAGTATTATAGACTGGTTCATACCCATGCTGACTAACATAGAGGTAACTCCTGTCAAGATCCAGAGTATTATAGACAGGTACATACCCATGTAGACTGACATAGAAGTAACTCCTGTCAAGATCCAGAGTATTATAGACAGGTACATACCCATGTAGACTGACATAGAGGTCACTCCTGTCAAGATCCAGAGTATTATGGTCTAGTACATACCTGTGCAGACTGACATAGAGGTTACTCCTGTCAAGATCCAGAGTATTATAGACAGGTACATACCCATGTAGACTGACATAGAGGTAACTCCTGTCAAGATCCAGAGTATTATAGACAGGTACATACCCATGTAGACTGACATAGAGGTCACTCCTGTCAAGATCCAGAGTATTATAGACAGGTACATACCCATGTAGACTGACATAGAGGTAACTCCTGTCAAGATCCAGAGTATTATAGACAGGTACATACCCATGTAGACTGACATAGAGGTAACTCCTGTCAAGATCCAGAGTATTATAGACAGGTACATACCCATGTAGACTGACATAGAGGTAACTCCTGTCAAGATCCAGAGTATTATAGACAGGTACATACCCATGTAGACTGACATAGAGGTAACTCCTGTCAAGATCCAGAGTATTATAGACAGGTACATACCCATGCAGACTGACATAGAGGTAACTCCTGTCAAGATCCAGAGTATTATAGACAGGTACATACCCATGTAGACTGACATAGAGGTAACTCCTGTCAAGATCCAGAGTATTATAGACTGGTACATACCCATGCAGACTGACATAGAGGTCACTCCTGTCAAGATGACTGACATAGAGGTCACTACATAGAGGTCAGTCCTGTCAAGATCCAGAGTATTATAGACAGGTACATACCCATGTAGACTGACATAGAGGTAACTCCTGTCAAGATCCAGAGTATTATAGACAGGTACATACCCATGTAGACTGACATAGAGGTAACTCCTGTCAAGATTCAGAGTATTATAGACTGGTACATACCCATGCAGACTGACATAGAGGTCACTCCTGTCAAGATCCAGAGTATTATAGACTGGTTCATACCCATGCTGACTAACATAGAGGTAACTCCTGTCAAGATCCAGAGTATTATAGACAGGTACATACCCATGCTGGCTGACATAGAGGTCACTCCTGTCAAGATCCAGAGTATTATAGACTAGTATATACCCATGTAGACTGACATAGAGGTAACTCCTGTCAAGATCCAGAGTATTATAGACTGGTTCATACCTGTGCAGACTGACATAGAGGTCACTCCTGTCAAGATCCAGAGTATTATGGTCTAATACATACCCATGCAGACTGACATGGAGGTTACTCCTGATTAGTTATAACAAGGAACAAAAATTGATTGATAGACTGATTTTTGTTTAATGTCACACCACGAATATTTCATGTAATATAGTGACGGCATCTGCCTGATGCAGGGCATACAAATTTTGACCTTTTCAACGGACCCACCCTAAGCAGTGAGGGATCTTTAACGTGCCATGCATACCACGACACGAGGCCTCGTTTTTTTCTGTCTCATCCGAAAGGCAAGACACCGGCATGACCAGAGTGGGACTCAAACCCCGGCATCCCGATCAGGAGTCCAGCGCGATACCACTAGGCCAAACCCGTTTCAAGGAACAAAGAGAAATAACTTAAGTTATTAGAAAAGAATGAATGAAGTATGCATCATTTATGTTTAATTAAACAAGTACATGTACCAACTGAATGATCAATCAACAAGAAATCACTAAACGTGGTGTGTGCTTATTGCAAACCATTGACAATTATCGAAAGCAGAATGTTTTGAAACAGTATGCCCACAGAAGCAACAGAGTGCAATATTATTTATTTTTGTATAAATGACAAAGTTACAACTAATTTAAACTTTAATATGCATATGACCTTGAAACTGAGGTCCATGGTCAAGGTCCAAAAGGTTGCAATAGATAGAGTTCATCAAAAACCAACCATGTGTGAGATTTGAAAGATCTAATTGTAACTTCCTAACTTCATTGCAGGGGAAAAATTTTACACTTGACCTTGAAATGACTTTGAAACTGGGAATCTTCAAGGTCAAGGTTACAAAAGAAAGTCACCTAGAACAGTACTCATCAAAGTCAACCTATATGTGAGGTTTGAAAGACATAACTCTCATGGTCTTTCTAAAGTCAATTACACATTTTACCTTGAAACTGGGAACCTTCAAGGTCTAGGTTATAATCAAAAGTTTTCAATGGATAAAGCACATCAAGGTCTATCCACATGTGAAGTTTGAAAGAGTTTTTGTCCATGGTCTTTCAAATAAATTCAATCATGCATTTGACCTTGAAACCTTTAATGTCAAAGTCGTAAACACAGGTTTCAATGGACAGAGCTCGTCAAGGCCTATCTACATGTGAAGTTGGAAAGACATAACTCTCACACTCTTTCTGTAATTAAACTAAATTCAATAATGCATTCAAACTTGAAACTGGGAACCTACATGGTCAAGGTCACAAACAAAGGTTTTAATGGACAATGGACAATGGTGGTGTTATATGTGTTGTGGTGTTGGGTATTTTGTGATTTACATGTGTGATGTCACATATATGGTAATGTTGCATATATGGTGGTGTTATGTATATGGTGGTGTTATGTGTGTAGTGTCACCTATGTGTGGTAGTGTTGTGTATGGTAGTGTTATGTAAATGATGGTGTTACATGTGTGGTGGTGTCACATATATAGTGGTGTCACATATATGTTGGTGTTACATGAGTGGTGGCTCTCCTCATAATTTTACCAATGCAAATGCAGACTCGGTCAAAGCAGCGAGGGATCTTTTATGTTCTAACACATTTCAAGGTTTATTAAAGACACAGCATAAAATAGATAAATCCCTGAAGAAAAATCTTTTGTGACATATGGGCTCTAATAGAGGATGTTAATTAGATATTCAGTGCAATACCAGATACTGGATGAACATGTCTTTTCATTAAGAAATGAAGCAGACAGACAACATCAGTTTGATGCAAGTCAGGATAGAAAGAGCTTTAACAATATCAAAGTCAAAGACAGGGTTAAGTTACATTTCTAATATATGAGGAACATGTGAAAAATTCTGCTGATACTCAGAAAAGTTAGATTTTAATTCAGCAAACTTCAGCATTTTCTTTTCACTGTATTGTGTCCATAACTTTATATGCTAATTATCTTCATAACTAAATGATAAGTAAATAAATCATACATACCAAATGGTGTGTAGAAGATGATACTGGAGAGTAGATATCCAGCTACCAATCCAGACAGGAGTACCGATAGAGATGGTATCCCACAGCAGTACCACACAGACAGCCAGAGACAAGCACCGACCAAGCTCAGGATACATACTAACACCATAGTCACTGCAGCAGATTGATTGTACATGTCATGAACAAATTTATAACAATGAAACAGAACAACATAAATCTTTCAGTCAATATGGACCCTTTTGTATACACCTGTGATATCATATCTGAAGGCACCTTGTGTAAAACATGTACATTTATCAGGATGAATATACTTTCATTCCATCATTCTCATAGAATTTGTTCTACTCAGTATAATTCTGACTTTTAAATATTAAGAACAGTTTACTATCATTGATCTTTATAATATATGTACTGATCATGCACCATGAGTTGGTACTGTCCACTATTTGTCATGGTCAAATGTATATCAATAAAATTTAGGTAACATCTGACACACTGTCATAATCTACATTACATCCTTATTTAAATGTACTTGTAAACTGATCCAAACCTCAGTGTGCTACCCACCTTTCTCAATATGATGGCCACATGATAAAGGAAAGAGAACCCAAACCTGACAGTGTACTGCCCACCTTTCCCTGTATGATAGCCACATGATAAAGGAAACAGAACCCAAACCTGACAGTGTACTGCCCACCTTTCCCTGTATGATAGCCACATGATAAAGGAAACAGAACCCAAACCTGACAGTGTACTGCCCACCTTTCCCTGTATGATAGCCACATGATAAAGGAAAGAGAACCCAAACCTCACAGTGTACTGCCCACCTTTCCCTGTATGATGGCCACATGATAAAGGAAACAGAACCCAAACCACACAATGTACTGCCCACCTTTAATTTTATGATTGGCAGGTGATAAAGGAAACAGAATCCAAACCACAAAAAGTACTGCCCACCTCTGACAGGTATATACACTAATATTCCTCTGATTTAAAGTGATTAAAGGTTGAGAGGCTACAGTTCCTTTGTCAGTCAAGCCATTCATTACATGATATGACTCCATATACAATATTATATACTTACCTACTAAAGAAGTTTCAGAAAATATTACCAGCACAATATATAAGCAAATACTGAAGGCAAGGAAGGCAAAGATGAAATTTCCTAAAAACATGAAAAGGAAGTCATCAATTCAAATTCAACATTGAATATGGCTCAATAAAATAAATGTAGAAGGTTTTGCTTTACTAGTTATGTTTTTTTTTTCATTTAAATCTTTAAATCACACCATATTTCACTCATATGGTTAAGGCATCTGCCCTATGTGTTGCCAAGAAATGTTTACCAATGTAAAGACAAACCTGAAGCAGTGAGATAGTTTTCATATACAAACATCTAATGTGACACAGAACCCAGTTTTTACTATTTCATCAAAGAGACATATCACCAGTCACCAGTGCCGTGGTCAGGACTGAATCTGTGACCTCTTAGCTCGAAGCCAAGCGTGCTTCCAATTGAGCTATTCAGACTCAAATGTGAAAGAAGCTTTAATGACTAAACATAACTTAATGTTTAAGAGAGTAATGCAAATGTTACATCAATGCCTAAGACAATTCTTATATACATGCACACCAATGATAATATTTCCAATAGGACTCCTTATCCCTAGATTTCAGATTTCCTGAACAAGGTCTCTAAACATTGTCTTATGAAATCATCATAAATGTGAACATATCAGAATTCATATTATATCTTTCACTTGGTGTTGTGTATAAAGATATTTACCTACCTGTCTTAAAGAACCTATGTCCCAGAAAAGATAAGAAGACACCAATGATTCCTGACACTATTGCCAATACTATCCATCCAGCATCTGTAGCATACAGAAGAATTTGATGAGGGGTTTACCATTAGACATGACATTGTTATGATTGTATATAGTAAAGCTGGCATTCTTCTGTGTATCTATCTCAAAATTTGTAACAGTATCTGGATACCTTGTTGTTACTTTTTTCAAATAGTAAAACATTTTTCCCAGGGGTAAGAGAAGTTTTACTTGCAAATGATTAATTAAAATGACAGAAATATATCAGATACAATGATTGTATCTCTTAACTTCTATCTTAATAAATGTTTTATATATTATCAATGTCTTACATAGGTTTCCTATGTCTTATATATTTCATCTATATCACATATATTTTATCTCAGTTTTATATTTATAGTTTTATCTCTCTCATATATTTTATCCATGTCTTACAGACCTTTCCTATGTCTTATACAGTTTTCCTATGTCTTACATATCTTCATCATGTATTAGAGACATTTCTTATGTCTTATACATCCTATCTTGATGCAGGACATCCGTGATGGATGTTGCATACTGGCATGGGATGCTTACTCCTTCAGGCACCTGGTCTCACCTCAGTTTAATTGTGATTCTCATTGGTCTGAATATGACATTATACACAATACTGTCCTTTTATTCCATGGATTTCAGTATGTCTTCATTGTTCACTTGGTCTTATATGACTTGAAGATCTTTCCTTTGTCGTATACATGTATCTTATCCATCTTACAGATTTTTCCAGTCTATATCATATAGTTCTTCTATGTCTTATATAACTTATCTATGTCTTTAAGGCAAGTTCATGCATGTAAATTGTCTTACCAATATGTTTACAGTTACTGTCCAGGAGATTGAGGTCACAAGCATATGTCACTGCTGGAATGTAGGGTGCTGTGTATGTCTGACCTCTAAATGACCTCTCTGCTAACGCTGTATACACCACACCCTGACCTCTGTATGAGGACACAACCCAATCTGGCTTTCCACTGTCAGAGTAAGTGTCCTTCACAAGCTGAAAATAACACATAAAAGCTGTTCTTCACCTTATACACATGACTGAAACCTACTAAAACATATGATGAAAAGATGCTAGAGGATGTAACAGACAATTACTGAAAATAGAACTAACAGATAAATCGTGACACTGACAAATTTGTGGACACTTTTTTTATTTATCTAATTTTCTTTTATATGATGTTATAACAAGGATAAACATTTTATACCAAAGGAGTTTTAAATATCTTTAATTAACTGATAAAAATTTCAGAATTTATTCTCAAGTATTTACAATTTTTTCTTCATACCTTCATGTAAAAATTATCATGTTTAGTTGTGTATAATACAACATGTGATGTATGTCTATCAAACAGATAAGCATCCTGAACAGAAGGATATAAACAAGTGGGCCATATTACATACACCAATACTCCATTCAATAGTTTTAAGACCAGAACTAGTTAATTAACAAATTATACCAATGTAATTTAAGGCTGTTTATTTTTACTTTAAACATCACATAAAACGAAATGAAAACCAAGTTTTAATGTACTTCTATTTGTTATCATGATGTGAGATTGAGACATACATTTGCATTTTATGCTTTTTAAAATGATTAAAAAATCAGGTGTCATTAAACACACTTTTTTTTTTATAAAATATTGATGAGTACTTTAAATCTGAGGCTCCAAGTCATGGGGTACCAGAGTTATGATAGAGCTAGCCTCTTGTAAAGCATTTAGTACATATTTCTTTCCCAATCCTTTAGCATTCAAGTTTTGCTTCATTCAATCAAATACACAGCCATCCTGAAACATATTCTTGTTGTCAAGTATGTCACATTCACCCTTCCACAGTTCAGACATTCAGACGATTTTCAATTGTTTTATTTATAACGACATAAATAAGTATGTTGTCAGAATTTTGTTGGACCTCAGATGATGTCATCACAATGAAAAAATGATAGGGCACCTTGGTTTTCACTGTCTCGCCTAAAAGACAGCACACCTGTTTGCCCATGAGGTAAGTCAAACTCTGGAACTTCCAGTCATGAGCAGAGCATCTCATTCACTGAACTATATCAGCTTAAGTATACTTTTTTAAGAAATTTTATTTCAGAATAGAATCATATATAACATAACATTATTCTAAAACACACTAGTCTTATACTTTAGGATTTCATGAAATTGTCCCATAAAAACCATTATGAACCCCTTAAAATACAGCATACCGGGATAAGACCAGGTGCTCTGGAGGGCACCTTGTGAGACCTTGGGCCCTAGAGTATATAATCAACACTGAGTTTTATCAAAGTCCTTTCATCAATTCTAAAGAATAAGACAGAAAATGCTATAAGTAAAAAGAACAAGAGGCCCAAGTGGGCCTATATTGCTCACCTGAGCACCTAGATGATCAGTCATGCATGAAGGAAGAATTCATTTATTTTTGCATTTAATACTGTGATTAAGTCAACACAAATGTTGAAAATATGTCAAATTTTATATCAGACCAGAATAAACAAGAGGCCCAAGTGGGCCTATATCGCTCACCTGAGTACCTAGATGATCAGTCATGCATGAAGAAAGAATTCATTTATTTTTGCATTAATGTGACTAAGTCAACACAGATGTTGAAAATATGTCAAATTTTATTTCAAACTAGAATAAAAAACAACACTTTTTTGCACATCCATTCAGGTGATTTTGATATTAAGCATTTCCTTTGTCTCTGCAAGAAGTCATTCAGGGCAACAAGTTAGTCATTTTCTTTAGGTGGGGCCTTTTGTTGACTGATTTCAAGTCTGGGTCATGAACAACAATTGTTTCAAATATTGTCCAGATCTAACTTAAAATTGCCTAATTCCATATGTTGAGTGTTGAGAAACATCTAAAAACTTATTTAGATGTGTAAAGAAATGAAAAAAAAAATTTTCACCATAGCTGGATTTGAACCGCTACTCTCCATATTTCAATTACCAAGTGGTATATGTACCATTGTGAGACCTACTTTTTAGACATGGTGGCATTATCTGTTAACCAATTTGGATGAAATTTACCGAATTGATAGAGGACCTTTAGTACTTCATGTATTCCATGTTTCATTAAAATCTTTCATGTGGTATAACAGCAGAAGTGAAAAATGTGATCGAATTGTTCCTAAACACCGTCATTTGGAAGTCTTAAAAAATTCATAGAAAATCCAAAAATTGAGATATTGACAAAATTCTTTCAAAGTAACATTCCTTACCATAATTATGATCACAATAGTCCATAAGAAATCATCATTATCAATTAACTAGGAAATATGACACTTTTCTGCATTGAAATCACCAAGTCCAAAGAACTGTTGAAACAAATTCTAAAATTTGATTTTGGAAGGGAACCAAAATGATAATACATCTTCACTCATCACTCTAGATCATTTCTATGCATTCTGTTTGTCTCTGTATACAGCCCGTATGAAAAAGAATATTGATAAAGGAGGAAACTCTTTTGTGACCTACTTTTGACTATGGTGGCACCACCTGTAAAGAGGTCGGGACGAAAACAACAGAATTTGAAGAGGATCATAAGTGACTTATTTCTACCTAGATTTATTAAAATCCTTCAAACAGTTTTGTAGAAAAAGTTGAAAATGTGAAAAATGGCAACCCCCCCCCCCCCCCCCTTTTTGTTGGGAAGTCTTAAACTTAAAATTGCCTTATTTCATATGTTGAGTGTTGAGAAACATCTAAAAACTTCTTTAGATGTGTAAAGAAATGAAAAAAATTATTTTGACCACAGCTGGATTTGAACCGCTACTCTCCATATTTCAATTACCAAGTGGTATATGTACCATTGTGAGACCTACTTTTTAGACATGGTGGCATTATCTGTTAACCAATTTGGATGAAATTTACCAAATTGATAGAGGACCTTTAGTACTTTATGTATTTAATGTTTCATTAAAATCTTTCATGTGGTTTTGTAGAAAAAGTTGAAAATGTGAAATATGCCCCCCCCCCTTTTTTTTGGAAGTCTTAAAAATTTCATAAAAAATCCAAAAATTGAGATAATGACAAAATTCTTTCACAATAATATTCCTTATCACAATTATGATCAAAATAGTCATTAAGAAATCATCAAAAAAAAAAATGACACTTTTCTTCATTAAAATGACCAAGTCCAGAAACACGTCAAAAAAGCGTAAATTTCTATTTGACGGATCTCAACCCCGTACACAATTTTTAATAACCCATCTTTATAGATTGTTGAAATGCAATTAGTTTCCCCATTTATGTACTGGTTCTGGAGGAGAAGATGTTTGAAGAGGGGTACCGTTTTGGGCACTTTTGGCTCCGCCCTGGATCCACCCCTGAGGGAATCTGGATCCCGAACACAATTTTAGTAGGGGACCTTGAGTACATCATTTACAAAAAGTTTGATCCAAATTTGCAATGTAGTTCCAGAGAAGAAGTCGAAAATGTGAAAAAGTTAACGACGGACGAACGACGACAGACGACGGAGGACGCACTATGACTACAGCTCACTTCAGCCTTTGGCTCAGGTGAGCTAAAAATGGCTCGACAGAGAGACAGATGAATGGACAGGTGGAAGTACAGACAACAAAGCATTACTATGACTATAACTCATTTGTACTATGATAAACTAAAACAATCTCTATGTGAAATGAAGCAGAAATCCTGAAATGAATCAAAGTCACAGGGCTACAAGAAGCTAGCAATACAAAATCAAATGTGGAAGCCAAATGTGGCAGGCCTGAGAAATATCTAATATTCATCCCTTTTACCATCTACCTTCTTTCCATTTCTTTTAACTTGATGAGGTGTCAACATGGCTTCTAATGCTGAAAAGTATGTCTCCTCAGTAAAATCATCTCCCTTTATATAATACACATACAGCTGATAATTCATCTGAGACTGCACTGTTGAACTCTCACATGACGATAATGCTGTCTCATTGAAGGCCACATTGGCATACTGGTACTCCAATACTGTAGCCTCATCATTGTAATGCAGCAGTAAATTGGGGTCAAGTTCAAGGTTAAATTCAAGGTTACACCCACCAGGTACTGGATCTAAATAATTTCAACACAAGCAAATATTAAGCAAGAAAACCAACACACCCAAATGAGCCTTTATTGCTAACCTGAGCACTTTAAATTCAATTTCTCCCCCTCTGTCTCTTCAGTTTTTACTATTTCAAAATTGAATAATTATATCATTTTTTTTTATTTGAATTCTTCACAATAACATTTATTTCCCTAAAATCTTATAAAGACTCAAAATTGATGCATTATAAGTATTCTACAATGAGAAAATAATTTCAAAATATGCAAAATTAACAAAGTCTGTATAGATGACAAAAACAACTTCAAAATTTATTTTGGATGGATCCAAAGAGAACAACACTTCTTAAGAAGTCCTACTACATAACTTTGATCCATTTTCTTTGTCAGATTATGTACCTGATCTGAAGAAGTTTGTCAAAGAAAAAGAACTTCTGGGGAATATGTCACTCCACCCTGGATCCACCTCTTGGCAAATCTGGTTGAAAACAATGCCAGTAGAGAACTTCAGTACTCTACCAAGTTTCATCAAAATCCCTCCATTAGTTCTATGAAGGAATTCATCAGAACTTGATAATATACAACAAAAGCAATGCCTAATGTGGTATAATACACCCATCACAGTTCGACAGGGAAAAATTTTAAAGTCTGGTGGGCCCCCCCCCCCCCCAATTACTCAAGGCTCAAGATAACCCTGTGTAATATTACTGAAATCCATAAAGGCAGTAAGAAGTTATGGCCAAGAGAAGAATTTAACACCCCCCCCACCTTTTTTTTTCTTCTGCATTAGAAATGTAAGGATAAAGAAATAAAAACTAGTAATATATATTTATATTAAAGTTCATATGTATTTCTAGCACAAATTAAAAAATTTGAAGGAGACTGAGAGTAAAGTTAATTTTTTAATAATTTTCAAAAATTTTTCAAAAAGAAAAAAAATCAAAGACCCATAACTCTGTACTGACAAAGGGGATATTTTCGAAATCGAAAGGCATATACTATTTTATTTTATCAGAGTATTCTGTATAAGTTTTATGAAAATCGATTCATGATTACTGAAGTTTTTATATCTCACAGAAACTGCCACTATGCTATCAATGAATAAAAAAATTTTTAAGTTCAAGGGCCATAACTTTGACAAAACCAAATTAATCACACTGAAATGTGAACTGGTATTTACCCTCATTGATCAATATAAAGTTATATGCCAAGTTTCAATCCAATACCTTGAAAGACGGCAGAATAAGTCTGGAAAACATGACTTAGGACGGACCGATGGACAGATGCATGCATGGACGAACAATGCCATAACATAATATATCCCATATAAGATGGGCGCATAAAAAGTGCCTTCTCCCATCATCTTTTATTTTGAAGAATTAAATAAAATCCCTGAAAGTTATTTTTGCATTTGAATTCTGTACATTTGCATTTATTTCTGTGACATCAGACCAAATACATAAACTGAAAGTTTTAGAAGCATATCTTCAATGAGAAAACTTATGAAATAACTTCAAAATGTGAAATCAAAGGCTTGAAAAACCACAAAGGCGTCGAGCTAAATTTGATTTAAAGCTGTCAAATTAGCAGAAATTGACCAGCCGTGTTCATCTTTTTTGTTGAATTCCGAAAAATTTTGGAATTGAGTAAAAATAAAAAGCTTAAGGTCCAACAGCCATATATCATATATCATTATAACATTTTATTGTTCTTAACATCATTCTTGCAGAAGTATGTCAAATATCTTTTCACAAAGAATGTACATGTGAAATCAATCGAACACCATTGCCATTTTTTTTTTCAAAGATAGATTAATGGACGAGTTGTTACCATTGCCTGTAAAATAAGGAAGCCTTATGCTTAATTTGTTTTAAGGTATGGTCTAGGTTACTGTTTTTGTCTACGATACTAACACTGACACTAGGGCCAAGAGCTTCTATATACCGTCCAAACACACTAGTTATTATTCGGTCGTTTATTGTATGTGCACGTGTAAGGGCTACAACGCCATGCCGTTCGCCGTAATGACGCAAGCCGATTGTGCATCACAATCGCTCTTTATCGGTTGATTTGGAATAAATTCTTCACAAATAAGTTCTATATAATTTATTTTTCATGCATTCAATCTAAAATTCTGTCTTAATCCATGCTATCATAATTTACATCCGCATTAAATTTTGCAGGCGATTTGAAAACTTTCTCGGCTGCCATTTTTTATTCCCTTCGTGGGAACTTTTCCAAATATGTGGAAGAACATGTGATATATACACATGCTACTTCCCTAACAAGCTTAGCTTTTAAAAAAGCTTAGAGTGCAAACCCTGTAGCGTTTTTCATTGCGAGGAAAATGGTACTTGTGGGTCAGTTTAAAATGAAGACCCTTTTGTTTGATGTTAGCTAGGTTGTTGTCTAAACAATAGTTAATACTTCCTTTCTAATGTTTATTTATGTTTAGACTTGGGTTGGGAAAGCTGACCATATTCGTCGGGATATCACCGTTTAGACATTTCGAACACTCTAAGTACAGTTAGACATGGAAGAAATCATACAAACTACGCAGTACTTACTCCACCAACTTCAACACCTAAAGGACACAAACTCCCCGTCGAGGCCTCTTGTGCCCAAATAATCGCTGGGGAAGTTTGCATAAGTACAAAGAATGTTACAAACTGCGCAATAATAATTATTGCTCCACCAATTAAACTGCTAGAAATCCTTGATACTCCGCCTTCATTTACTCGGGACTTTTCGATATTTTCTATAGCCAGATAATGTACATACGCTGAAAGGTACGAACATCTAATTAGTATTACGCGGGAAAATTCTGTTGGATTATACCATTGCTGCCGTGGGTTACACGAATGTTGATTTCCAAAAATATGAATATCCTTCATATTTATACATGTTTATGTGGCATCCACTAATTTATCTAAAAGTAAGTATTTTAAAGTATTTTTTTTATTTTTAGAATACATTGCATGCAAGATTTATTTATCATTTATATGCATTCACTAAAGAAAATCACCCCCAAGTCAATGTCTATCCTATTAAAAGCACTATCCTCATATACTCCTCTCTTCGTTTGAAAGTACGGTAAATACTATTCGTTTGGAACGCTCAACTGTAACATTGATTTAGTAACAAGCTTAGCTTTTAAAAAAAGCTTAGAGTGCAAACCATGTAGCATTTTTAAATGCGAGGAAAATGGTACTTGTTGATCAATTTAAAATGAAGACCATTTTGTATGATGTTAGCTAGGTTGTTGTCTAAATAATAGTTAATACCTCCTTTCTAATGTTTATCTATGTTTAGACTTGGGTTGGGAAAGCTGACCATATTCGTCGGGATGTCACCGTTTAAACATTTCGAACATCCTAAGTACAGTTAGACATGGAAGAAATCATACAAACTACGCAGTACTTGCTCCACCAACTTCCAACATCTAAAGAACACAAACTCCCCGTCGAGGCCTCTTGTGCGCAAATAATCGCTGGGGAAGTTTGCATAAGTACAAAGAATGTTACAAACTGCGCAGTAATTGCTCCACCATTTAAACTGCTAGAAATCCTTGATACTCCGCCTTCATTTACTCGGAACTTTTCGAGATTTTCTATAGCTAGATAATGTTCATACGCTAAAAGGTACGAACATCTAATTAGTATTACGCGGGAAAATTCTGTTGGATTATACCACTGCTGCCGTGGGAAAGGTTACATGAATGTTGATTTCCAAAAATATGAATATCCTTCATATTTATACATGTTTATGTGGCATCCACTGATTTATTTAAAAATAAGTATTTTAAAGTATTTTTTATTTTTAGAATACATTGCATGTAAGATTTATTTAGCATTTATATACACTCACTTAAGAAAATCACCCCCAAGTCATAATGTCTATCCTATTAAAAGCACTATCCTCATATACTCCTCTCTTCGTTTGAAAGTACGGTAAATACTATTCGTTAGGAACGATCAACTGTAACATTGATTTAGTAATGAGCATTGTCTTTGAAAGTAAGGGTATTTTTCTTCATTCCTTTTCCTTTTAAGCGCATTAGAAATATCGATGTCATGGACAATAAAAAAACTTATACTGTCTGACCTCGTAAAGTAAAGCAACTACTTTTTGGAGGCTGTGTTTTCCGAGCATGCAGCATAATCATGTCGCACATGCGCATTTCCAGATTAGACAACAGCGTAATATCAGAGACGTATAGATATATACGTCCCTGCTTGAACCTAGGTCAGCCTCGTTATGAATTAGTGGTCACCTGTCTAGACATCTTTGTGATACGCATTGCCAGTCTATATTTAGGATTCTATGAAATATTTTATTTGTTCTTTTTTAGACTGAAATTTATATCTACATATATTATCATTATATCATTTATATTATTATATATATTTCGAAGATCACGCGATCGGTTTCCATATTGGCGCTTAATGTCAAATTAGGCCTTGATCGCGTGTGTTACAAATGTTCTACTACGATTTCTCCAAATAAGGCAATATATCACATGGTCTTCCCCATATCTGGAAAAAATCCCATGATGTGCGATTGTAATTCATAATCGGCTTGCGTCATCACAGCGAATGAATATCTTAACACACACAATAAGCGACAGAATGATACTTGTTTTGGGCAATATATTGATAATTTAAGTTAAGCAGACCTATGCTAAAACCTATTTCTGTGCAATGAAATTTCAATAACAAGGTTAACAAAGTCGGTTTTGCAAGAACTTTTGCTACTTTAAGTACTACTTTGTTACGTGAATTAAAAAGGCGGTGCAGAGGTAAAATTTTTACGATCGCTAGAAGACTGTCGAGCAAATGCTCGACGCCTTAAAAATGACAAAGTAAAAACAAATCAAAATAAAGTCAAACATTTGATTTTGGAAAGGAACCAAACACAACAACTGTTGACACCCTCCAAAATAACTGTGGTGCATTTGGTTTATGAATTTATGCAGATGGTCTTAAAGAGAAGTTTGCCAAAGGGAAGTACCCTATGTCACCTTGTCCTAGATCCAATCTTTCAATGAAATGACCTGTGACCAAAACCAAGGCACTTCTTATGGAACATAAATCCTTCATCCATGCCAAGTTATATCAAAATCCTTGAATTTTTTTCTGAGGAAAAAGCCCATCAAAGCCTCCTATAATATACAGTAATGTACCATCTTCCCTTCTTTATCTTAAACAAGAGCAACACTAACATAGCATTATACCGCTATCAAAGTAATTTTGTATCTCACAGAAATTTTTGATTGATCTATTGAGACCTTGACCCACTCTTGAGTCCTGGGCAAACATTCTGAAAAATATTATTCAAATCCATGCAAGAGTTAAAACATTATGGCCTAGACAAAGATTTACCCATCATATGCACTGTGACCTTGATCTTGCAGATATATATGACCTTGGTTCAAGGCACATGACACTCACTTGGGTCTTGGGCAACAATTTTGTGAAATATTACTCAAATCCATGCAAGAGGAGAAAAGTTATGGCTCTGACAAACTATAGTGCCAGATGGACGCCAAGCGGATAATGGCATAATATAATATGCCCCATCTGAAGATGGCGTATAAAAAATAAATAAAAAATCTAAAACTTAATTAATATATGCAGAATTAATGTATTATATACAACCTATATAGAGATAATAAAAGAAAACAATTAAAAATGTGCAGAAATAATGATGTCAGAGAAGATGTCCGAAACAAGAGGCCCAAGTGGGCCTATATTGCTCACCTGAGTACCTAGATTATCAGTCATGCAGGAAGGAAGAAGTTATTTATTTTTCCATTACTATGACTAAGTTGACAAATGTTGAAAATATGTCAAATTTCATTTCAGACCAGAATAAAAAACAACAACAGTTTTTTGCACATCCATTCAGGTGATTTTGATAAATAGTCCATAAGAAATCATAATTATCAATTAACTAGGAAATATGACACTTTTCTACATTGAAATCACATTGAAGTCCAAAAAAATGTCGAAAAAATTTCTAAAATTTGATTTTGGAAGGGAACCAAAATAACAACACTTCTTCACACATCCCTCTAGATCATTTCTATGCATTCTGTTTGTCTGTATACAGTCAGTATGAAGAAGATTGTCAAAGGAGGGTATTCTTTTGTGACCTACTTTTGACTGTGGTAGCGCCACCTGTAAAAAGGTCTGGACGAAAATGACAGAATTTGAAGGGGATCATAAGTGATTTACTTCTACCAAGATTTATTAAAATCCTTTCAACAGTTTTGCAGAAAAAGTTGAAAATGTGAGAAATGGCCACCCCCACCCCCAACAACCCCCCCCCCTCCCTTTTTGTTTTTGGAAGTCTTAAAAAATTCATAAAAAAATAAAAAAAAATTGAGATATTGACAATAATATTCATTACCATAATCATGATCAAAATAGTCCATAAGAAATCATCATTATCAATTGACTGAAAAACACGACACTTTCCTGTATTGAAATTACTGCATGTATGTCCAAAAAAAAGTTGAAAAAACGTCAAAAATTTGATTTCAGAACAGAACCAAATATAACAATAGGTGGCGCCACCTGTTGACGGATCTGGACAAAAAACAACATCACTTTTAGGGGACCATGAGTACTTTATGCATACCAAGTTTCATCAAATTCTGTTCAGCTGTTCTGAAGAAGAAGTCGAAAATGTGAAAAGTTAATGACATACGAAAGACTACTAGCTATTTATCACAATAGCTCACTTAAGCTTTTGAGCTAAAGAAGTGCACCAAAATGTGATAATAGAATGGAACCAAAAACAACAAAACTTCTTAAAACACCTTATTAGGCTTAATATTTGTTCAGCAAAGGCATAATATGAAAACCCCATATAGAATTAAAGTTTAAACATTTCCTCAATTACAAGTAGTTACATATTTATTGACTTCTAAAAGATAAAATATAAAGTAATACAAACATGAATAACAATCACTGTAGTAAATTATTATTATTATTATTATTATTATTATTACTTTTTGAAAGTAAATTTAAGATGAGAGTTACACAATTTTAATCATACTATTTTTCAAATTATCAATCTTTTTTTCTTTCTCTATCAACAAACCTTCACTATAGACAAAGGATGCTACAGCCATCACCTTGAAAGCACTGCTAAGATTTTGGAACAAAAACCATGTCACTATGAACTGCTTATCTGAAATCTTGGAGACAACCCCTACATCTGTTCCAGTTTTTGATGTAGAAAGAGTAAAGTTCTTTGTCAAGGACAGTGTCACATTCTTGTACTGACTATGGATTTGACAGGTAATATATCTAGCATTAGTTGGTCTACCATTTTCAAGGTTTATCTGCAACCTGTATACTTGACTTTTTGTGATGGATAAAATTTGGGGATGGTCTGCCTTTAGAAAGACTTGCTTTTCTGTAAATATAAGCACAAAAAAATTTACAAGGTTTGTCAACAATTTACATACAATTAAAAAAGGAAAAAAAAGTTATGATTCGGGATTTTTTTTCATTAATCTACAGGGTTAAAAGCTGTAAACAACATACAACAAATCAAACAATATTTCAACTACAAATCATACAATATACCCTACAGTCCAGGTGTTTTGGAAAAATTACACAAAACAGAGTGGGAAAAACATCCCACATCACAGTGGGAATCCTGGCAGAAATTCACCTGTGCTCATTCACACTTTTGTAAAATACACAAAGAATTGAATAATTTTTGAATTTACACTTTGATGTGGCACACTGTGACAGGTAGAATAATTACAAAAGACCTGGACTGTGCTGTATGCCTTTATCATTGATCTGGCCCACTGTGACAGGCAGAATAATTACAAAACACCTGGACTGTGCTGTATGCCTTTATCATTGATCTGGCCCACTGTGACAGGCAGAATAATTACAAAACACCTGAACTGTGCTGTATGCCTTTATCATTGATGTGGCCCACTGTGACAGGCAGAATAATTACAAAACACCTGAACTGTGCTGTATGCCTTTATCATTGATCTGGCCCACTGTGACAGGCAGAATAATTACAAAACACCTGGACTGTGCTGTATGCCTTTATCATTGATCTGGCCCACTGTGACAGGAAGAATAATTACAAAACACCTGGACTGTGCTGTATGCCTTTATCATTGATCTGGCCCACTGTGACAGGCAGAATAATTACAAAACACCTGGACTGTGCTGTATGCCTTTATCATTGATCTGGCCCACTGTGACAGGCAGAATAATTACAAAACACCTGGACTGTGCTGTATGCCTTTATCATTGATCTGGCCCACTGTGACAGGAAGAATAATTACAAAACACCTGGACTGTGCTGTATGCCTTTATCATTGATCTGGCCCACTGTGACAGGAAGAATAATTACAAAACACCTGGACTGTGCTGTATGCCTTTATCATTGATCTGGCCCACTGTGACAGGCAGAATAATTACAAAACACCTGGACTGTGCTGTATGCCTTTATCATTGATCTGGCCCACTGTGACAGGCAGAATAATTACAAAACACCTGGACTGTGCTGTATGCCTTTATCATTGATCTGGCCCACTGTGACAGGAAGAATAATTACAAAACACCTGGACTGTGCTGTATGCCTTTATCATTGATCTGGCCCATTGTGACAGGCAGAATAATTACAAAACACCTGGACTGTGCTGTATGCCTTTATCATTGATCTGGCCCACTGTGACAGGCAGAATAATTCAAAACACCTGAACTGTGCTGTATGCCTTTATCATTGATGTGGCACTCCTAAACATTTTTACCAAGGAATGAGAGTTATACATGTATATTATATATTGCTACTCCAATACTAGAAACCTTGATACTTGTAACAGATCAGTACATATACATGTCTATGGTTGATGAATTCTTTCTCATCTAATCATTATTTAAATTAGCCACCAAAAAAGCTGGAGATTCTCCTCTGCAGTCACTTTTTACCTAATTGCCACAGAGCAGTTCAGGAGATTCGGAAGAAATACACTAAATACAGTGGTAGAAATTACATAGAACACAGTGAGCATTCAGATATAAATGACCTGTCCAATTTCATAGTTTTTATTTAAAATCACAGTGTTTTAAATTTGTGTAATTTCTAGATTAACACCCAAATTAGGCCAAATGTGGTACTTTATACTTTTTATCTTTATTTTTTCTTTTGTAAATGTTCCAAATCACATGGACTGTACCATGTATCATGGATTGTAGCTCTGTACCATGTATGTGACACAACAACTGACAAATTTTCATAAACAAATACATGGCCAGCAATTTCTATCAAGTTACTTGAAGAATGACTATCACTGCTACCTATATAAGAGAATGCTTACAAAAACTATGGAGATGACATCATAACATAATTAAATAAATGCAAAATGAATGAAAAGTACCAGTTCTATAATGCTTTCATCTGACAGTCACTGCATGTTATACAGCTTATCACAGTCATTTTTTGCTGTGTTTGAGTAGGTAAATAAACACTGTGTTGACATACAGTTCCAGGTCATAAGTAAATTATCCAACATCTTAGAATTGTTGTTGTCAGAACTATAATTCTCACAGAAATGGCAAAAATACAATGGTTTTTATGAATGAGATTTCTTTTACTCAATTTAGCACAAGAGTTGTCAGAAGACAACATAGGTCGCTGACAGGGCAGTGCCAGAGGCAAAGCATGTATTATCAATTTTTTCATTTGACATGAGGGACCTATGTGGGAAGTATCAAAGCCCTACCATTACAAGTTCAAAGATATAGGCCAAGGTAAAGTGAAAAGTAAGTCACCCTTCATTGTAAAGGATCATGGTATCGAATGAATGCTCTTGACATGAGTGACCTATGTGTGAAGTATCAAAGCCCTACCCCTACTGGTTCCAAAAGATATAGCCCAGGTGAAAGGTTGTGAAAAGTAGGCCAAAGTCCAAGGTCAACGTCACAAAGTCAAATGTCATGATGCTGCAGGAAAGTTCTTGTCATGATGACCCTATGTCTGAAGTATCAAGCCCTGCCCCTATTGGTTAGAAAAATATAGCCCATGTTAAAGTTTTTTGTGCACGAGGATGAGGACATGGATGCCGACACGCTGTGGTATACAGAAAATTGGAAAATTCATGGATGAAGTGCATCACATGTTAATCTGAAGGAAAGATTACATCATTTGTTTGAAAGTCCTTTGATCATAACTTTATTAAATATGTATGTTTTTAAAAATACCCAGTCTAATAGGTACATAGTGTATAATTCCTAAATTAATGAATAAACATCATATATGTGTACTCTGTATACAAGCTTGGAAGAAGGAGACTTCTTAGAAAGCACAAAAATAGTCAATAAAAGATCAATGTTGTATGAGACATTGCACTACTTATAGTTACTGCTGAAGCAAGTCTTTACTGCTTCAACACACAAGTAAAGCATTTATAACAAAGCTCTCATTACCTATACAAGTTTCAAAAGTTTTAAGGAAGCAATTCAAAGTCTGAGAGTGTGTATACAAGACAAATAAAATTGTTGCTGTTATAAATGAAGAGAAACAGGATCAAAAAGTGTGAAGTAAATACTAGTAAGTGATTGAAGAGAAACAGATCAAAAAGTGTGAAGTAAATAAGTGACTGAAGAGGAATGGATCAAAAAGTGTGAAGTAAATAAAAGATTGAAGAGAAATGGATCAAAAAGTGTGAAGTAAATAAGTGATTGAAAAGAAACGGATCAAAAAGTGTAAAGTTAACAAGTGTGAAGTATACAAGCGTGAAGTAAACAAGTGTGAAGTAAATAAGTGTGAAGTAAATAAGTGATTGAAATCTGCTTACATTCCCCTAATTCAACAAGCTGTATATGTGAAATATGAATGTGCTGGGAGGCAACTTTGTCTGTATATTAGCTGTTATCCTAAAACAGGTCAAACTCCAAGGTCAAGGTCACAATTTTGGTACCGACAGAGAGGTCTTGTCACAAGTAATACACATTTGAAATATGAAAGCCTTATCACTTACCACTCAAATGACATACCCAATATTAATGTTTTTGACATGTAGATCAAAAGGTCATGGTCAAGGACAAGATCAAAAGTTATTGTACTGACAGAAAGATGTTGTCACAAAGAATATGCATGTAAAATATGAAAGCCTTGTCTCTTATAATTCACAAGTTATAACTTGAATGATAGAGTTTTTGCCACACACACAAACAGAAAGACAGGCTAAAAAGTAGATGCCCCCAAATCCAGGGGCATAAAAACAACCCTTACGCCTTTCAACTTTGAAGTAAAGATTAAAAAATATTTAATATCTACATACTTGTTTACTTTTATTCGGTTCTTGAAATCGCTTCTTGAAGTTGGGCTGGTCACATGACCTAATTTGCATCATATTTGTTGGGGGATAAGTCTTAGGATTTATCATCGCTTTCTACTAAGAATCTAATATTTTGAATCTCGTTAATTTGAAAATTGCGGTCATATAAAATTCGAAGGAAGGAAGAGAGCCATTCGTTGTGAGGGATTCCTCATTAAATTTTAAAAGTTCAAAGACTTGTTTAGTTTTTGTGCTCAAAATATAATTCAACAAAGTCTATGATAAACATTCATCAAAGTCTATGATTAACATCGAGTTTATCCCCAAGGTCATCCTCGAAATGAATCGGGGATTATCTTCATTTAAATCTTTGTGTGATATTACGCTGACTTCGAGAATTGTTGTAAAATTCAAAACAATGATTATTACGCATTTGAGTGTATATCTGTCAGATGTGAGACAGCTTAAAATGTCAGGAAAGCCGGCGTGGCCTAGTGGTATCGCGTCGGACTCCTGATCGGGAGGCCGGGGTTCGAGTCCCGCTCTGGTCATGCCGGTGTCCTGTCTTTCGGATGAGACAGTAAAAACCGAGGCCCCGTGTCGTGGTATGCATGGCACGTTAAAGATCCCTCACTGCTTCGGGTGGGTCCGTTGCACAGGTCAAAATTTGTATGCCCCGCATCAGGCAGATGCCGTCACCATATATGTGAAATATTCGTGGTGTGACGTAAAACAAAAATCAATCAATCAATAAATAAAATGTCAGGAAGTCTCTTACATGTATTTAGGCTAGATCTAGTAGTAGCTTTTTTCTCTTTGTAAATTATTTATAAATTAGAATAAATACCTTCATCAAAGCCATATATCTCACTCGTATAAAACCCAACAATAAGTAAAATGACAAGTGAATACATAGTCTTCGACTTTATAAAACTTCCTACATCTTTTTTACTTTCAACTTAGTAGCCTGGTACCCGAGGCCTTCCGATGTAGCATCGGGTACCAGGCTATCAACAGTCCCGAGACTCCTTTTGGTTTGTTTTGCTTTCGCTTTTAGAGAAACGCAATAAAAATTCAAGAGGAGTCCCGGGAATGATTTACTTTCATTTTTAAAATGATACAAGCTTAGCTTTTAAAAAAGCTTAGAATGCAAACCCTGTAGCATTTTTAATTGCGAGGAAAATTGTACTTGTGGGTCAGTTTAAAATGAAGACCCTCTTGTGTGATGTTAGCTAGGTTGTTGTCTAAATAATAGTTAATACCTCCTTTCTAATGTTTATTTATGTTTAGACTTGGGTTGAGAAAGCTGACCATATTCGTCGGGATGACATTTCGTACAGTTAGACATGGAAGAAATCATACAAAGTACGCAGTACTTGCTCCACCAACTTCAACACCTAAAGAACACAAACTCCCCGTCGAGGCCTCTTGTGCCCAAATAATCGCTGGGGAAGTTTGCATAAATACAAAGAATGTTACAAACTGCGCAGTAATTGCTCCACCAATTAAACTGCTAGAAATCCTTGATACTCCGCCTTCATTTACTCGGAACTTTTCGAGATTTTCTATAGCCAGATAATGTACATACGCTAAAAGGTACGAACATCTAATTAGTATTACGCGGGAAAATTCTGTTGGATTATACCACTGCTGCCGTGGGAAAGGTTACACGAATGTTGATTTCCAAAATATGAATATCCTTCATATTTATACATGTTTATGTGGCATCCACTAACTTATCTAAAAATAAGTATTTTAAAGTACTTTTTATTGTTAGAATACATTGCATGTAAGATTTATTTATCATTTATATGCATTCACTAAAGAAAATCACCCCAAGTCATAATGTCTATCATATTAAAAGCTGTATCCTCATATAGTCCTCTCTGCGTTTGAAAATACGGTAAATACTATTAGTTTGGAACGCTTGTCTGTAACATTGATTTAGTAATGAGCATTGCCTTTGAAAGCAAGGGTATTCTTCTTCATTCCTTTTCCTTTTAAGCGCATTAGAAATATCGATGTCATGGACAATACAAAACTTATACTGTCTGACCTCGTAAAGTAAAGCATTCACTTTTTGGAGGCTATGTTTTCCCAGCATGCAGCATAATCATGTCGCACATGCGCATTTCCAGATTAGACATCAACGTAATATGCAAACCCCCGACGGGGTTTGCAACAAGCTTAGCTTTTAAAAAAGCTTAGAATGCAAACCCTGTAGCATTTTTAATTGCGAGGAAAATGGTACTTGTGGGTCAGTTTAAAATGAAGACCCTTTTGTATGACGTTAGCTAGGTTGTTGTCTAAATAATAGTTAATACCTCCTTTCTAATGTTTATTTATGTTTAGACTTGGGTTGGGAAAGCTGACCGTCGGGATAACATTTCGTACAGTTAGACATGGAAAAAAATCGTATAAAGTACGCAGTACTTGCTCCACCAACTTCTACACCTAAAGGACACGAACTCCCCGTCGAGGCCTCTTGTGCCCAAATAATCGCTGGGGAAGTTTGCATAAGTACAAAGAATGTTACAAACTGCGCAGTAATTGCTCCACCAATTAAACTGCTAGAAATCCTTGATACTCCGCCTTCATTTACTCGGAACTTTTCGAGATTTTCTATAGCCAGATAATGTACATACGCTAAAAGGTACGAACATCTAATTAGTATTACGCGGGAAAATTCTGTTGGATTATTCCACTGCTGCCGTGGGAAAGGTTACACGAATGTTGATTTCCAAAATATGAATATCCTTCATATTTATACATGTTTATGTGGCATCCACTAATTTGTCTAATAATATGTATTTTAAAGTATTCTTTTTTATTTTTAGAATGCATTGCATGTAAGATTTATTTATCATTTATATGCATTCACTAAAGAAAATCACCCCAAGTCATAATGTCTATCCTATTAAAATCTCTATCCTCATATACTCCTCTCTGCGTTTGAAAGTACGGTAAATACTATTCGTGTGGAACGCTTAATTGTAACATTGATCTAGTATTGAGCATTGCCTTTGAAAGCAAGGGTTTTCTTCTTCATTCCTTTTCCTTTTAAGCACAATAGAAATATCGATGTCATGGACAATACAAAACTTATACTGTCTGACCTCGTAAAGTAAAGCAACTACTTTTTGGAGGCTATGTTTTCCCAGCATGCAGCATAATCATGTCGCACATGCGCATTTCCAGATTAGATATCAACGTAATATGCAAACCCCCGACGGGGTTTGCAACAAGCTTAGCTTTTAAAAAAGCTTAGAATGCAAACCCTGTAGCATTTTTAATCGCGAGGAAATGGTACTTGTGGGTCAGTTTAAAATGAAGACCCTTTCGTATGATGTTAGCTAGGTTGTTGTCTAAATAATAGTTAATACCTCCTTTCTAATGTTTATTTATGTTTAGACTTGGGTTGGGAAAGCTGACCGTCAAGATAACATTTCGTACAGTTAAACATGGAAAAAATCGTACAAAGTACGCAGTACTTGCTCCACCAACTTCAACACCTAAAGAACACGAACTCCCCGTCGAGGCCTCTTGTGCCCAAATAATCGCTGGGGAAGTTTGCATAAGTACAAAGAATGTTACAAACTGCGCAGTAATTGCTCCACCAATTAAACTGCTAGAAATCCTTGATACTCCGCCTTCATTTACTCGGAATTTTTCGAGATTTTCTATAGCCAGATAATGTACATACGCTAAAAGGTACGAACATCTAATTAGTATTACGCGGGAAAATTCTGTTGGATTATTCCACTGCTGCCGTGGGAAAGGTTACACGAATGTTGATTTCCAAAATATGAATATCCTTCATATTTATACATGTTTATGTGGCATCCACTAATTTGTCTAATAATATGTATTTTAAAGTATTCTTTTTTATTTTTAGAATGCATTGCATGTAAGATTTATTTATCATTTATATGCATTCACTAAAGAAAATCACCCCAAGTCATAATGTCTATCCTATTAAAATCTCTATCCTCATATACTCCTCTCTGCGTTTGAAAGTACGGTAAATACTATTCGTTTGGAACGCTTAATTGTAACATTGATTTAGTAATGAGCATTGCCTTTGAATCAAGGGTATTCTTTCTTCATTTCTTTTCCTTTTAAGCGCATTAGAAATATCGATGTCATGGACAATACAAAACATACACTGTCTGACCTCGTAAAGTAAAGCAACTACTTTTTGGAGGCTATGTTTTCCCAGCATGCAGCATAATCATGTCGCACATGCGCATTTCCAGATTAGATATCAACGTAATATGCAAACCCCCGACGGGGTTTGCAACAAGCTTAGCTTTTAAAAAAGCTTAGAATGCAAACCCTGTAGCATTTTTAATTACGAGGAAAATGGTACTTGTGGGTCAGTTTAAAATGAAGACCCTTTTGTATGATGTTAGCTAGGTTGTTGTCTAAATAATAGTTAATACCTCCTTTCTAATGTTTATTTATGTTTAGACTTGGGTTGGGAAAGCTGACCGTCGGGATAACATTTCGTACAGTTAGACATGGAAAAAATCGTACAAAGTACGCAGTACTTACTCCACCAACTTCTACACCTAAAGAACACGAACTCCACGTCGAGGCCTCTTGTGCCCAAATAATCGCTGGGGAAGTTTGCATAAGTACAAAGAATGTTACAAACTGCGCAGTAATTGCTCCACCAATTAAACTGCTAGAAATCCTTGATACTCCGCCTTCATTTACTCGGAACTTTTCGAGATTTTCTATAGCCAGATAATGTACATACGCTAAAAGGTACGAACATCTAATTAGTATTACGCGGGAAAATTCTGTTGGATTATTCCACTGCTGCCGTGGGAAAGGTTACACGAATGTTGATTTCCAAAATATGAATATCCTTCATATTTATACATGTTTATGTGGCATCCACTAATTTGTCTAATAATATGTATTTTAAAGTATTCTTTTTTATTTTTAGAATGCATTGCATGTAAGATTTATTTATAATTTATATGCATTCACTAAAGAAAATCACCCCAAGTCATAATGTCTATCCTATTAAAATCTCTATCCTCATATACTCCTCTCTGCGATTGAAAGTACGGTAAATACTATTCGTTTGGAACGCTTAATTGTAACATTGATTTAGTAATGAGCATTGCCTTTGAATCAAGGGTATTCTTTCTTCATTTCTTTTCCTTTTAAGCGCATTAGAAATATCGATGTCATGGACAATACAAAACATACACTGTCTGACCTCGTAAAGTAAAGCAACTACTTTTTGGAGGCTATGTTTTCCCAGCATGCAGCATAATCATGTCGCACATGCGCATTTCCAGATTAGATATCAACGTAATATGCAAACCCCCGACGGGGTTTGCAACAAGCTTAGCTTTTAAAAAAGCTTAGAATGCAAACCCTGTAGCATTTTTAATTGCGAGGAAAATGGTACTTGTGGGTCATTTTAAAATGAAGACCCTCTTGTATGATGTTAGCTAGGTTGTTGTCTAAATAATAGTTAATACCTCCTTTCTAATGTTTATTTATGTTTAGACTTGGGTTGGGAAAGCTGACCATATTCGTCGGAATGACATTTCGTACAGTTAGACATGGAAGAAATCATACAAAGTACGCAGTACTTGCTCCACCAACTTCAACACCTAAAGACCACGAACTCCCCGTCGAGGCCTCCTGTGCCCAAATAATCGCTGGGGAAGTTTGCATAAGTACAAAGAATGTTACAAACTGCGCAGTAATTGCTCCACCAATTAAACTGCTAGAAATCCTTGATACTCCGCCTTAATTTACTCGGAACTTTTCGAGATTTTCTATAGCCAGATAATGTACATACGCTAAAAGGTACGAACATCTAATTAGTATTACGCGGGAAAAATCTGTTGGATTATTCCACTGCTGCCGTGGGAAAGGTTACACGAATGTTGATTTCCAAAATATGAATATCCTTCATATTTATACATGTTTATGTGGCATCCACTAATTTATCTAGAAATATGTATTTTAAAGTATTTCTTTTTATTTTTAGAATACATTGCATGTAAGATTTATTTATAATTTATATACATTCACTAAAGAAAATCACACCAAGTCATAATGTCTATCCTATTAAAATCTCTATCCTCATATACTCCTCTCTGCGTTTGAAAGTATGGTAAATACTATTCGTTTGGAACGCTTAATTGTAACATTGATTTAGTAATGAGCATTGCCTTTGAAAGCAAGGGTATTCTTCTTCATTCCTTTCCTTTTAAGCGCATTAGAAATATCGATGTCATGGACAATACAAAACGTATACTGTCTGACCTCGTAAAGTAAAGCAACTACTTTTTGGAGGCTATGTTTTCCCAGCATGCAGCATAATCATGTCGCACATGCGCATTTCCAGATTAGGTATCAACGTAATATGCAAACCCCCGACGGGGTTTGCAAAAACGCTTTGATCCCGATTTTTTTTTTTTTTTTGTTGAAGCTCTTTCTTCGAAGTTTCGGCCAAAGGCATTTATCAAGATGATTCATTTAAAGAGGCCGAAAACTATTTCAAAATGATAAACTTCTGCCTAAGAGATTTGATCAAACTCATATCATCCATAAAGTAGATAATGGCTATTCATAATTAAAAAAAAAATAAAAAAGTAAAGTGCTCATCTTGTTTGGCCTGGGGAGCATCTCAAAGTTTCATGTGCTTTTAACATAGGAACCTATGGAGAAAATCACAGAAAAATAGATATTTTTCGATTTTGGATATTTTCTGCCCAAAAGTTTTTTATCTGCATTTAATATTAAATAAAGCCCACAAGTTTTTAACCAAATAAAAAGGGTAAGTGCCCTTCAGTATCAATGTTCGTATTTTCCACTTTTCTACATGCAAGATGCAACAAATTAAGTTTAATGTCTTGATAAACGAACAAATGTGTTTAAGTATAACTTAAAATTATAGACCATATCAATATTCCATTATTTTTTATGAAATTGTTACGTTATATTTTTCTGTCGGGGACCATCTCAAAGTTTGCTCTGTGTCATTTTTCTATACTAAATCTGAAATTGAATACTTTTTCTGAAAAAATGAATAATTATGGGTTGTTTTATAGTTTTTAACTAAAACGGCATCAATATGTATTTTCTTTTCACAACAATTGATAAATGTTTTAACCTGGGTACTGTCTCAAAACTCGTATTGATTTTTTTTAACTTGACAACTTTCACAAGTTGTCAAACATAGTTAAAGTGCCACTACACCAATTTTTTTCTCATACTAATTTAATAATTTGATGTAAATAAAAGCCCATGGTGCCAAAACTTTTACAATCAGATACTGCAATAAGTAGCTATTGCTGATTGAACTCCAGATGTTTACCTGTTTAACGCGGCCGCGCGTGCGAGGATATCAATAAATCTGTGTTGTCTGGAATCGAGATCGCTGACGTCACATTATGTGGTCACTTCATGGAAACAGGATATATTATAGTAGAAATACGCCGCTTTTTATATGGAATTTAGTAAGCAAAACAATGAACACACAAGATTCTTTTATTAAGATTTTATTAGACGAGAGTGATGTTCATTTTTCTTGCGATACATCGTCATTCGAAGAAGGTGAACATGATAGTGACGAGAAAAAAGGTGATGTAATCCAAGGTACTTGTCAGTAGAGCCGTACCAGTAATCCATTTTGACGTTTTTTGACATAATTTCGACCGTTTGTTCGGTTTTATTAAAAATTGACAAGAAAAAGACTTCTTTGTTGGTTGGGGCAACAAAATCTTCATTTTCCATGTTGCTCTGTAACATTCATAAATGTAACATAATTTCAATGATATGTTTCTCGCAGTATTGAGTATGTGCCTCCGCACGGACCGTACGTAATTCATCAATATATTGTAATGTAAAATGTAGTTCAGATGTCTTATGTATATATTTATTTATGAAAATAATTAACCTTAAAGAATTGAGTTCTACGTGTGAACCATATAATGTTAGGGATTCCGGGTGAGTGAGGGGTTGGGATTGCGCCCTCCCACTGACCTCCTGAATCCATCGCTCATATTCTAGTTACCTCATCTACATCCATTGTGTCTACATGACAGTGGCGGATTTAGAGGGAGGGGACCCGGGGCCGCACCCCCCCTTTTTTGTCACATATTTACCAGTAAAAATCCAGATTTTGCACCAAAAATGGCTGAGAAGTTTAACTAAAACCCATTTGGGCCCCTCCTTTTCGGAATTCCTAGATCCGCCACTGCATGGGTATCTGATTCTGCCTGATCACTGCCTTGTTCCTCCTAATCAGTGTCTCGGTATATTCGGTGATAATACAACACTTACTCTTGATACTTCCCTCTTTAAATCCACTCTTCTGAATTTATTAATTTTTTTATTCAATTATATTTTTTAGTTGGAGCTGATGTTTGACTTGCCATTTTCTCATCCGGACTTAAAATTTCCAAATAAGAGTTACTTGCCCCTAAACTACTTAGAGGCCCAGGTGAATCAAATGCGTTTGCTGGTCGACATTGGACAGAAGGTATATTGCACCGGGAAGTGACAATTGTCCCGCTTTGTTGCATTTCAAAGCGAATGGGAAACTTTCTGGTGTAAAATGCAGAGAATATAAGGTCGAATATTTTGTAGGAACATTTTGCTCGCTTTTCTTTAACAAAATGAATCCAATGGCGTCGTTCATTGGGTGTCTTAGGAAAACCGTGCATTGACACACCATCGCATTGGCGTTTCCATAATTAGTGGCAACACAACGAACACCCCTCCCCCGACGTTGCTTTATCCGCCCTTGTCTTCACGAGGCACTTTTTTCTCTTCAATATTATTAAACAACTCTACTCTTCGGACACTTCTATACTAAAGTCCAGCACTGTATACAAAATATGACGTCAGCATCTCTTCGTCGCAGAATCTGGCGTTTCTGTAAATTTACCAGGTGTGGCTTAGCCGCACGCATTAGCTTATCACAAATATCTCGTTATCTACAGTTGATATGAACTTCGGGTTTTCGGCAATTTATTTATTGTATGAACATGCACCAAGTGAGTGGAAACAATTAAATTTTGAAAATTAGGTTGAAGTGGCACTTTAAGGTACAAAGAACAATTAACTCAATATTCACAATATTTCAGTCTCCTGACCTTCTTCTAGTGAATTTTATTGGTATTGGTGGCTTAAGTTATGTAATATCCATCATATTTCATAACCGATATATGAAAAATTTTTTATATATCGGTTATGAAATATGATGGATATAATATAAATATTTTAATTTAAAAATACATATGATACACTCTTAATTATTTTCTCACTTCAGGCTGTAATCATATTAAAACAAGAGATCGAAAAATAAGATTTTACTTAGACACTGGAGATAAAGCCCTAGGGGTATAACCCATGAAAAGTCACTTGTCTAGATCATATCTCAGCTTTTGGCAATTCACCCTTCCACGTTCTATTTATGACGACATAGACAAATGCGTTGCTTGTTGGAGTTTTGTCGGACCTCAGATGACGTCATCACAATGAAGAATTGCGTTTTGTGGAAGGGTGAATTTACCCCATTCTTTTCCTGACATCACGCCGCATTGCACATTGTTGACGTTGTTATGACGACATTGACTTCACCGCGCGAAAAACCGCCGCAGAAAGACATCTATACGGCAAAACAACCAATAGACCCTTTCACGTTAACTGTGGGACTAACGTTGTGGGGGAAGAACAATTACGTTTCCTGTAAAAAATTTGACGTCATAATCAGATATTGATTGTTTTTTACGTCACTTTGCGGAAACACTGATCATTCTTCCCCCAAGACGTCTGTTCTGCACTTATTCTGAAAGCCCGGTGTCTATGTTGTATAGATGGCTTTCCCAAATGGGTCACGTGACCATCAACCACGCGTTGCAGCATTCCGCGGGGTATAACATTGGGTAGCGTGCATTAGTTACAATAGAGGATGCGCGTTCTCGACGCATATTATCACTTACCTGGCTGTTCTAAGTAATGTCACATGATGACCTTTGTTTATTCACACTTCAGAGGATTTTGCTGCAATACTGTCATTTTATTAATTCTATTAAACACTTTTATTATCATTATTTTTTCATTTATTTTTTATTTATTTATTTATTATCATTTTTTGGCCTTATTTGATCCATTATTCATATAACTAATTCCATTTAGGTATTTCAACACACACATTACAGTACACCCAAAGAGAAAATCAAATGGATCTTAATTTTCACTATTATGGTTTGTGATTCATTGCTATTTAAGGTTCTTTTTTAAAAGAATGTAAAGACCTTTTAAATGAAGCAATTATCTAGATAAAGATACTTGAAGTTATACATACAGTGTCATACAGTTCTGTATTTGAACTGAAAGAATTTCAATCGCCTACCTCCTTTCCTTAGTATTTACAATGTTTTGGGGTTTTTTTTTCTAAAACTGATGAGACGGATGTCTTAAAATAAATTACCTGAATACTACTATATTGTTTGAGATTGAAACGATCAAATTACTTTTGTTTTATGGATAACCATGTAAATATAAATACACGACCTCTGATATCACTCGCGTGCTCTTAAATGAAAGACTTCGTGTCAAATAGACCCTGGCACGACATTAACACCATATCAATCAGACCAATGGAACGGTTTTTAATGTAAAAAGTATGAGTGCACTTACAGCTAATAGTATATAGCTGTCATTTCCTATTTCTAATTTTGAATGATCAAAAGAGAGCGCATGACACAGCTGTAGTGAATACCTATATCGAGGTTTATGCTGGTAAGACACGTGACGTTATCTGCTCATATATCTCTAACACCCACGTCTCTATATATACACGCGTATGCTTAGCTACAGTATTTAGAATCAATTTTCCTTTTCCAAGAGCAATAAGCTTTGCTATCGCAATGTGGACTTTTTCCCTCAGAATTTTCCCGTCGATAATAACTAAATATCGGAAAATTTTTTGACCCATATGGGGTTTCTTCTTCTTCTGTGTGTCTCATCGGATGTGGCGAAGGGCTCCAGTCCGAGAGATCCCTGGATCGACTCCCGCCATGGGCACACCGGTGTACATTTCCTTCGTTTGGATGAGACAGTAAAAACCGAGGTCCCGTGTCATGGTAGGCAAGGCACGAAAAAGATCCCTCACGGCCTCTTGTGTCACCGTTGCAAAGATAACAATTTCTATGGAACGCCATAGCTGTCTTAAAATTACATTATTTACAATAAATAGTCATTTCACAATAGTATGACGTCAAAACAGTATACCATTAAGTAGTTTTTATATCATATGAATTCAAACAAATATGATGTGAAATCGAAATAGTGCGTTATGTATGGAACGCCATAGCTGTCTTAAGATTACATTATTTACAATAAATAGTCATTTCACAATAGTATGACGTCAAAACAGTATACCATTAAGTAGTTAAGTGTTAAATGTTCTATTATATGTTATATTATTTATATTCATGTATTGTATAGCTCCATGGTGACTTCTGCCACATAACTGAGCCGGTAACTCCTCTTTTTTCTTTTATATCATATGAATTCAAACAAATATGATATGAAGTCGAAATAGTGCGTTATGAGGCCAAAGCATTAAGTTATGAAGTCACAAAACATCTTATGGAGTCAAAATAGAATGTTATGAAGTTAAAACATTACGTTATGAAGTCACCAAAATACATTATGGATTCAAAATAATATGTTATGAAGTCAAAGCATTATGTTATGAAGTCACACATTATATTATGGAGTCCGAATAGTATGTTATGAAGTCATCAAAGTACATTATGAAGTAAAACATTACGTTACGAAGTCACAAAATTACGGAATGCAGTCAAAATAGTATGTTATGAAGTCAAAAGATTACGTTATGAAGTCACAAAAATACGTTATGGAGTCAAAATAGTATGTTATGAAGTCATTAAAGTACGTTATGAAGTCAAAACATTACGTTATGAAGTCACAAAAGTATGCTATGCAGTGAGAATATTATGTTATGAGGTCAAAACATTACATTATGAAGTCATTAAAGTATTTTATGAAGTAATAAAGCATGTTATGAAGTCATAACAACACATTATGAAGTGCAATAGTAAGTCATTAAGACAAAACAGTAAGACATGAAGCCAAATGTTAAGTTAAGGTCTTATACAGGGGCAGATCCAGGTTTTAGAGTTAAAAAGGGGGAGGCGAGGTCAGGCGAGGGGTATGGGAACTTCAATTAACCGTTCTCAGTCGGTACCGCAACTGTAGTGTGAACGAAGCTTTATGTGGTGCTATTCATGTCTTGTCCATATCTTGTTGTACATATGGTGGATTTTGTCATACAGCTGAGTCAGAGCTGATCTTGTAATAAATCTGATCCAGCTATATCGCAAAATCTAGAGACCTATAATTCAGGTCTCTGGCAAAACAAACTATCATTACTTTCAGAAGACAGAAACGAAGCATCTATACTAGGCGAATGCAGAAATGTTTGAAAAAGGGGTTGCAACCTGCCATGAATGCTTTTCAGCCAGGATAGGATGGGTTGGGGTTGAAGCCCTGAACCTAGCCAAAATGACCTTTGTTGGCAAAATTTTTCGATCAAAGGGGTTGCAACCCCGCATCCCCTGCTTACTACTGGTTTATAAATTCTCATAAAACGGATAGACGGAGTTTAGTGAACGATGGATTTTTTGTTCACTTGGATGAATTTTATTGACTAAATAGGGAAAGAAATCAAGTCATATTAGAGCATACGATGATAAACATCTATACTGGAAGAGAAGCAAGCCGGTGAAGCACAGTGGATAAGCCACGATGTTTGGCTCGTGATCGGGACGTCCAGATTCGACTCTTGTGATGAATGCACCGGTGTCCTGTCTTTCGGATACGTAAGAAAGTGAAAAACAAGGTCCTGTGTCGCGGTAGCTAGGCGTGGCACGTAAAAGATCCCTCACTGTTTCAGGAGGGTCCATTGCAAAGGTATAGATTTCTATGCAATGCATCAGGTTGATGCCGTCACCATATGCGTATACGTGAAATAATCGTGGAGTGACGAAAACAATACTTAATCACTGGAAGAGAAACCATACCAAGATCTCAAGACCACGCCTATTTCCCACCATCGAGGGCTGGGCACAGGTTCAAATTACACATGCACTAGATCATATAATGAATACACATGTACTTCTAGCTCATAAGCAAATCTCAGAGGAGATTTAACAACAAATTGTTTACGAACGGACGACAAATGGTATTGCATAATCTCTGAGCAGTAGAGCTTATAAAATTGAAACGAAAGGGATTAATTTCAGTTGTTTGTTTATTAACATTGAATCTTGAATCACGTAAACGAACACAAACATAATCTAAATATAGCATTATTTCTCCTGCAAGCTAGACCCTTACGTACGAAAGCCGATTAGACTCACTTACTAAGAGAAAGTTTTATATATTATCTCGTTATTACGTGATAATTAACTCGTTATTTCGAGGTCTTTTCTCGTTATTTCGAGATCTTTTCTCGTTATTTCGAGATCTTTTCTCGTTATTTCGAGATAATTAACTCGCTATTTCGAGATAATTGACTCGTTATTTCGAGATCTTTCCTCGTTATTACGAGATAATTAACTCGTTATTTCGAGATCTTTTCTCGTTATTACGAGATAATTAACTCGTTATTTCGAGATCTTTTCTCGTAATTTCGAGATAATTGTCTCGTTATTTCGAGCTAATTATCTCGTTATTTCGAGATCTTTTCTCGTTATTTCGAGATAATTAACTCGTTATTTCGAGATAATTCTCTCGTTATTTCGAGATAATTAACTCGTTATTTCGAGATCTTTTCTTGTTATTTCGAGATAATTTACTCATTATTTCGAGATCTTTTCTCGTTATTTTGAGATAATTATCTCGTTATTTCGAGATTTTTTCTCGTTATTTAGAGATATTTAACTCGTTATTTCGAGATCTTTTCTCGTTATTTCGAGATAATTAACTCGTTATTTCAAATAAGTCTGTCTACTTTACCCATTTTAAATACTTAACTTGATCTAAAATATCCCAAATTCCTCTGTCAGGCTTAAAATAATTTCGTTAATACAGAATGAAAATAATGCGATGATAATCTCGTAAAAACGAGATAAATTTCTCGTAATAACGAGATAATTATCTCGAAATAACGAGAAAAGATCTCGAAATAACGAGATAATTATCTCGAAATAACGAGTTAATTATCTCGAAATAACGAGTTAATTATCTCGAAATAACGAGAAAAGATCTCGAAATAACGAGATAATTATCTCGAAATTACGAGAAAAGATATCGAAATAACGAGTTAATTATCTCGAAATAACGAGAAAATATATAAATTTTTTTCTTAGTAAGTGAGTCTAATCGGCTTTCGTACTTACGAAATAAACTTTACTTCAAGAGATTTTTGACCTGATAATTTTCTGTTGTGTATCTTGAAAATTAGACACTACACGAACATTGTATTGATTGATTATTGTTTACGTCACTCCACGATTATTTCGCGTACATGGTGACGGCGTCTGTCTGATGCATTGCACAGAAATTTATACTTTTGCATCCCCCCTCCCGAGGCAGTGAGGGATCTTTTATGTGCCACGCCTACCGCGACACGGGACCTGAATAGAATTCATCCGAGTGAAAAAAAACATCGTTCACTAAACTCTAGCCCATCAGTTTTATGAAATTTATAAACCGGCCGTAGTGACTGAAAAGCATTCATTGCAGGTCGCAACCCTTTTTTCAAACATTTCTACATTCGCCTAGTATAGATGCTTGATTTCTGTCTACTAAAAGTAATAATGGTGGGTTTTGCCAGAGACCTGAATTATAGGTCTCTAGATTTTGCGATATAGCTGAATCAGATTTATTACAAAATCAGCTCTGACTCAGTTATCTGACAAAATCCACCACATGTACTACAAGTATAACAAGATAAGGACAAGACATGATTAACATTCACAAAAAGCTTCGTTCAAATGACAGCTTCGGTATCGACTGAGAATGGTCAATTGAAGTCCCCATACCCCTCGCCTGACTTCGCCCCCTTTTTTCTTAACTATAAAACCTGGATCCGCCACCTGTATAAGACCTTAACTCAACATTTGGCTTCATGTCTTACTGTTTTGTCTTAATGACTTACTATTGCACTTCATAATGTGTTGCTATGACTTCATAACATGCTTTATTACTCTATAAAACACTTTATGACTTCATAATGTCATGTTTTGACTTCATAACATAATATTCTCACTGCATAGCATACATTTGTGACTTCATAACGTAATGTTTGACTTCATAACATACTTTAATGACTTCATAACATACTATTTTGACTCCATAACGTATTTTTGTGACTTCATAACGTACTGTTTTGACTTCATAACGTAGTTTGATGACTTCATAACATATTATTTTGACTCCATACTGTATTTTTGTGACTTCATAACGTAATGTTCTGACTTCATAACATACTTTGATGACTTCATAACATACTATTTTGACTCCATAACGTAATGTGTGACTTCAAAATATAATGCTTTGACTTCATAACGTATTATTTTGACCCCAAAATGTATTTTTGTGACTTCATAACGTAATGTTTTGACTTCATAACATACTATTTTGACTCCATAACATGCCTTTGTGACTTCATAACGTAATGTTCTGACACCATAACGCACTATTTCGACTTCACATCATATTTGTATGACTTCAGATAGAATAAGTAGTCCTCCAAAGGGAAGTAAAATATACTGAAAGAAACAACAAAAACACTCTTTGCCGCAAATTTTCGGCCTCCTGGCCTTTATCAAGCAATTGTTAGAAAATTTGCGGCAAAGAGTGTTTGTGTTGTTTCTTTCTGTTTGACTTCATATAATATAAAAACTACTTAATGGTTTACTGTTTTGACGTCATGCTATTGTGAAAGGACTATTTATTGTTAATTATGTAATCTCAAGACAGCTATGGTGTTCCATAAATTTCTGTGTATTCTTTAGGTAGATGCCGTCACCATCTACTTGAAATAATCACGATGTGAATCACGAAAACAACGAATTTAATAAATAAAACAGCACTATATATACTCTCTTCAGACAGACAAAGCGCCTTACACGTTACACATCCTCGTCAGCAAATCCGTGCTACACACATAGCGCCTAACCACTATACGTCATCGCCAGCAAATCAGTGCCACAGCCAACGCCAACAAGTCCGTGCCAAAGACATGGCCCCTAACCACTACATGTCCTCGCCAATAAATCTGTACTACAGACATGGTGCCTAACCGCTACACGTCTTCGCCAACAAATCCGTGCTACAGACATGGCGCTTAACCACTACACGTCCTCGCCAGCAAAAATCCGTGATAAAGACATAGCGCCTAACCACTCAACGTCCTCGCCTGCATATCTGTGCTACAGGCAGAGGGCCTAACCACTACACGTCCTCGCTAGCAAAAATCGGTGCTACAGACAGAGGGCCTAACCACTACACGACCTCGCCAATAAATCCATGCAACAGACATAGTACCTTACTACTACACGTCCTCGCCAGCATATCTGTGTTACAGACAGAGCGCCTAACCACTCAACGTCCTCGCCAACAAATCCGTGTACAGACATAGCGCCTAAACACTACACATCCTCGCAAATATATTTGTGCTACAGACATAGTGACTAACCGCTACATGTACTCGCCAGCAAATCCGTGCTACAGGCAAAGTACCTAACCACTATACGTCCTCGCCAATATATCTGTGCTTCAGACATAGTGCCTAACCACTACATGTCCTCGCCAACAAATCTGTGCTACAGACATAGCGCCTAACCACTACACGTCCTCGCCAGCATATCTGTGCTACAGACACAGTGCTTAACCACTACACGTCCTCGCCAGCATATCTGTGCTACAAACATAGCGCCTAACCACTATACGTCCTCGCCATATTCATACCAATGTGTTGAGGGTCAGATTGGTAATAACAGATATACGAGCTTATACACTAGTAATGATAGACATACTGTGGTTATACACTAGTAATGATAGATATACCGTGTCTGTGGTTAAAATTAGTAATGACATATAGTTATACATTGGTATACCGTGGTTATACATTAGTAATGACAGAAATACCGTCCTTATACATTGGAAATGACAGAAATACCGTCCTTATACATAGGTAATGACAGAAATACCGTCCTTATACATTAGTAATGACAGAAATACCGTCCTTATACATTAGTAATGACAGAAATACCGTCCTTATACATTGGAAATGACAGATATACCGTGGTTATACATAGGTAATGACAGATACACCGTGGTTATACATTAGTAATGACAGATATACCGTGGTTATAAATAGGTTATGGCAGATATACCATGGTTATACATTGCTAATGACAGAAATACCGCTGTTATACATAGGTAATGACAGATATATCGTTGTTATACAGTAGTAATGACAGATATACTGGGGTTATACATTATATTAGTTATGACATATATAGCGTGGTTATACATTACTGAAACAGATATACCGTGGGTATACATTAGAAATGACAGACATACCGTGGTTATTGATTGACTGATTGATTGATTGATTTTTGTTTTACGTCACACCACGAATATTTCACGTATATGGTGCCTAATGCAGGGCATACAAATTTTGACCTTTGCAACGGACCTACCCGGGGCTTCGGTTTTTACTGTCTCATCCCAAAGACATGACACAGGCATGACCAGAGCGGGACTCGAACCCTGGCCTCCCGATTAGTAGTCCGACGCGATACCACTAGGCCACGCCGGCTTCTACCGTGGTTATACATTAGTAATGGCAGGTATACGGTGGTTATACATTACTAATGACGGATATACCGTTGGATATACATTACTTATGTCAGATATACCGTGCTTATATATTGGTAATGATAGACATCCCGTGCTTATACTTTGATAATGGCAGATATACCCTAGTTATACATTGCTTATGGCAGATCTTCCGTGGTTATACATTGGTAATGATAGATATACATGTATTGTGGTTATACATTGGTAATGACAGATATACCGTGGTTATACATTAGTAATGACAGATCTTCCGTGGTTATACATTGGTAATGATAGAGATCCCGTCCTTATACTTTGGTAATGACAGATATACCCCGGTTATACATTGCTAATGACATATATACTGTGGTTACACATTGGTAATGACATATATACTGTGGTTATACATTGGTTATGAGAGATATACCATTGCTATACATTAGTAATGACAGATATTCTGTGATTATACATTGGTAATGACAGATATACCGTGGTTATACACTGGTATTGGCAAATGTACTGTGGTTATACATTGGTAATGAGAGATATATCGTTGTTATACATTGGTATTGACAGATATTCCCTGGTTATATACTGCTAATGACAGGTATACTGTGGTTATACATTAGTTGTGACAGATATACCGTGGTTATACATAATCAATAACAGATAGAGTGTGGTTATACATTAGTTGTGACAGATATACCGTGGTTATACATAATCAATAACAGATAGAGTATGGTTATACATTAGTTGTGACAGATATACCGTGGTTATACATAATCAATAACAGATAGAGTGTGGTTATGCATCAGTAATGACAGATATACCGTGGTTATACATTGGAAATGACAGATATACCGTGGTTATACATTAGTAATGACATATACCATGGTTATACATTAGTAATGACAGATATACCATTGGATCTACATTCCGCGGTTATACATTGGTAATGATAGACATCCCGTGCTAATACTTTGGTAATGACTGATATACCATGATTATACATTGCTAATGGCAGATCTTACGTGGTAAAATATTGGTTATGGTAGATATACTGTGGTTATAGATTGGTAATGACAGATATACCGTGGTTATAAATTAGTAATGAGAGATATACCGTGGTAATACATTGGTTATGACAGATAAACTGTGGTTATACATTAGTAATGACAGATATACCGTGGTTATACATTAGTAATGACAGATAAACTGTGGTTATACATTAGTAATGACATATGTACTGTGGTTATACATTAGTAATGACAGATATACTGTGGTTATACATTAGTAATGACATATGTACTGTGGTTATACATTAGTAATGACAGATATACTGTGGTTATACATTAGTAATGACATATGTACTGTGGTTATACATTAGTAATGACAGATATACTGTGGTTATACATTAGTAATGAGAGATATACCGTGGTAATACATTGGTAATGACAGATAAACTGTGGTTATACATTAGTAATGACAGATATACCGTGGTTATACATTAGGAATGACAGATATACCCTGGTTATACATTAGTAATGACAGAAATACCGTGGCTGGGTTTGTTACTGGATGGTTCATTTCGAGAAAATTTTAAAGATAAAATTTGTGAACAGATTAACTCTTTCATATTCACCTAAAATATATTAAGGTACATTAAAATGTTGGCAGTAAATGCTAAACATCATGTAGAAACACTATGTCAGATTCGAAAATTGATTGAAAGATATTGATAAAAATTCATTTTATTCATACATAACAGTTCTGGTGAGATAAAGGAAAAATGGTCACGAAATTACATAGTCAAAGAAAGAATACGGTAACACTGACTGGCTTTCATTCCCTATCGTCAGGCCAACCTCGTATCCATACATCGATCTTGCTAATACATGTATTTAACTTTGATTTGTACTGTACATTTTAATGATTTTTAAAAACGTTCTTTCAAAATTCAATAATTACTTGTAACTAACAGATCACCATGAGACATAGTATAAAATCTCCAGTGAAATAATAATAACGGTGTTTACAGTTGCTATGTTTATAACATCCCGCGCTATATACATGTACTGTCGTATAATTTTAGTAATGACATTGACATGATTAAATCCATCAATAGCAACGTCGTTCAGTCTATAATTATCTGGATTTACAAAATATTTAAAGATCTGTAATTGGAAAAAATGAGTTAAACATTTCACATGATATAGGTATAGATAAATTCCAATATTCTCCCAGCAAAGATCAGATACAATACATTTTAGGAGGTTAATGGTTCTTAAATAGACCATAGATTAACACTGACAACATACACGCAATATTCTACTCTCAATCCGGGTGCACTATAAGTGAACAACTATTTTTAGACTCTTTCCCCATCGGTTCTCTCTCATTTAGATAGAAGCAAACAACAACAATACAAGGGATTGTTCCATACCGATCCCGTAACAGAACAACTCACCCGAGATGCAGAGGTGGGGTGGCGGTTTCTGGTCTCGCCTAGTTTACGTTTATGTCATCCCATCTCTCTCTCTCTCTCTCTCTCTCTCTCTCTCTCTCTCTCTCTCTCCATGTTTTTCCATTTCTGACTTTAAGATAACAACCACGATTTGCACGTGTACTTCCTGTCTACAAAATGATACGCAATCAGCCTGTATTATCATTATAATCGGTACATATACACCCATTTATTATTGTTGATATGTAAATTATGTTCATATTCAGATCACCTGTCTGCAAATGTGACATTTCATGATACCATAAAAGGTACTGGAATATTGTGTAAAGCAACATCTACTTATCATTATCTTGTTTGATGTTGACAGTGTTACTTATTAAATCCAACTTATAAAATCCAAAATGTGAAAATGATGACGTTTGATGAAGTTTTATAAATAATTGTCATGATATTTGTACATGTGCGTCACTTGTATGAGGTCCCGACTTTTCTGCTAAATACCAACAAATCACTTATTTGAGAATGTGAAAAATGATATGTACCTTATTACATAACTATATTCTGATGAATCATGCAAGTTACATATATTGCACTGTGCAAAAAAACCCACAATTTTTTAAAGGTTTTGCCGTTGTGAAAATGATTGTCAATGCTTGACTATTTTCTTCATTCGATTATTTTGTGGGATTTTATTTCACATTTACATACGTCAAGGACTTGGTATACCAATATTAGTTTTATCTCCGACGTGGTCGCATTTATCTACTCAAAAACATCTTGCACCAAAGCAAACCCGTTATTTGATCCTTCAGACTTGTTCAAGATGGTGACACACACATGTACCTATTTAAGATCCAAATAACTACATGTACGTAAATAGTGTTAAAACTGTTAATTCCTTATAGTTACCAATAAAGTCATTAATACCCCGTGCTTCCATTTTAAGGAGAACTCCAGTCGCTATTAAACATCTCCTTCCCTTTTACCTCCAAAGATTCCTACTTGATATAGGTAATTAGAGTATGTACTTAAGCGAAAACTTCAGCCTATTTTCGGAACATCGCATTTACCTCAAAGCATTTTGCAGCTTGACAGGGACACTTATAAAATGGAAGTATATTATATTACATAACGCAGGGTCTCGGCGAGAATCGCATCGCTCTCCGTGTTCAATTTATTCGTGCAAGGGAATAGAACTATACAACATCGATGTTTAAAAAGCCGTAAAACTCAAACTGCCAAATTAAGTAGTAAGTGGAACCAAGAGTAATCAAAGTTGATGAATAACGGAGAGAGAAAAAATGCCATAGTTGACAAGATTGAGATTTGATGTTAGACATCGATAAAACATACATCTAAGAAATGTACATCTAAGTCATCTGACCAAGCTGTGTGACACAAATCACCAAGGACATTCTTTCGTCGAAAAGATTCGGACAAGGCCCGTCATAAAGTCCCCACCGTCTTGTTGGTCAGCGTGCAACGCTTAAGTAAAAATCTGTATAAAGATGTAGAGGGGTCCAATTCAAGACCTATGGTCTTTCCGATGATCTTGGGGTCATAAAGTCGATGTCGAAGGCGTTAAATAATTTTAGAAGAGAAAATAGAATACATCTGACTAAGCTGTATGACACAAATCACCAAAGACATGCACAAAAAAAACCCCCATGAAAATAGTAGAATATACAGGGAAAACGAAATCACAAAAATATTCGATTGTGCTGGGGTTACGATACCGACTTAGGACTGTCAATTAAAGTAACAAATACACTCAGTTAAAGTGGTTATCCGGTTTACGAGCGCCTACCTTCACCGCAAAGCAGCACAATCAAACGACACATAAACAATCTTCCATATAGAGAACAGGCATTAACAGGTTTCTCAAGAAGAGAGGTCATAAAACTTTTTTACACACTAAACGTTTATAGAATAATAAGTTGCTATCAAAATTATGTAAGTCGACAACAACATAAGTAAACCGTGCTTTGTCTTTCTGGAAGCCACCTCAGATTCGTGATCAATAGGAGTCCCAACTAACAATAAGAGGGTACGAGGCTCAGGGCCTTGCCTCCTGTGAAAAGGTTTGAACAAGGCCCGTCATAGTGTCCCCACGGCTCTGTTAGTCAGCGTGCAACGCTAAAGTAAAAGTCTGCATTGGGTTGTAGAGGGACCCAATACAAGACCTATGACCTATGGTCATAGCGATGATCTTGGGGTCATACTGTCGATGTCGGAGGCGTTTAATAAATTTAGAAATGAAAACTTTTGACCCAGGATACGTTTCAATCTGGTGACCGGAATAGACGATATTGCATACAAAAGTTATTTCTGGCAATCCGCAGTAGATCGTATAATGACCTGTGGTTACCATTACGGCGACGATCGTGCTACCTGTGTTTTCTTATAACGTCTGGTCTTAATTAAAATATATAAATATTGTTATGGTAGGAGGAAATGTTACTTTATTAGAAAAATCTGGTCATTGAGATCTAGGTAATATGGGTTTTGTAAATATTTAATCCAATCAAGTTCAACAACTTTGCGTCGTTTTTTTTATATTTCAGATTTGGTTTCCCCGGGTAGTTTTTGTAATGTTTTAAACAGGAGTAATAACAACACTATCAATATTATGATTATATTTGATGAAGCGATTGTAATGAAAGTTCTAGAATTAAGTCTGATGTAATATGAATGATTACGAAAACGTCTTTTCAATATTTGGGGAGGTCGCTACATGCTACTTAAGTTATAAAATATATAAAATTGGAGGCATTTAAATTTATGTAATCCTTTATCTTATTATAAGTGTTACCATTTATAGTGGATTTAATGCTTACTTGCAAAAGATATGATGGCAAGTAAGACATCTCTTAGCGTTGCACATAGTAATCTTATAATACCCGTTATGTTTAGATTTTAAGGATTTTGAAGTTACTAGCATTGCTTTATTTACTTTTAGACAATTTTATTTTATTTTATTTTATTTTATTTTATTTTATTTTATTTTATTTTATTTTATTTTATTTTATTTTATCTATTTTATTTTATTTTATTTTATTTTATTTTATTTTATTTTATTTTATTTTATTTTATTTTATTTTATTTCACGGTTGTCATTCCGCATACAACTCTCCAAAATATTGAAAACGATCCTTATCATTTTAAATATGACAAGATTTTTACTTAATTAATGATTTATAATCAAAAACCAACATGATAAAAGTTTTATGTGCTTTAAAGCGTATGACTTTATTATTTGTCGACGTTATCACTAAACATTTGCCGTATATTTGTTTTTGACATCAAAAGCAAATGATACTGATTTCGATATTTCTCAGTACTTTTTAGCATGGAAACAGGAACTTATACTCTGTTTAAAGAATACGATACATTTCACAGGTTGAACCCAGATTGTCGTCAACGCCTTCGCCTCTAAGACCGTTATTCTTCATGCTGTACCGTGTTTCATGTGCATACTTAAATGAACAAGGTTAATTGTTTTGACGAAGTGTCAAAAGCATGTCGAATGCCTTGATTCATACTCACATAGAAAATATACCTCCCCGACGAAAATCGGTTTTTAACCAGGGACGTTGACTAATCGTTAACATGATATGTCCTTTGCATATACACTATGTAGATCTGTGGTTTTACCAGCATTCTTTATCAGATTTAAATCACAGTTATAATTTAACCGTGACTTTATTTCGATTTCAACAGTTTAAGCTTTGAACATCACTGAAAAGACGTGAGTTGTCTAAATATGCATATGGTGCATATGTATTATTTTGGTTCGTTATCTCAGATTTTTATTGAAAAGTACCTCTGTCCTTTGCTGGATTCGTGGGCTTTCTTTTTAGGTCAATTTGGTAATTCTTCCAATGTGTACATTTTCAATGTCTACAGTTTAAGCCATGAGCATCAATAAAACATAAAATTTGTCGAAATGCGCATATAGTGTAACAAATTCATACATCAGTAATTGTTCTAATATTTCTTCTAATAAAGTACACCATCCCAATGTTCAATTGTCATCATTGTAGAAAAGTTTTGGACGTCATGATATTTTGTATATGCGCATTCGTTTTACGTCACTTAAAGATTCAGTAGTGCGCAATAACGACAACACTTCCTGATAATTGCATATAAAGACCTTTGCAATTGACCAAAGTAATGGTTAGAGGACCGTATATGTGCCAACTTGTACCATGATATATTATCAACTAATCAAATTAGCTACATGAACTATCCAATAAAATATAATGTTGCCTTTTCTTTCAAGATTACTATATACCATAATAAACCTTATTTTGTCAATGACAAACTCTTTTTACAAAAATAAAAGCACTGAAGCCTATGCCATCAAGATGAAAAACGAAGAAGTGCCGAAGGGTAAACCGTATTTCATAGTCGATGTGATAAAAGGGCAATTTCATGTATAGTGTCATTTTCAGATAAATGCGAACCCCGATAAAATCGGGGTGAGACCAGGTACCCGGGAGGATTAAGCGTCCCCTGGTCGCATAAAACACCCGTTGCAAAAGTCCTGCAACAACTTTTCAAGTCGAGGAAGTAAATACATAAATATTCACATATGAACACATTATGGAGACAAGACCATGAAATCAAAATATCCTATTAAAGGTATGAAATGTTGTTTAACCTTATTGCCGGTGTCAGAAATGCACGGGAACAAATGTCTGTATACATACGTTTTATATGAAATCAAGTATTGTCAAATAGTTAAGATAATAAACATGCAGAATGACAGTTTTTTGCTAATGATGTCGGGATTTTCCTATAAATAGTCAGCATTACAATGGACACCAACAGTACTCCATCGCTGGTATATATACGTATGTGGTTTTACGGTGATCTCGTATATAAACTAAGGAAAGTAAAAGGCTCCGATAACGTTATTTTATCATGTAATAAAATAGTCAAACGTCTCCTAAATAGACAATATGATATTGAGATCATCAAAAAGACTATAGGTCTTGTATTTGGCCCCTCTACAGCCTTATGCAGACTTTTACTTGAACGTTGCACGCTGACTAACAAGGCGTTGGGGACTATATGACGGGCCTTGTCCAAACCTCTTTCAGAGGAGACATGGTCCTGAACCTCGTCCCCTCTGACTGTTAGTCGGGACTCCTACAGATCTAGGGTCTTAGCTCGCTTTCAGACTGGCAGAGCACGGTTTATCATGTTGATGTCGCATATATTTTTATACCATTATGTGTTTTACAATACCTTACGTGTTTATATTTTTATGACCTCTCAATATGCGATACCTGTTGACCCTTGTTCTTTACATGGAGGATTATTTAGAAATTTTTAAATGTACGTCTTTTGATTGTTCTCCTGTTACGGTGAGTGGGAAGGTGGGCCCGTAAACCGGTTAACCACACCATTTGTTTGGCTTTTGTCAAATTAAATGACCGTCCTAAGTCGGTATCGTAATTGCACTACAATCAAATATTTTTGTAATGTGTTAAATGTTCTATTATATTATTTATATTCATGTATTGTATAGCTCCATGGTGACTTCTGCCACATAACTGAGCCGGTAACTCCTCTTTTTTCTTATTCAGGGTTTATTAGTTTTCCAAATTTGAATTTAAAAAATCAATAAAACCTGTAAAATATTTTAAACTCTTTCGAAGTTATGGTACCTGTAAACAGTTAAAAGTTAAAAGAGTTAAAAGTTTCCGAGTAATATATGTAAATCTAAAACGTTGGAATGGGCACTGACCGACCAAATCATTGAAATCAATATCGAAGAAGTACCAAACCGTTAATCATTCTCAAGGAAAAAGACAGATACAAAATCGTGTAAGTTTCAAAAAGGAACTGTTGTGATCCCCAAAATACTGAAAAATTCCGAGGTGAGACCAGGTGCCCGGGGAGAGTAAGCGTCTCTTGCCTGCATACATCACCCGTCACAGCAATTCTCAAGAAACATGTCAAAATTAAGAGTTTTGGTTACGTACTTGTACATACGAAAGTACAAAACTGGTATACAAAGTCATATTTGGTGTTCACTGAACAGGTCATTTAGTCGCATTCCAGAATATTATCAATCACTCTAGAAAGAGGCACGTCATGTTTTCGTACAAGATCCCCGTAGCGACCGTAGAACTTCCTCAGTGACGATTTCAGGCGTTCTTTAACATATCCTTGCATGAGCAACTTAGTGGCCAGTCAATTGGCCCTTGGAATAAAACCGTCGTATAGAGAACAGGCTCTTGCTTATATATAAGTTGAGATATAAAACTCCATAGGCAGGTGAGGACGGTATATTGCTGCAAAGAAACGGGAATTTAACTATTTGGAAGTTAAAATCGTCGCGTTTGTTATACAGAGAGGTGTTTAAATGACCATCATTGTCGAAAGTTAAAAAATATATCCAGATACGAATCGGAATTATTGCTCTCGATGTCTCTTTTATCTCAAGTTCATGGGGATAGATTTCATGTATGTAATCCTTAAAGTTAGGATTACTGATTGACAATACGTCGTCTATATATCTATACGTAAAATTAAACTGAGATGCAAGGCTTTTTCTGCCTCTTTTTCTGAAAAGGATATGAACCACACGATAGGAGTCTAAAGACATCATTATCTTATTAAGGGAAAGTTTATAATAATTACTGAGTATGTATAATGTTGTCAATAATTTTAAGGTCTATCCCCCACAATAAATAAATAAATAAATAAATAAAAACTGTTAAGAAAACAAACCGTGATTGTGTAGGTCCTTGTCTTTATGAATGTACAAGCCTTTTTCTTCTTTCTTCGGTTATGCTTTTGGTGTAGGCCATTCTCTTCTTTTTCCGGTTTTGCTGATTGTGTATGCTCCTTGCTTTTTCTCCTGACTGTATAGACCCTTCTCTTCTTTCTTCTGTTTTGTTGATTGTGTAGGTCCTTCTCTTCTTTCTTCTGTTTTGTTGATTTTGTAGAACCTTCTCTTCTTTCATTTGTCTTGCTGATTCTGTAGGCCCTTCTTTGTTCGGTTTTACTGATTGTGCAGGCTCTTCTCTTCTTTCTTTTGTCTTGTTGATTGTGTAGACTCTTCTCTTCTATTTTAAGTTTTGCTGATTGTGTAGGCCCTTCTCTTCTCTCTCCCGTGTTGCTGATTGTGTAGGCTCTTCTCTTTTATCTTAAGTTTTACTGATTGTGAAGGCTCTTCTCGTCTATCTTAAGTTTTGCTGATTGTGTAGGCTCTTTTTTCTTTTATCTTGCAGAGTGTGTAGGCCCTTCTTACTTCGGTTATGCTAATTGTGCAAGTCCTTTGTTTCTTTCGTCGGTTCTGATTGTGTAGGCTCTTTTGTTTCCTTCTCCGGTTTTGCTGATTGTGTAACCCCTTCTCTTCTTTCTTTTGTCTGTCAGATTGTGTAGACCTTTCTCTTCCCTCTCCTGATTTGCTGATTGTGTAGCCATTCTCTTCTTTCTTTTGTCTTTCAGATTGTGTGTGCCTTTCTCTTCTTTCTTTTGTTTTGTTGATTGTGTAGGTCCTTCTCTTCTTTCTTCTGTTTTGTTGATTTTGTAGAACCTTCTCTTCTTTCATTTGTCTTGCTGATTCTGTAGGCCCTTCTTTGTTCGGTTTTACTGATTGTGCAGGCTCTTCTCTTCTTTCTTTTGTCTTGCTGATTGTGTAGACTCTTCTTTTCTATTTTAAATTTTGCTGATTGTGTAGGCCCTTCTCTTCTCTCTCCCGTGTTGCTGATTGTGTAGGCCCTTCTCTTTTATCTTAAGTTTTACTGATTGTGAAGGCTCTTCTCTTCTATCTTAAGTTTTGCTGATTGTGTAGGCTCTTTTTTCTTTTATCTTGCTGAGTGTGTAGGCCCTGCTTACTTCGGTTATGCTAATTGTGCAAGTCCTTTGTTTCTTTCGTCGGTTCTGATTGTGTAGGCTCTTTGTTTCCTTCTCCGGTTTTGCTGATTGTGTAACCCCTTCTCTTCTTTCTTTTGTCTGTCAGATTGTGTAGACCTTTCTCTTCCCTCTCCTGATTTGCTGATTGTGTAGCCCTTCTCTTCTTTCTTTTGTCTTTCAGATTGTGTATGCCTTTCTCTTCTTTCTTTTGTTTTTCAGATTGTGTAGACCTTTCTTTTCTTTCTTTGGTTTTTCTGATTGTGTATACCTTTCTATTCTTTCAGCGGTTTTGCTAATTGTGTGAACACTTCTTTTATAATGATTGTGTAGGCCCTTCGGTGTCAGGTTTTTATGCTGTCCGAAAATGTCCCATAGTAATTAGTACATAAAATCCGAAATAAGTTTTATAAACAGCGCATGTTTATACTTCATATTAAGAAAAATGCCATCCCAACATTTTAAACTTCCTGAAGAATTTCGAGCATTAAGTGTTTCCGTTTAATGGAATCATCAATTTATTTGTTAATATTTTCGTGAAATTTTGTGGGAAAGTGTTCCAACAGATTGTTGGCATCTCGATGGATACTAATTGCGCGCCTCTTCTGGCCGACGTACTTTTGTATTCTTACGAAGCAGAATTCATAATCAATAAACAATTAACATCTCGGTTCAACTTTACATACAGATACATCGATGACCTGTTATATATTAACAACACTGTATTGAAAGATCTCATCAACATCATAAATGCAAGAAACTTCAAATAAAGATTCAATTAAGAGCGCATCTTCTGCTTCATACCTTGATATACCCCTATCAATTAATGACGATGGTCCATTAACCCCTCTCTATTACAAACGTGACGATTTCAATTTCATTATTACCAACTTCCCTTTTCTGAGTAACAACATACCTTCCTCTCCCGCATATGCCGTTTTAATTTCTCAACTTACACGCTGTGCCAACACATGCTCTAAATACGAAAATTTCGTCTTCAGAGCGACGCTTCTTGCCATGAAACTACTCTCAGATGGATATATTGAGGAACATTAGAAATTGTCCTTGGGGAAGATGTATGGTCGATATAGGGGTCTGGTGCAATTTCATTTTCTTTTTTCAAGAATGTTAATCGATATTTTCGGATCTGACTATGCAAACTACCCATCTTAACTTTTTGACTATACTTTATTTGACACAATATGTATATGTATATGCGACGGGTGTTGCATGTAACCAGGCACGCTTACTCCTCCCGGGCATCTGGTCTCATCTCGATTTTATTAGGGTTCACAATTTTTTTAGAATATGACATTATACACGATATTGTCCTTTTATTCCATGGGCTATGAGATATGGTTAACTCTTTGGTACTTCTTCGTTTTTTCCTTATTGGAATTCAGGGAGCATCCATAGACTTTGCTGACTTCCTTGTTGGAATACTGAGTTGCATAAATCATATCACCGTAAGGATAAATAGAAGAAGCTACAGTTAATCAATCACACTGCTATAGAATAAGAGGAATTTATTAGTAACAGAATACACTATATCTAATACTCATGTTACTGAAAGCGAAATTCGGATAACTCGGATTTAGGGATAACAATAATATTTCCTCAATTTTGAGCTTTAACCCCATTGGCGGACTGTTACACTCTCTTTACATAGTAAGTTCACATATGTCTCACGTGTACTAAATTGCATAATGAAATATTTTTAAGGCATCTCTACTTTTGTGTTATTTGTCAACGACAGAAAGACAGTTTTTTAAATTATCGTAAAGCGAAAGAGTATCTCTGATCCGAAATACGTACTTTTCATTTACGGTGACAAATGTTTGTAAATCATTCTTAAAGTAAGGAGTTTTAACCCCATGCATAGATCTGTCCCTAGACTGACTCTCTAGCTATAACTATTGGGTCCATTCGGTTATTAAATACCTCCACACATATTTATGTTTTAGATTTCAACAAATACAACAGTTGCAGCATTAAACATTGATCATCATCAGGCATATGTCGTCGAAATGCGGCACATGGTGTACTAAATTTATACATGTTTGTGGCCCTAGATATAAACTGTTATTCCCAGAGGGTGTCATCAACTCAGATTACAATACCGTGTTGACCCGAAATATATGCTTTAAATTTACTTTTTGAAAATAATTTTTAAATAATTCTAAAACGAAGGAGTATCTCTAAGCCGAAATATATATTTTTAATTTACAGTGTATAACTTATTTTATACCGAGGAGTATCTCCTCCATGCATTCCACTGTCCGTAGATTGGTTCTGTGACTCTAACTGTGGGACAATTTGGTATTTAATTTGTTCTATAAATATATAGTCTGAATTGTCCACGCAATTCGTTCTGAATGGCATAATGGTAATATGCTGCGGATTACATAAAAATATTCCGTTGTAATTTTTCTGATTGAAGACATTGCAAACGGCCGTATGCAACACGTGGTACTTTTTGTCCAGATTATTATTATGACTTTCATCCTGGCAATTTATATCACACAAATAATGCATTTTGTTTTTGGTTCTTTTTTATAATTTTTATTTTTAATATAAAATGTAAGACCAGCTGAAAAATGTCTTTTATATCGTAATTTTGACCACTGAATATATATAAACAGTAATATACTGGTTGCTAAAAGAGACTTTACAAAAATGGAACTAGAAATTGAGCTGAAGCCATTATTTATAATAATTATGCACACACAGCACTAATTTATTTATAAAAATGTACTTTGTATCGTTAAAACTGACTTTAGATTTCGATGAATACACAGATCCAGCAAAAATGGAAGGAAAAAGTATATATGGTTCCATTCCTACCTTTGAGTGCCATCGCAGATTATATTACTGTTACTGATTCACATTGATGGAATTTATGGATTTATTACGACAAACACTTTAATAATTTAATTTAATAACGTTTTATTTGTACTTCTATTCCATAATTGACAAGAGCAACGTCTAGCGCGGTATAATATGCCCGTCGCCTAGTTTGAAGGGGAAGATATTGAAAGTTGTTAAACATTCCCCTCCTTAAGATCCATATCATCCTTATTCAGTTTTAGAATTGATTTGCTTTAAAACTAAAACGGTTTCTTCTTATGATCTATCATAGAGACCAATAGTGACGTCTGATCCGGTTACCAAATGAAAATTTGGAGTTTTTTTCAACTCCCAGGAATGACCGATTCAGATATAAAACACTGCCATGTATAAGCAAAACCAATACATTACTCAATATATTCTTTTCTGGCGGATATTTTCTCTTCTTGTTAAAATTATTTTTGATACATAATCACTTAAATAAAGCAAAGAAATTGAAACCTTCCCTCTGAAAATACATCGGAAATCTGTATTTGTAATATTGCTGGCAATCCAGCAGCTTTATTCAAAACTAAATGACCCTTCTTGTCATCAACTGATTTGATAATAGGAACTCTCAAGTACAGAGCTATAAATATTTTGCCAAACTCGTCTGTCCTTAAATTGTTCCATTCCCAATTGTTCATTTTGTATCCAACCAATAAGGTTTTCTAAACAAGCAGTTCTACGAATATCACATTTCATCTTGGAAAACAATAATCGTCTTTGTCTTGGCACGAGGAGTAAGTGAACCAAGACCTGACATGAGGAGTAAGTGTACTAAGTTTGACAATCCTAGCCACAACGGTTTAGGTTTAATGCCGTTTCTCTTACCAAATAGTAGTACGACTTTATTTCTAACCACTTACCTCGAAGAACAATAGGCGTCCTTGTCTTGGCATGAGGAGTAAGTGTACACAGTTTGACAGACTTAGCCCTAACAGTTTGATCTGTATCCTGCCTACAAGGGTTTTCTATCAAATAATGCTACGACCTCCAAATAATAGGCGTCTTTGATTTTGCATAAGGAAAAAGGTACCAAAGTTTGACAGTCTTTGCCCCAACAGTTTGTTCTATATCCTGACTATAAGATCGGACAGACACACAGACAGACTGACTGATTATTGTATTACGTCACTCCACGATTATTTCACGTATATGGTGACGTCCAGACAGACGAACACCGCCATACTATAATACGTCCCGTCTAAGACGGTCGTATAATAAAACTAGAATGTTAAAGGTATGATAAAAACAATTTTAAGATTTTAAAGCGTATACACAAAAAGTATCAAAACAAATTAAATCCGAATGAAAGGACAGGGACATTTCGTTATTCGTATTATTTTGCAAATAATACCAGTTCTTTGAAATCCCACTTCTTCAAACCATTAACAATAATACTGTAAAAGAGTTTTTATTCGCAGGAATTTATTTTCGCGTAAATTTGCGAGCTCATCGTGACGCGAAAATAAAGTCCTCTCGAATAAAAAGTCAATTTTACATCCAAAGTACAAGACAGTGCACAACTTAAATTAAATCAGTATTTCAATGCATGCTGAAAATATAAAAGTTACAGACGTTATCTAAAAGAAATCGATAAAACTACTAAAATATGTAAACCAGATAAAAAAAGAAACGTATATAAAAGTTGTTCGATCATTTAAAATGCCAGCTTTTCGTCAGCCTTATCGCAAAGTTCAGGTTCACTCAACAATTTATCGTGAGATTTTAATAACCATCGGACATGTAACGGTTTTGCACGCGAGAGACGCAAATCAATGTACATCTTTTGATGCGGTGCCATCTTTTAGCTAAGATGCGCATTCCACTGCATACCATTCCTCAAAACAATATTTCATGCTTTGCTTAAAGTACCATTCGGAAGAAGATCTACCTGTAGAATTCAATAATTGTTTTGTGTACTAATCAAGTTGTACTCACGCACATGTCCAGCGACATGCATTTCAGTAACGTTCTTAAGGTCAGGATTACTGTTGCGTGACAAAGTACATGTAACGACTACGTTAAGAATAACCGAAAAAAAAAACCAGCGTGTGAACACTTGGGCGACTCGCGAAAATGAAGTCTCGCGAATTAAAATTCACAGTCATTCTTGCGAAAATAACGTCACGCGAAAATAAAGTCGTTTACAGTATATAATATAAGTTGGCTCAATTTAAACCAATATTCCTTTCTATTGTGCCGATCGAACTTGTTTTGATAAATTCAACAAATAGAATGGATAGTTTTATCATTTACGTTCAAACAATGCGACAGAAAAGGCAAAGACGTCCTACTTTAATACAATAGAAAAAAGAGGAGTTACTGGTTCAGTTATGTGGCAGAAGTCACCATGGAGCTATACAATACATGAATAAAAATAATATACTAGAACATATAACACATTACAAAAATATTTGATTGTAGTGCAATTACGATACCGACTTAGGCCGGTCATTTAATTATACAAAAGCTAAACAAACGGTGTGGTTAACCGGTTTCCGGCCCACCTTCCCACTCACCGTAACAGCAGAATAATCAAAGACGTATATTTAAAAATTTATAAATAATCCTCCATGTAAAGAACAATGGTCAACAGGTATCGCATATTGAGAGGTCATAAAAATATAAACAAGCAAGGTTTTGTAAAACACATAATGGTATAAAAATATATGCGACATCAACATTATAAACCGTTCTCTGTCAGTCTGAAAGCGAGCTAAGACCCTAGATCTGTAGGAGTCCCGACTAACAGTCAGAGGGGACGAGGTTCAGGACCATGTCTCCTCTGAAAGAGGTTTGGACAAGGCCCGTCATATAGTCCCCACCGCCCTGTTAGTCAGCGTGCAACGTTCAAGTAAAAGTCCGCATAAGGCTGTAGAGGGGCCTAATACAAGACCTATAGTCTTTTTGTTGATCTCAATATCATATTGTCTATTTAGAAGACGTTTGACTATTTTATTACATGATAAAAAAACGTTATCGGAGCCTTTTACTTTCCTTCGTTTATATACGAAATCACCGTTTAAATTAGGATGGGAAATTCCATTGGATACATACTGTTGAAAAGAAATATTTCCAAATTTAGATAGAAGTTCTGAATAAGATCTGAAGAATTTGCCGAATGTTTTACTTAGCTTGTGATATCTGTAACCCTGAGTTAAAAGTTTAGTAATAATATGTAAATATCGTTTATGAAAGTCCAAAACATCGGTGCAGCCTCTGACAAATCGCACTAATTGAGATACATAGGTACCATATGATGGGAGTCGAGGGACATCGCCATCCAAGTAAGGGAAATTTACAATAGGAAATCCAAAATCCTCACGTTTATCATAAATATTAGTATATATTAGGTGGTTGATAATTTTGATGTTTAAATCTAAGAAAGGTTTAGATTTATCTGAAGTATTAGCTTTATTCAAAATGAAACAATTCACTTTACTAGTAAGCAATGTAAAATACCAAAAGAACTGGTACGGTGTCCTTATTGTACAAGTAAAACATACCATGATGATCATTTTTCTGCCGCCAATCAGAGGTACGAAAAGGAACTCAAGAAGTGGAACATTTATGTTACATATTTATAATCTTTTAGTCTCCCTAGACGAGATGATAAGGGATACTGTTCATAAGACGAAAAAGTGCGGAGTACAAAAGCAAACCACATTTTGTTTCCAATGGATAAAGATGAGGCAGATACTTTCGACACTTTCCCCAATGAGTGTAAGAGAAAAAGTATTTGTTATATTATTAGCCATTGTACATAGCAAATGAAATATATATTCTACTCAATAACTAGAATGCATTCAACCTAGATAAAAGAAAAAGCGAAACATAAGAACACATATGTGAATACGTAACGAAAACGAAAATAGAACAATTCAACAAATTCCATATCTGAGAATGGCAGTTTGTTTACGTAAAAGTCAAATGCTAAAATTCCAAGCAGTAGTGAAATAGAAATATATTTTATACAATACATAAAAAGATATCCAAACGTTAGAATTTTTTTGTACATAATATTTTTGTGGTTTTAGTGGCAAAGTGTCCCAGCATATTTTAGGCAGTTTGATGGGTACAAATTTCGCACCACTTCTTCGCACCACTTCTGATCGACATTTGTTGTACTCAAACAAAGCAGAATTCATACAGCCTCTGTTCTCCTAAGCAATAGGCATCTCGTTTCAACTTTACATACAGATACATCGATGCCGTCTGTAAATGTCTACTTTGGTACATTGTTGTTAGTGCCATAGTCATGTGACACCAGTTATTTTCGTATTTTACATTAACGTTACAATTATTCCTTTTACAGTGTAGAGCTCATAAATAAAGTTCCCCGCGGAGGGTTTGACTTAAGTGATATTATACCCTTTTCCTGATGTTGTGCAGCTATGGCACTTTCTACACAGTGTTTGTTCACATTCATGTATGTATGCAGTGCTGAATTATATTAGTTTCGTCTGTATTTTCGGATATTCACGGCGGGTATGGCTAACCAAACAGGAGACGCTTACTCCTCCTAGGCACCTAGTCTCACCTCTGAATTTCAGGGGTCTGTAAATGTCCATTGTAGTACACTGTTGTTAATACCATAGTCATGTGACACCAGGTATTTTCGTATTTTACATTCAGTTACTTATTTTAATGACAAACCAGGGTCCGGCGCCATAAACTGAAAATATATTTAAGTGAAAAATTCATATTCTTCTGTTCATCAATGAATGAATAACTGGGATTTGGATTTTATTTAGTTTTATTCTACTGATAAATAGAATTAAACGATTGTGCATTAAATTTATTTGAACGTTTGATGATGGAATAAATTAAAATGAAAGTTTTGACTTCAGTAAATTCTCAGTTTATGGCTCAGGACCCAGATGATTTCAATTTCTTTATTACCATCTTCCCTTTCCTGAATAGCAAAATACACTCTTTTCCCGTATATCGCGTCTTCATTCCACAGCCTTTAAACCGTATGTCAGAGCATGTTCTGAATACGACAATATTAACTCAAGAGCTAAATTTCTTGCCACGAAACTATTCTCAGCGATATGTTAAGGAAGAAAGAAAAATAACGGTCTCAGCCGTATGACAGAAGTTACCGCGGAAATATACAAAATTTAATGTAATTATATAAGAAAAAATATAGGGACATCACAAATATATTCGATTATAATGCAGGTAGGATCCGGACAAAGGACGGCCATTTGACAACAGTCAATCAATCGGTGTAGTTAACCGGTTTACAGGTCCAACTTCCGACTCACCACAACAACAGAATAATCAAAGGACACATGTATAAAAATATTAATATTCCGCTATATAGATATCAAGGGTCAAAAGTCTCAAGTTGAGAGGTCATAAAAAGATACAAACACGTATAGTATTGCAAGAAAACATAATAGTATCAAAATATATAAAGCGACATCAAAATAAGTAAACAGTGCTTTGCCGGTCTGGAAGCCAGCTTAGACCATTGATATGTAGGAGCCCCAATTAACAGTCAAAGGGGACAAGGTTCATAACCACGTGTCCTATGAAAGATGTTTCAACAAGGCCCGTCATTTCGTCCCCACTACCCAGTTAGTCAGCGTGCAACGATTACGAAAATGTCTGAATAAGGCTGTAGAGGGGGACATAAGAAGTCTTTTTGAGGATCTCTGGGTAATATTGTCTATGACGATGGTGTTTAATAATTTTGAAACCCGACGAAATAAAGTTTTCGGAAGTTTGTATACAAGAACACCGTAGACATTGGGATGGGAAATTCCATTGGATATATACGTATTGTTGAAAAGTGATATTTCGGAATATAAAAGAGGTTCTGAATACAAATTACAGAATTTGAGAAATTCCAAGTCGTCACGTTTATCTTAAATATTTGTTTTAATTTTATTTTTAATTATCGTAATGCTTAAGTTTAAGAAAAGCGGTTCTGTATCACAACCATAAGCTTTGTTTCATTAAAGTTCGGATGGGTATATTTCATATATCTTTCAAACTCAGTGTTATCGATAACTAAGATGTCATCAAGATATCTAAATGTATTATTGAATTTAAAAATCAGATCAAAGCGTTTAGATTTTTTAAAATAAAAGAAAAAAGAGGAGTTACTGGCTCAGTTATGTGGCAGAAGTCACCATTGAGCTATACAATACATGAATATAAATAATATACTAGAACATATAACACATTACAAAAATATTTGATTGTAGTGCAATTACAATACCGACTTAGGACGGTCATTTAATTTGACAAAAGCCAAACAAATGGTGTTTAACCGGTTTACGGGCCCACCTTCCCACTCACCGTAACAGCAGAATAATCAAAGGAGGTACATTTAAAAATTTATAAATAATCCTCCATGTAAAGAACAAGGGTCAAAAGGTATCGCATATTGAGAGGTCATAAAAATATAAACACGCAAGGTATTGTAAAACACATAATGGTATAAAAATATATGCGACATCAACATGATAAACCGTGCTCTGCCAGTCTGAAAGCGAGCTAAGACCCTAGATCTGTAGGAGTCCCGATTAACAGTCAGAGGGGACGAGGTTCAGGACCATGTCTCCTCTGAAAGAGGTTTGGACAGGGCCCGACATATAGTTCCCACCGCCCTGTTAGTCAGCGTGCAACGTTCAAGTAAAAGTCTGCATAAGGCTGTAGAGGGGCAAAATACAAGACCTATTGTTTTTGATGATCTCAATATCATATTGTCTATTTAGAAGACGTTTGACTATTTTATTACATGATAAAATAACGTTATCGGAGCCTTTTATTTTCCTTAGTTTATATACGAGATCACCGTAAAAATTAGGATGGGAAATTCCATTGAATACATACTGTTGAAAAGAAATATTTCCAAATTTAGATAGAAGTTCTGAATAAGATCTGAAGAATTTGCCGAATGTTTTACTTAGCTTGTGATATCTGTAACCCTGAGTTAAAAGTTTAGTAGTAATTTGTAAATTCCGTTTATGAAAGTCCAAAAACATCGGTGCAGCCTCTGACAAATCGAACTAATTGAGATATATAGATACCATATGATGGGAGTCGAGGGACATCGCCATCCAAGTAAGGGGAATTTACAATAGGAAATCCAAAATCCTCACGTTTATCATAAATATTACTATATATTAGGTGGTTGATAATTTTGATGTTTAAATCTAAGAAAGGTATAGATTTATCTCAAGTATAATCTTTATTCAATATGAGCTCTGGTGGATATATTTCTGATATAAATTGTTCGAATTCAGGGTTGTAGATAAGATATTGTTATGAAAGTCCCTGTCATAACAATATCGAAATAAATCTGTTATAAGAGGTGGGCTGTTAGTACCCATAGGAATCCCAACTGTTTGTTGATAAATCTTGCCATCAATTTGCACGTAAATATTATCCACCAATACTCTGTGACTTATTCATATCATAATTCAGCCCAATTCCAGTATTAATATGAAGTATATTGTTTGATCGAAAAGAATCCAGAGTTAATGGACGAACAGAGATTTGTATGGATTCTCTGTTAAGACACTGACATATGAGAGACAACTTCTCACTTTTAATCAAATCATGTGGGAGAAGGTGTATAATGTAGAAAAATAAATTATTGAGATCTGAATAGTTTGGAAATTACGTAAAAAGAGCTTTTCTATAACTTCGCTATAGGTTTTCATATACCAGAAGAAATTGATGTTACTGTTATGAAAGGCGTCATTACAGAATTTAATAATATGATCTTTGATAGCCGTCAGAGCAGACGTAATATATTTAGAACATACAGTGGTGGAGCACTGACTAGAATCAGATATAAAACGTGATTACAGGGATTTTATGTAATTAAGGGAACCAATACATGGTTAGACGATCAGATTTACCAAAGTAATTTTGAAATCTGACATAGGTATGCGGTGTTATGCAAGTTGTTGTCTTTCGACGAAGGGGTTTCAACATATGTTTCAGTAGATTTTAATTAAGTTTGAAGTACATTAACATAATATAGTTTTCAAACAAGTATTATATTACTGCCTGCTTTATCAGACGGCACAAAGACATATTTAGTAAGTAAATCAGACTTACCTGATAGTATATTTGTTTGTTTGAATAAATGAGGATTTTGCGTAAAGTGGTTAAAACGGATATCGATAAGTTTTAGAATCTCATTATTCTAATTTTTACGAACACGAACTTTTACTTTTTCTTTTTTACACCAATGGTTACAGTGTGTTTGTAACGATTGTTATATTTTATCACGACATTTTCGAAAAAGTGACCATAAACTTCATAAAATTTTAGATGTGATTCTATAATAATATAATAACAGGAAATATCTCAAATATCATGTAAATCTAAACTTTTATTGATAAATTTTAACTCAAGATATTGCTGCTTAGGTGGAAGCGACAGAATACATGTACAATGTTTGTTATATGAAAATGAAATTATCATATAAAGACTTAATCAACCGTAATTGCGTAAAGTCTAAGATCAGTAGCCCGTTTCACCGACAATCGTAATCGTAACTGATCCTCTGTCAGCAATGCTAACCGACATTTTGAGATCTGATCATACAAACTAACCATTCCGAACTGTTTGACTGTACTTGATTTGACGTTATATATATACATACAGACATTTGTTCACGTGCACTTCCAACATCTGAAAGTCAGTTCAACCGTCATACCGTGAATGGGATAATTAGATTTAGTGTCCATGTCTCCTTGAACTTGATTATTTGTTGCAAGATTTTTGCGAGGACTTATACTATTCCTGGGCATTTGGTCTCACCTCAGTTTAATTGGATGTCGCATTTGTCTGAATGTGACAATTCACACAATATTGTCCTTTTCCATGGACTTAGAGATGTGGATAACCCTTCGATACTTCTTCCTTGTTTGCTTGAATAAGATTATCCAATCAATTTAGACATGATAATAAAATGTATGCAGCACTCAAAACAGTATCAATTGTAGCGAGTAATGAGTTTAAACTGGTTAAACACATCAATTCAGTGACTGTTGTTACTTCAATTGGTAGTCTATGTCTATGATGATATTTCTCATACAGCTGATATAGATGTATTCTTTCCTTTCTTTTATGAAAATACAAAAAACAATGACCAATGCATTTTAATAACAAGTCATTTATATATTGCCTAATTGTCAAAAATGTGGTGTACAGGTACAAAGACAGATGCAATTTAATTTTTACAAACACCAACAAAAACAGTTTACAAGGTATTTAAACATAAAAAACAGATCACGTGTTACAATATGACTACGTCACCCCAAAGAAACGCTATAAACTACTGCTTATTTTCTTTTTACAAATTAAAGGTACTCTTTGATACAAGAGGAATGAAGGAATAACACTGGTTTTCATAAAATAAGAGTGGATATACATGGTATGTTTGATATATACTTAAATTGATAATGTTAAACTTTCCATCGTCCTAAAGTAAAGCATTATGAATAGATTTTTATTTTTATTTTATAATTTTCGACATATATACATATATTAGTGTTTGTGTTCAATCGTTTCCTTTTTATAGATAAAGTGGTAAAGACCTGCATGTTTCCCATATGGAGCCGTCTGTACATTTGGTGATTGTACTTGTGACTTTGGCATTTCCTGCCACAAGCGCCACTTGGACAACTAGTAAGGAATCATCTGAACTTCATTGCAAGCTACTAGCATATAATGCCAGGGGTTGTATCATGAAGCAAGATTCTGAATTATGCTAGGTTTCAATTAATTCATATAATACTTTAGCCAGTTTCGTTCTAAAATTACTCATGAAAAAGTCGACATTTAAAGTATGATATATCATTTTTTTTCTGTATAATGCATTAGTAGTGAAATAACAACAGAAATAAACTTGTCAGATTTTGAAGTGATAGTTAGCATCGTCAATTGCAGGAATTCATTGTATCTAAATGCTCAAGGATAGATCTCGCCAGAATAAAATGCCAAGAACCTGAAAATTAGATATAAGCAAATTTTAAGAGCTCTTTTTACACATATGTTTTCACATTTATAGAAAGCATTTTATATGAAAACATTTTACCTACAAATATTAGTTTTAGATTATGTTTTTATGTCTTTTACATATGTACGTAGAGTACCGTAGATTTTTATTGTTAAACTCTATAGATATATTAAACAATCGCTGGTTTTACAGTTCGTTTAATTGTCAGTTTCAATTGATTTCTGATATAACTTACTAATATGTGACAAAGTTTGCCTTGTCTGTCTTAAATGAAATTATCACAGCGCATCTGACAAGTCGATGTGGGATGGCACCTGATATCACCTTTAATTTAATTTGATTTAATTACCGTCAGTTTTAGTGTTTCCTGAAACCCACACGCCATGTAAGTTTCCCAAGCGCCCAGGAGTATATTTTTGTCTGCTGTCTGTCTATACGTCGTTACACTTTGTGACACATTCCTTTGACACTAGACGGTACTTCTCTAGACATTAATACCATTTCCAGTGTAGTATCTTATACATATACAGCTTTTTTTCTTATTCAACGGTTATGTGTTTAGTTATTTTAATTATGTGTATTACGTTTATGTTTACCTTTACTTTCATAATTAACTTATTTTTTTAAACTCGGTTTCAGGTTGTACATTTCCTATTGAGTGGGACGGACTGTGGGATAAATCACAGAATAATGCGTATGGGAGTTCCTCGATGCGATTTGACTGGAACAGTTCTTCCATAACGTCTGGATTGTATATGTTTGGAGAGATTAATGCTTACGGTCCCTGGAGTTGTGTAGCAGAAAATAATGATTCGAATCGTATGTTGTTCAAGTAAGAACATTTTATTTTAATGAATTATTGATGTTTATACATTTATACATTTATGGTCCAGCCATGAGAGAAACAGAAAAAGAATGAAAAGCGCATTTTGCTCAGCTATATGAAAGAGAAAACGGAAGACATCTGACAAAGCTGTATGGCATAAATCACCAAGGACTTGCAAACAGAAAATGATAATAGTAGAATATACACGGAACGACAAGACAAAAATATTCGACTGTGCTTCGGTTCCGATACCGACTTAGGACGGTCAATTGAAGTAACAAAAGTCACTCAATTGGTGTGGTTAACCGGTTTACGGATGCCCACCTTCCCTCTCAACGCAAACACAGCACAATCAAAGGACACACATTTAAAAATTTATATCATCCTCCTTATAGAGAACAAGGATCAACAGGATTCTCAAAGAGAAGTCATAAAAATCTATTACACACGAAAAAAAATTAATAGAATAATATGTTGCTACAAAAACATGTAAGAAGACATCAACTTAAGTATACCGTGCTCTGTCCTTAGTAAGCGAGCTCAGATCCTTAATCAATAGGAGTCCCGCTTACAGTCAGAGGGGACGAAGATCAAGACCTTGTCTCCTCTGAAAAGATTTGGACAAGGCCCGCCATATAGACCCCACCGTCCTGTTAGTCAGCGTGCAGCGCTCAAGTAAAAGTCTGCAATGGGTTGTAGAGGGATCCAATACAAGAGTTATGGTCTTAGCGATGATCTCGGGTTCATACTGTCGATGTCGAAGGCGTTTAATAATTTTAGAACCAACCGATATGAAATTATCGGAACCTTTGACCCTTCTTAGTTTGAACACTAGATCACCGTAGAAATAGGGATAGGAAATTCCGCTGGATACATATGAGAAAAGTTTCCAATGACGTGGAGAGAAAAAAAATTTACATATAAAAGAAAAAAGAGGAGTTACTGGCTCAGTTATGTGGCAGAAGTCACCATGGAGCTATAAAATACATGAATATAAATAATATACTAGCACATATAACACATTACAAAATATTTGATTGTAGTGCAATTACGATACCGACTTAGGACGGTCATTTAATTTGTCAAAAGCCAAACAAATGGTGTGGTTAACCGTTTAACGGCCCACCTTCCCACTCACCGTAACAGCAGAACAATCAAAGGACGTACATTTAAACAATTTATAAATAATCCTCCATGTAAAGAACAAGGGTCAACAGGTATCGCATATTGAGAGGTCATAAGAATATAAACACGTAAGGTATTGTAAAACACATAATGATATAAAAATATATGCGACATCAACATGATAAACCGTGCTCTGCCAGTCTGAAAGCGAGCTAAGACCCTAGATCTGTAGAAGTCCCGACTAACAGTCAGAGGGGACGAGGTTCAGGACCATGTCTCCTCTGAAAGAGGTTTGGACAAGGTCCGTCATATAGTCCCCACCGCCGCCTTGTTAGTCAGCGTGCAACGTTCAAGTAAAAGTCTGCATAAGGCTTTAGAGGGGCCAAATACAAGACTTATAGGCCTTTTGATGATCTTAATGTCATATTGTCTATTTAGAAGACGTTTGACTATTTTATTACATGATAAAATAACGTTATCGGAGCCTTTTACTCTCCTTAGTTTATATACGAGATCACCGTAAAAATTAAAAGCATCACAAAACAATGTAATGTCGTGGTACCGACTTCAACAGCAAATAAAAAGGCCTTTGCCATTCAATTGTAGTTAAGCGGTTTACGATGTATTGAAGAATACCGCCACTATGTAAATTGGTATAAAATTGATGTGACATCAAACAAAGAAATCTACTTCTGTCCTAGTATGATATTTGCTACATTTTACCATTAAAGCTCTATTTGTGTGTCTCTAGTTTGTGTTACTTTTACGCCGAGTGGTCAGTATTGTAACTGTCATGCAGTATTTTTGCAATGTCTATTTCTGCCATTATTTGACTATAAGCATGATTTATTTCCATGTCCCTGGTGATTTATGTCATACAGCTTGGTCAGGTGTTTTCTGCCTTCCCTGTCTATAGCTTTATCCAGATTTATCAGGATTGGCGTACTGCCGAGATTGAGAATTAAAAAGCTACAATATTCTTTTATCATCAGGTTCAAATCTGTGTTCAAAGACACCAATATGACAAAAGTATTATTCTTCAAGAGTATCATATCATTAAAGCTTCGAATGATTATTCGTTTACACGTAAAATATTTTTTTGTTAGACGTGAAATAATTAGGATTAGATTCGGCTCCGGGAAATCCTACTATGTCCCTTTAATTCTTCAATGTCAACTATGCCCTTTCAGAAGTGATTCACAACCAGAAATCTGTTCTTGTTAATTTTAGTTTAAACAAAAGTAAAATAGATTTAGACCTACCTTAAATATATATAAATAAACACAAATTTCTACAATTTTAATCTGAACTTGCCAACAAAAATTCTATTAATAATTTAATACAGTGTACTCTAGAAGTGGTATTAATTAAATCTGGATCTTTGAAAATTTTTAAAATTTGTTACAACTCCTGAAGCCCACTCAATAAATTCATTCTGTCATTTGATATTTTTACACTTTACATAACATTAGCAATTCTGCATTGTATCCTGGTGCCTGGTGGTCACCTGTAAACCTCGCACTATAATAAATCATGGGCTATCGTTGCATTGGTTTCATCCATCGCTTTTACACTACATCAAAATTATATGGTGGACTTCGGGATCTGAGGCAATTCGAGATTCCACTTTCAAGAGTTTTATATTTCTGATCTTCTATTACAAGCTAATCATCTTGAACCATTTTTACTTTTAATGAGACTTTTGTTCATGTACATTTCCGACATAGGAGTTACAGTTCAACAGTATACATACATACATACATACATACATACATACATACATACATACATACATACATACATACATACATACATACATACATACATACATACATACACACATGCAAAAATACATACATACATACAAATACATTCTTACAAAACCTCTTTTTTAAATGTTCTAATTTTAGAATTAGCATGATAAAACTTTGCACTGTTATGTACCAATATCGAAGAAATACCAAACCGTTAATCATTCTCAAAGTCCAAGGACAGATACAAAATCGTGTAAGTTTCAAAAAGGAACTGTTGTGAATCCCGAAATACTGAAAATTTCCGAGGTGAGACCAGGGTCTGGCGCCATAAACTGAGAATATACTTAAGTCAAATATTTCATTTTAATTTGTTCCATTAATAAACATTCAAATGAATTCTCATGCAGAATTGTTTAATTCTATTTATCAGTAAAATAAAACTAAATAAAATCCAAATCCCAGTTATTAATTCACTGATGAACAGAAGAATATGAAATTATGACTTAAGTATATTCTCAGTTTATGGCGCCAGACCCAGGTGCTCGGGGAGATTAAGCGTCTCCTGTCTGCATACATCACCCGTCACAGCAGTTCTCAAGAAACATGTCAAAATCAAGAGTTTTGATTACCTAATTGTACATACGAAAGTACAAAACTGGTATACAAAGTCATATTTGGTGTTCACTGAACAGATCATTTAGTCGCATTCAAGAATATCATCAATCATTCTAGAAAGAGGCACATTATATTTTCGTACAAGATCCCCATAGCGACCGTAGAACTTCCTCAGTGACGATTTCAGACGTTCTTTAACATATCCCTGCATGAGCAACTTAGTGGCAAGTCATTGGCCCTTGGAATAAAGCCGTCGTATAGAAAACAGGCCCTTGTGTACCTTAAGCTGAGATTAAAAAACTCCATAGGCAGGTGAGGACGGGATATTGCCGCAAAGAAACGGGAAGTTAGCTATTTGGAAGTTAAAATCGTCACGTTTGTCATACAGAGAGGTGTTCAAATGACCATCATTGTCGAAAGTTAAAAATATATCCAGATACGAAGCGGAATTATTGCTCTCGGTTGTCTCTTTCATCTCAAGTTCATGGGGATAGATTTCATGTATGTAATCCTTAAAGTTAAGATTACTGATTGACAATACGTCGTCTATATATCTATATGTAAAGTTAAACTGAGATGCCAAGCTTTTTCTGCCTGTGGAGAGCATGTTTTGAATAAATTTCGCCTCATACGAATATAAGAAAATGTCAGCAAGAAGGGGGCGCAGTTAGGAATGCCAATGATTTGCTGAAAAACGTTCCCTCCAAACACCACGAAAATTTTGCCTATTAAAAATTCCAGCATTTTAATCTTCGGTATACTGGTGTTTTGCATCAGACTGTTCTTTTACAAAATATGTATCTTCCCGCCCAATGACAAGATATTTATATCTACGATTTCCATTTTTATGGAAAAAAGAAATTCGAATAATTGTAGCAGGTCTGTTTTTGAACTTTTGATGCGGAATTGTGGTGTGGGGCATGGAGAAGTCAAGATTTGATGCTGAAAATATTATTAAATTTCGGAGATTTTAGATTCTCTAAAAGTTCATTAGAATTCTTGAGGATTTTACATCTGATTTATTCCGCTTCTGGAGTATGCGGTATCACGATGTTTATAAGGGGTTTTGTGCTTTTTGGAATCCAATAAATATAAGGTAATTCAAGGCCAGAGTTTGTCTTGGTGATTCCAAAAGACTCGAGGATAGATTTATGTTTTTGAAGTATTTCAGAAATAGATAAATTTGTTTGTGTGTATGTTGGATTTCCAGGTGCAGCGTGTAATCCAAGTTCCTCTAACAGACAATTAATGTAAAATCTTTTGCAAACGAAGGTATATATTTTTTGCAGCTTTGTCAGCTGGGACCATAATGAAATGTTCGTGGAGTTCAGAGAGTTCTCTGGCTACATCAGGGTCATTAAATAAAGACTCGTGTCTGGTTCTTACCGAATGCCTGAGACGCTCTTTTCTTCTTTTGAGTAGTTCTCCGATGGATTTCATCCACTTGGAGAGAGTGTCAGGCTCCACTTCTTCCCTTTTGACCATCTCCTGACATATCTCTCCCATGCATCCCTAATAGTTTCGAAATTTTCACACCATGTGAACGAATGGGACTCTCTATATTTAGGACCTTTCGTATGGAGGTCTTGTAATTTCCTGTTATGGACTATATTGAGGTCACCAGTTACAGTATGGCCGCATGGAGGGTAAAGATACTTTTATCGGGCACATGTACATGGTGGAAGGTCTTTTGGAATGTTATGTGAATCAAGACACTCTAAAACACTTTTATAATTAAATGTTTTAGAGGACACAGAAGATGTATAACTGTAAGAAAGACAAGGCGCCTCCTGATGTTTGAAATATAGAGATATTTTATCCTTGACTAACCTATGGTTCAAAATGCTACTCAAATTAAGAGCATCAATCCCCTTATTTGCAAATTTCATTCAAGGAAGGGGCGAATGTTATCACCAATAAGTATATCGGTTTTAACTGCCTTGAAAAGTCTGCTAGACGATATGTCCATAATGATGCCCTGCATTCGATATTGTGGGGAACTACAGTTGGTAAAATGTACAAATTTCAAGAAAAGAATTTTGTAGATGAATAGAATTAAGCCCCAAATTAAAGACAAGATCATATGCTTCTGGTATTTTTAAAGTATAAAAGAGTATGAATAGATCAATAGCATAATATCTTATTAATTATAAAAGATAGTTAATGAGCAACTTTATGCTGCAATCAACAAAATAAATAAATTTATAAGATTTTATATGATATTCCAGTATTTTAATAATTGTTATGAAATAAAGGAAAATTAAAAAAGAAAGAAAGAAAAACAAGGTGTAGATGTCGGAGATCTTTTTCTTGTTCATTCCTAAAATTTTGCAGAATATTCTTATATGAAACATTTCAGTATAAAATTATTGATGGTGGCCAACCTTACAAATAGAAAAATGACATCTAAACATAGCCACATGTTGATATAAGAACATAAGTACTGACCCGAAATATATATTCTGCAAATTTACTGTAAAAATATTGAAATACATAAAAGATTATGGAGTATCTCCCTCATGCATTGTTTTGTCCTTAAATGGGTTCCCTTTTTCCTTAATGCTAAGGCAGTTTGATATCGAGTCTGCTCTACAAGTAGTTATGCTTTCGATTTCTATCCTTTAGAACTTGAGTATAAATGAAGAAACATGTCCTTTTGAAATGTGCATATGATGCACAAAATTAATACAGGTATTCATGTTGTGATAAATATTCAGTATTTGATGATAATGGTTTTGCAACACCGACTAAAGGCGTCTAATCATTGTTACTTGATTGGCGTGATCAACAGTTTAAAAATGATTTTTAGAGATTTTAGAAATTATTTAACTGTGTCCTATGTATATATAAAACGAATAAAGAAGAAGAAATAGAACTTAGAGCAAGAACAGTTTTGCTAAAGAGCGAGTATGATAGAAATATAAAATCCTCAACAGTTAGAAATATTTATAATAAACATAATTACAAATAACAATATAGAAGAAAGCAGGAAGACATCGGACTCAGTCGTATGACAAAAGTCATCAGAGACAGAAAAGCAAAAAATAAGGAAAAAATGTGCATGTTCGAGATAATGGTAGTCACGATTCGTAACGGAGAAAGTAATATATGATTTTGTTTAATTAGAAACAACTACAATGGTTGTGCTTAGCTGAGAAGGTATTACCACGAACTTTTGTGCCAGATGTGTATATTGTGATATCTAATTGGACTTTATTTTGAAATCGGTAAGACCAATTTTGACTTCACTTTCGTACACATATAAAGCGAGCGATCTGTACGTGCGGCAGCTAATCTGGCCACAGTGATACAACAGTAATAATCAGTTCTCTGTTTAATAGTATGTCCATAAGCCTATCGTCTAAACGTAGGTTATCCTCAAACAGCAGTGCTTCTTTACCACCTATCCATCAAATCTTGAAAAAAACACGAGACCATTCAAATACACCTTCCATTCGCGAATTAGTGATATGGCAGACCAAAGTCCTAAGCTAACTGCACCCCAGTTTATTACGCAGAGTTATCCTCAACATACATTCAGGCCAGAATATGGTGCCATTACATCGACACCAGTCACCAATCATATGCCATCGCCCTCTCCATCAATATCTGAGTATGATATTAACCAGATTGTCACTCGCACTGCCCTCATGGTTAAAGATATCATGAAAGAGGTGGTTAATGCACACGGTAGCCCTACACGACGGCTATAGCCGACTGGCAGAGGAAAACAAAATTCTACATCAAAAGAAATGTATGTACGCAGAGACTGCATAACGCTATTTGGGGTGTCCGAAGACAAAACAGACATACATGACATTGGAAAGGCTCTCGATATTCCAATAAAGCCATCTGATATTACGGTATCACAACGAGTAGAGCCAAAACATCCTCGTAAACCCCGTCCCATCATCGCCAGGCTACGAAATTATTCCTTGCGCCATCGCCATTTGAAAGAAAGCAGGAAGTTACGAAAGGGCATGTCAAGCGTACATGTGAACCAGGATCTGACCAAAAGTAGAGCGAAGACGGCATCCGACGCTCGACTGCTAGTTAAATTCAGCGAGGCCAAATCTACTTTCATCTGGGACGATGGGATATTCGTCATTAATCTGACCGAGAAGAAACACAAGATCATGTGTCTTGATGACTTGATGAAAGTCCGTGAACTTCTTCAAGCTAACACATAAATTGCTTGATTCATAACAACACGTGCTTCTGTTTATCAGTAATATAAGAACCGCCCCGGAAGTTCCATTCACCAATCAATCATCCTTATTCAGTTGACTTCAACGTCGAACTCCGATACGTAATTGTAGCCAGCCAATCAAATCCATTGTGTACACGTCAAACCCCGATCTCAACCTCGAATCCCATAGTGTATTGAAAGGGACATATATGTTTGTCACATGCCATTTAAGGTGTTTTCTTCAATACCTTTTTACTTCAATGAACTGTTATCATTGTAATATACGCTACACCCCATCTTTTATTCTTCTTCCTTTTCTTTTTCTTTTCACAATTCCACACAGAATTAAGCAGTGTTTTCTCATACCATATATCAGAACCGAAATATCCATATATGTCTCAATGTTATCCTATTCTACTCTGTCAGTATGACGTGAGGGACATCCAAGTAACTTAGTTACATGACGCCTCAATAGCTGAATACAGAGCTAGGAGAGCCTTACTGCCGTTCTCGCTATTGCTTGTTTATATCAATGTATCCTCGCATTGTTAATGTATTATCTCCATTATTTTTACCCCGAATGTTACTTCTGTATGGTAATAAGGAAAGTAACCCTGGTCCAACAATTTAATTTACTCCCCTTCTTCCTCAACGTCATCGTCTCGTGACTCTACACATCCGATCTGAAAATAAGACAGAATTCTCAGTAGTCCTCTAAAATAATCAAAGTTTAAACAATAAACTAGACATTCTTTCCAAGGAACTTAAAGAATTCGACATAATCTTCTTAAGTGAAAAATGGTTACAAAGAATATGGAACATATAAATTTTGTGCACCATATGCGCATTTCGACAAGTTATGTCTCTTCAGTGATGCTCGTGGCCGAATGATTAAGTTATGATGTCCCTGACAACACACGTCTAAACACAGGTTTAAATTCCCATACTCTCACGTAAAAACCGATAGGACAGGGGATGGAATATCCGTGTGCATCAAAAACAGTATACACTCGGTGTGCCGTCCGGAACTAGAAGTAAATGGTATAGAATATGTATGGGTCGAAATTGTTTTTTTTTAAACTTAACGAATATTACTTGGATCACTCTAACCCCCCTAATAGCCCTGTCTACCAATGGAATCTAATACAGTATTCCATAGACCTCGCGTCTAACACTGGATCCGACATCAGACGTAAACAATAATAAAGATCCCCCTTCTGTCCGGTTACCAACCGAAGCCAAATTAGATGACATCTTAATAATACCTACTGATGTTGAATATATCTTAAAGACCCTAGAAGTGTCTAAAGCCAATGGGCCCGATCTTATAAATCCCATTCTTTTAAGTGAAGCAAATTCTGAAATTATTACATCATTGTGAATTATATTTAATAAGTCACTTACCTCAAAAACATTATCCCAAATTTTGGAAACTTGCCAATATAATAGTGACCCTTCACAAGTAAGTTTACTCAATATTCTAGGGGAAGTCATGGAAAATGCGTGTATGAATATTCATATAATTATCTCATTGATAATAATATACTATCTGAAAATCAGTCTGGATTCAGATCTAAAGATTCTACAGTTAATCAATTAATATTTATTTGTAATGATATTGCCAAATCCCTAGACCAAGGTAAAGATATCCGCAAGATTTTCTGTGATATTTCGAAGGTTTTCAATCGTGTATGGCATTTCTCCAGCATTTCTCTGCTCTCTTGTTCCTCCTCAAATTTCCCATACCCTTTTTCATATGAAATAATCAAAATCTTCAGCAAATTCACTGTCTGACATCACTCGTTCTTACCAAGTTCTGTAAATGATTGGAATCGCCTTTCCTCCGCTACCAAGAACGCTATCTCCGTAGCAATACTCAAAACAAAAATATTGCATACGTCATTAATTCCTAAACATTTTAATTCTGGGACGCAAAATGGACAAATATTACTAGCTAGAATGCGAATGAATAAATACGGACTAAATGAACGCAAATTGGTTCCCTCCCCTTTGTGTTCATGTGGTATGATAGAAACTACCAGACACTACTTATCTGTATGTCCGTTATTCAATGAGCTACGTGTAGAATACATTCATTCCATGAATATTCAAACAGATTAAAAAACCCTGTTATTTGGTGACTGCATTTTATCAGAAGAACTAAACGAATACATTGCTAAATCAATTCAAAGTTATATGTTAAAGTCAAATCGATTTAACATAAAAGGATAGCAACACTTGCATTATTATTATTTTTCAGATATATAAATACCGATAACTTCTATTCTTACAGAAACCCCCCATCTTTCTCCCCACACCATATCGCAACTCCCCACCCCGACCCCAACCTAGATATATATATAAGGATCACTAACCATAGACCCTTTAACAATAACTGCGGGACTAACGCGTTGGAGGAAGAATAGTTACCTTTCCCGTACAAATTTCGACGTCATAATTAGTCATTGATTGTGTATAAGATATTATTATTAGAATTTTATTTATATGTGGTGTCTTTGAGTAAGAGCACTATGTACATCATTCACAACATTTCTGTGTAAACTATCACATAACAACATTACATATTTGCAATATGTCACACGATCCCTTCCATTATTCTAAGCCTTCGAAGCCAATGTACACTTCCCTGTCATCTCGCCATCACTATCACTTATAATCTGCCAAGTATCATAATACTCGTTGGTCTACGTCTTGTTCGTCGTAATAATGACATCCATCATAATTACAACCATTTTCGTGAAACTATAAACTAGTTTAAGGTAATTCGAACCCACCAAGTCTTTGTTTGGACGTCTCCCGCTGACATAACGTTAGCTCCAATCGCGAAAAAACAGCTTACCTTGAAATTTACGGAATTCGATGCCACCTTTTTAGGTCTTTTCCATTCTCCGGTTTTATTTGCAAGATATCTACCTTTGTAAGTTTGGGGATATCTCCAAACGTAGGTTTCACGATGCCATTTTTTATCTTTTATATTTTTTTTTTTCTAAAATTGACGGAGATATCATACAGGTGTTTAGGTGTTTTCTGTTTTCTAAAACATCTATAAGTTCTAACGCAGTGTAGAAGCACTGATTAGATAACCAGACAAAATGCATGCATATTAAAAATTTACATGTAGTAAACTTATTAATTCTTGATACTCTTGTTGGTTAGTCAGTTAGTCAGTATGTTAGTTAGTTAGTTAGTTAGTTTAAAATTAGTTAGTTTTGCATGTTTGTGCATCAGTTTGTTGAAGCTACGTTTCCGTTGTATCTTTTAATTATGTGTAGGGCTCTGTCAATGAATTGAATTATATAATGTCTAGGTGTGAGCAAAATAGCTTTAATTTGCAATTTTATCCGTAGGTCACCAGCATATCAGTACAGCTACTCTTACATGAGTTCAACGCAGAAGGACGCCTACATATGTATCGAATGGAGCAAGGAAGAAGCATTCATGTATAAGTACTCATATCAAACAGGTATAATGAGAGACACAGAAAGGAATATAAACAATACTTGTCTAGGAGCAATTTTAAATTTTACCGAAAAATAGAATACAAAACGTCAAATATTATGACTAGATATAAAGTAAACACCACTAGAAATGTAAATATGTATAAACAATTTATTATAATACATAAAATGCTAATTTACTTATTAATTTTAGATGAAACTGCTGATACTATAGGAACAAATGTGTACACAGTACCAGTAAATACTTCTATGAGCCTCGATGATATGGAAAGGATATGCACACACTATTACAAACCTACGCCTAAAGACCATGAGTTTTATCTTCTTTTCAAAAGAGGTAAAATATGATAGGAGAATTACGTTACAATTTTTGATGACAATTGGCATAAAACTATTTACTTTTGTGTCCATATTAATTTAATTTGTGGCTGTATAAACATAGAGATTACAGAACAATTATTCTCATTGATAATGATACAAAACCAGCAACAATTGTACGAAAATTAAACTACGATAATAAATAAAATAAACTAATACAATACAAGCATAGTATACACAATAACCATGATTAACGGACCATAGAAAGAAAAGGCGAAGCAATTTGTTGGAGGCTGTAACGATCTCCTGTTTCGCTAGACTTATATATCAAGAATACCAAAAGCAATACAGATAATACACATACACAAGATGTAGCTTTGAATAAAATGTACAGAAAACATAAAAGCCACTCTACATGGATATAAATACAAGGCAAGAGAGAAAACTGACGACATCTAACAAAGCTGTATGACAAAATCAATAAAGAAATGCACACAAAACATGATAATAGTAGAATATGTTATGTACTCTGTGGATTTGAATATGTTCTTCTTGAATATGTATTGAATAGCTCCATGGTGACTTCTGCCACATAACTGAGCCAGTAACTCCTCTTTTTTTCTTTCAGAATCACATGATTTTAAAATTGTTATCGCTTCCTTTAAGGTAAATCTGGTGACAAGGTAGACACTTTGGACCTCAGTATTTTCAGTCTTGAGGATGACTGTAAGAAAATTTATGAAAATGCTCAATTCTTGCACAACACTAATGCGGGTTTGCATGTTCTCAACAACAATCTACTAAGCAATGGCCTGCGAAAATATTCTAAAATCAATCATAAGAAATATATTGTGATATAGAATATTTTTAAGAAGATTTGAGCGTTGTTCTAAACACACTACATAATTTTTTTTTTCACACATTCCTTTTTAAATGTTATGTGCAATAACGTATATCTGATTACTTATATGACAGGTTATGTATTTCAGACGAAATATTTGAAGCACATTTATGTCCTAATCCGATGAGAGGAGTGTTCAGAAGTCAAGCTCCTTTGACGAGTTCCGGATATTCCTATCATGCAGATTTGTGTTCCAGTAGAACAGAAGTCAGGATTGAAAGGTTTTATCACAGTTACTATTCGGGAAGTAATAGTAAGTTTAAATTACTATTGTTTTGCATATCTATAATTGATCGATTTTTGTGGAAAGAAGGATGTTGTGACCAAAACAAATGGACGACAATAAGTAGTGAAGGACAATCTCTATTTATTTACTCACTGGTCTAGGTCCCCTTTGCCAGTGATAAGGCATACAAATGTTCTCGATTATATTAGTTTCTCATCACATTCAAAGAAACAGCTTCCTAGTTTACTGGAGTAGAAAATAAGCATTATAAGCACCTCCATAAATGGATCTTTACCCTTTCTATTAAATCAGTTAGTAACAGATATGTTGCACAAGCAATTGTGACTTCCGGAATATGGAACCTGAGCATCACAGAAGAAGCATTTGTTGAAATGTGCATAATAACTATCAAGAGATATGTACCAGTATTTATTTAAAGCACCATATACACATTACAACAAATACTGTCTAATCTGTGATGTTAATTGATGCACTACATTAATTTTATATAAACAATAACAACGTTTCTAACTTTTTGTAGCCTCATATGGAAGTACCGAATGGCAATGTATGTATTCACACTATTCCGGAGATTCGGTATATGTCATTGCTAGGATGAATACATCGAACAGTTACTGGTATTATGGTAGCAGCACCATGTGCATGGTAAGATATTACCAAAGCAAAAGTATTACCTTAATTGTATTTATCTTAGTGGTTGTAAGTATTGTACATATCGTCCGTGATAATATAAAAGTAATGATAATTGTATATATAGTCCCTGATAATATAGATGTGTACCCTTTACTATATGCGGTTGAATAAAATACGAAAGTAAAGTAAGAAGATTTAGATAGTTAATTTGCATTGTGACCTTCACCGAATTGGACTTTTCCATATAACTGTTGCGACGGGTGCTTTATGCAAACAGGAGACGCTCAGTCTTCCCGGGCATATGGTCTTACCCCGGAATGTTGCATTTTCCGGGGTTCGCAACGGTTTGTATGGGACAATTCCATAATTTAGCCTCCCCTCTTAGACTTCGACACTGGATAACTAATCGGTACTTCTTCGTTGTTGATTATTATAGGACTGCTGATAAAGAACTGGTTAATACATTGCGCTGAAACTCACTTTAGCTTCACACTTCTGCAATTCTTATGATTTGATATTCTGCACAGCAGAAAACAATCATTTGTGTGAAAAGGCAGTTTTAAATTCATCATAAGACGTCTTTTCACATTTATTTTCCCATATGAGCTTTCAATTTTCAAAGTGTCCTGTATCGTAATAAAACAAATCGACTAGCCTCTTTCCTTGAGTCTTCATAATGACGTAAGATGGAGTGTGAATTTTTAAAGAAAAAATTGTCCGAATCATTTTTAAAAAAAATTAAACATCAATGTTTTATGTCTTGCAGGAATACACCACTGCTGGTCACTTAAGGATATGTGATCATACACCATACTCGTATTATTCGCTTAACTTGACCATCAGAGATCGTAAGTCATAATAGAATGTAAACCTAATAAAGAGAAATGGAAATTCAGTATTATGGGATGCTCTGTTAAAAAACTGGATGATTTACTGGATCTATTACTCTAACTAATTTAAAGGAAAATGTTTTCAAAAACATTAGATATAATGTAAAATACAGTATTGAAAACAAAAATCCATTGATGGTGTTGCTTCGGTACCTGCAGTATAAAATATAAAATAGAAAGGAGTGACTATCACTGGGCAATCACAACAATGAACTGAATAACTTATTCATGATCTCCTGATAATCAAAAATATAAGTTACATCTTCACCCACGTAATAAAATAAATAAATAATACAAATACGTTTTCACTTGTATTACTATTTTTTTTTCTTTTACTTGTCAACTCCTCAAAGAATTAGAAGATAACGATAACTTGCTGCTTGTATTTTCCACATTTCCGGCCTGTAAACGTTTAACAAATTGAAATTTTGGATGACACAATATATTATCATCATTAACAGTGCAGTTTGTAAAGCTAATTGGGCCGCTTATACATATTATGCCAACACATTAACGTTAACTTTGCATTTTACTGTAAATATAAACAGCGATAAATATGTTTAAAGTGGCACTTCCACTTATCTTGAAAGTAATAGCCACCAGCATATTGTTGTGTATGACATCTGCGTCGTCGGCATGTTTGAAGTTGCTACGTGATTTATGTCTATGTTGGATACATCCTCTAATATGTCCTGTATAACACAACTTCAGACTTTGGCATAGAATCTGCATTGTGCTGGATCCACTAGAGATGAAACACTTGAGATACGCTACATTGTTGATATTGACATTTATACCGGGATTAATACAAATTCAAACATACGACATGAAATCAACTTCTTACGAGTATATGCCTCAAGGATCCTCTCACTATCCAATTAGAATTATATATATATATATGGGGGATGTTTCATGGAAATTAATTTTTCTCAGTGTTTATATATATTTATTTTTACTTCTTTTCATTTCAGGGCAATGCCGTAAGTAAATCTTTTCCTAACACGTAGAGTATTATATTCATAAAACTTTTTTTCATATTTTGTAAACGATAACAATTTATTGTAAAGAATACAATTAACTTAAAATTAACATTGTTTCGTAATTTTCAAGTTCTGGTTATAAATATCTCAATTTAAGCCATTGCAGTGAAAGAAAGTGTGTACTTCTATTCCTCTAACACTTCTATATTCTAAAACATGAAGCTGCAGTGTCCTTTGTTTATAACTTTAAAATGTTTCACCATCACATCATCACAAAATTCTTGTGACGGAGTGTCGATGTGTTATGATTTTGGGGGGTTTTTTTAACCTTTCCTGACATGACGTCTATGTGAGTAAGTTATATCTGTTACCTATTTCAACAACACGAAGATGCCTCATTGGGACAGTGCGAGTATCCGTCTTTTATCCATTAAAACAGAAATTGGAAAGATCCAGAGCTATAACAACATTACTATAGATATTTTCGTGATATTTACACACAAGAAAATAGCAAATATGGCAACATTTGAAAAAAAAATTATTTTAGTGTCCATGCGATAAGTACACGCATATGTTGTCGTGAGATTAAAGATACTTTAAAAATAATTCTAAAAGTATATAGAGGAAAGCAACAATGACGCAACTGTATAACAGAGGTCGCCACAAACATGTAGGGCAAACAAGAAATAGCATATAAAAATATCAGAAAAATATTTGATTATTAAGCATTTGTTGTACCGACTTAAGACGGTCTATTGGAAAGATTAACGTAACTCAGTTTGTGTGGCTAATCGGATTACGGGTTTTATCTGGCCACGCAAACCACAGTACGATCCTCCATATAGGCAAAACAAAAATAATAATAAATATTAAGAAAAACAAATAAATATATATATATATATATATATAAAATAATAATAAATAAATAAAAACAGTACATAACAAAAAAGAAAACAAGAAAACATTTTTCATAGAAATACATATCAGTTTATCCGCGTTCACATCATTTAATAAGTAATTTATTTTAATAATTATTGTATAATTTCAACCAGAATGTGCACAAGGAACATGGGGTGAAGACTGTGCTCAAAGCTCAAATTGTGATTCAGTTGGAACGTATTCTACTGATGTAAATGACGGAACCTGTCATTGTAAAGCAGGATGGTCCGGAAATGATTGTTCTGTAGATATTGACGAATGTACAGACACCCCGCATCTCTGTGACGTACATGCTGATTGTGTAAATACCATCGGTTCATATCAGTGCAGTTGTCATTCTGGGTTTGTTCCAACTCTATCCGGCGAATGTGGTAAGTACATAGTTATATATAGTCAATTGAAGAATGTCTTATTTTTATGAAAGATTATAAATATCGTTTTAAGAGATTATATTATGATATGCATTATTTATAAGATTTAGCTTACAGAAATGATTTTCTAGGCTCTTTATATATATATATATATATATATATATATATATATATATATATATATATATATATATATATATATATATATATATATATATATATATATATATATATATATATATATATATATATATATATATATATATATATATATATATATATATATATATATATATATATATATTGGGGTTTTTTTTTTAAATTTATTTGTTTTGTTTTGTTTTGTTTTGTTTTGTTTTGTTTTTTTTGCATTTATGACCATTTAACATGTGGCGCACACTTCTCCCAGGCTTCTGGTCTTATCACTGGTGTCCTGGGATCTTTGACTGCCAAACATGATGGACTGATATCACACCGGTATTGCAATATGATGTCTTACTACATTGCTAACCCGTGGGGTTTTTTTGTCACTAAGAATAGAGTATCTTCCTCAATATTAGAGCCGGTGTAGCTCAGCAGTTAATGTACTAGGTTTGAATCCTATTGTGGGCATGGTTGAAGTGGTGAGTAAACAAACTCTCACTTTTTGAATGGATCTGTTGCAAAAGTAAATTTCCAATGCACCAGACAGATACCAACACCATATACATAAAACACTCATGGAGTGACGTCAAACAATATTGAAGCCATCAGTGTCCTAAATGTTTTACACTACATACATAATATCTAAACACCTTATTATTGTGTTAAGGTGGAGTGTGTACGTTTCCTTCTGACTTCTCGGGTGAATGGACGGATACATTATCCCTGAATGAAATGGAATTTGACTTGGCTTCCGCTTCCATTTCTTCCGGTTGGAACATTACGGCATATGCTGCCAATCTGACCAGCTGGACGTGTGAAGGACAGAATGACCAAAGTGGCTTACTGTTATTTAGGTAACACTAATATGATGCAGAGTGATCAAATGTATCGTTATCAGAAACATGTAAAGAGATTTCATAGAGCTGTAATACAAGTAAAGAGGTTTCATAGAGCTGTAATACAAGTAAAGAGATTTCATAGAACTGTAATACATGTAAAGAAATTTCATAGAGCTGTAATATATGTAAAGAGATTTCATAGAGCTGTAATACATGTAAAGAGATTTCATAGAGCTGTAATACATGTAAAGAGATTTCATAGAGCTGTAATACATGTAAAGAGATTTCATAGAGCTGTAAAACATGTAAAGAAATTTCATAGAGCTGGTAAGCATGTAAAAAGATTTCATAGAGCTGTTAAACATGTAAAGAGATTTCATAGAGCAGTTAAACATGTAAAGAGATTTCATAGAGCTGTAAAACATGTAAAGATTTCATAGAGCTGTAAAACATTAAAATACGACAATTAACTCATATTAAAACAGCATTTGCAGCGTAACCCTAATACACTTCTATTTGTTATCCCGATTTTTTATATGAATCAAGTACTTGATTATTTGTGTTCATCGTTTATATTAACAGAGCAGATCAAACAGTGAACTTTCTTGGTAACCGATATCACGTTCTGAGATGTATGAAGTTGACCAAAATCAATGAAAATTATTATCACTACCAGGAATATACACGTAAGTTTGTGATGTTAAATTTGACTCTTTTTAAATGGATTTTGTGGTGAGAGAAAAATCATGAGTAGGCATCACAATAGAAATTTTATTTATGTATTCCTTACACCTTCAGTAACCCACAGCTGAACAGTACAGTTAGTTAACATTAAATACCAAGAAGAAACCTTTCACAGTGTCTCTTACAATCTTTAACATGGATTAAAAACAAAATGGGAAAGGAACCAAACAGTACCAAACTACCAAGTTATGTCTGTATGTTTGTCTGTCTGTCTGTCTGTCTGTCTGTATGTATGTATGTATGTATGTATGTGTGGGTATAAATATATATATGTGTGTATGTATGTATGTATGTATGTATGTATGTATGTATGTATGTATGTATGTATGTATGTATGTATGCATGAATGTATGTATGTATCTATGTTTATATGTACGTATGTATGTGTGTATGCATGTATAAATGTATGTATGTGTATGTGTGTATGTATGTATGCGTATGCATATATGCATGTATGTATGTATTTATGTATGTGTACGCATGTATGTATTTATGTGTGTGTATGCATGTATACATGTATGTATGTATGTATGTATGGTATATATGTATGCATGTATGCATGCATGCATGCATGTATGTTTGTATGTATGTATGTATGTATGTATGTATGTATGTATGTATGTATGTATGTATGTATGTATGTATGTATGTATGTAAGTATATATGTATGTATGTATGTATGTATTGATTTTTGTTTAACATCACACCATGAATATTTCACGTATATGGTGACAGCATCTGCCTGATGCGAGGCATACAAATTTTGACCTTTGCAACGGACCTACCCGAAGCAGTGAGGGATCTTTAATGTGCCATGCATACCATGACACGGGGCCTCGGTTTTTATTGTGTCATCCGAAAGACAGGACAACGGCATGACCGAAGCGGGACTCGAAGCCCGGCCTCCCAATCAGGAGTCGAGCACGATACCACTAGGCCACACCTAGGCTTTGTGTGTATGTATGTATGTATGTATGTATGTATGTATGTATGTATGTATGTATGTATGTATGTATGTATGTATGTTTGTATGCGCAGGTATGTATGTATGTATGTATGTATGTATGTATGTATGTATGTATGTATGTATGTATGTATGTATGTATGTATGTATGTATGTATGTATGCGCACGTGTGTGCGTGCGTGTATACATGTATGTGAGTAAGTAAGTAGGTAGGAAAGAATGTAGGCAGGTAGGCATTGATGAGAGGAAAATAATCATCTTTTCTATAATTAATACGAAAATAAAGATAAACAAATTGTATACATTGGTGTGGTTATCCACTAAAAGAACAGGAGATGCTTAACATTAGTTAGTCTGATCTCTTAATCGTGGATATACGTTTTTCCACTGAGTTAGCCGCAGCGGTTTTATTTACGTAATTTGAATACGGTAATTTTATCCGTTTCATTTTAAAACAGACTCATTTTCCTCATAAGGTCAATTATATTTCAATAAATATTTGATAGGAAAAAATGACTGGGGTGATAGACTACATATTCAAGACTTCTCGGCATCAGCAGCTTTTGATGTAGACGTGATCTGTGATGGTCAGGGTGTGGAAGATAACAATGATGTCCACTTTCTGTTCAGAAAAGGTAAACAAATTGTTTAGAAAACAAGAAATTGTAAGAGCAATAATTCCAGCTTAAGTATAAATGTAAATACATTCATAAATCGAGTTCTAAAACAAATTTTCAACACATAAAACGTCCAGCTGATAATTACCTATCGATTATCTTCATAATTTCTGTTTTATTATCAAGATTTGTAAAAATTTTATTTTCAGGCCATTTGGACTCTGTTAATATTGTATGTCCAGATATTCTTTTGTCCAGTATGTCAGGAATGACTGAGCAATGCAGTGACTACATCTCTAAATATGGAAGTTATTATTCCTACTACACTAATTTAAATGGAACTGTGTTTGACACGTGTTCTGATGTAGATACCATCAATATTTCCAATTCTGTTTGTACATTGGACGGCTTTCCCAACTACTATTACATATGGGGATTTTATTACTGTGAGTATTTACCATGATAACACTGACATCGCTTGTGGTCTGTTAGTACCCGAGGATATCATCAGCTCAGTAATCACACTATATATAATACTATATATAATTCGAAGCATTATGTGATCAAATTTTGCGAAGAATTATAAAAATAAGGAATATGTCCTTCATGAACAGTCTTAATGCTTAAATCCTACTGATGCTATTAATGTGACATGATGACCCTGCTAATCTATGCCGTCGCACGTTTTGGTCAATTTTTAAAATTTCAGATTTTTATTTCGACTCTTGTATGCACAATAACAGTTTAACAGGATTTCCCACATAGGCACAACTTTTTCTCATGATTTAGTACAACTTGTGGGGTGTCAAAATAAATATACCGCCACTAAAATATATAAAAGTAATAGCAGTTATGAAATATTAAATCATAGATATAAACCCTTTCACATAAACCTCGGGACTAAAGTTTTTAGTGGTAAATAGTAACGTCTCCTAGAAATTTTTAACTTTTGACGTCATAATATAAATGTGATTGTGTGGCGTCATTGCATGTTGACAGCGATGATTTTACCCGCAGTTAATGTTATAAGGTCTACAGTGCACAGTTCCTAAGTTCTCACCAGCTCTTAAATCAGTTTCATACTTTTGTAATCAAAACCTTTTTATAGAAACGTTAAACTGTTGTGAAATTTTATATGTTCATGGGATAGTCATTAATATTACAACAATGTTATATTTCATCATTCTTTTAACCAAATATTTTAAGTTGGGATTAAATGTTTTATTGTTATTATTATTATTATTATTATTATTATTATTGTTGTTGTTGTTGTTGTTGTTGTTTTTATTTATTATTTTATTTATTTACTTATTTATTTTTTATTTATTTACTTTTTCTTATTTATTTAATCTTTTTTATATGCTTATTTATTTATTTATTTTTAAATTTTTTTTCTTATTTATTTATTTTTATTTTTATTGATTGATTGATTTATTTATTTGATAATTTATATCTTTCGTTGTATGCGTAATTAGGACTCATGTGTTCCCATAATTTATATAACATTTTACAACATAACCATTTATATGAAAAATATTGTTTGAATACATTTTCACTACTCGTGTGTAGATGGATTTTAAATAAATACTCGGTTCGTGAATAAGACGTCCTGACTTCGACTCTGCTGGGGCAAATCAGTGTCCTGTCCAGTGTCACGGGAGGCTTGGTACGGAGAATAACCCGTACTGCTTTGGAGGGTCCGTTACAAAAGTTTATATTACTAAGCAATGAATCAGGCAGATGTCGTCAGCATATATGTAAATATATCTTTCCAGCTCATGGTTATCTCCAATGGTTAATCTTGGAATATTTCGACAATACAATTTTACCATCTCAATGCATATAACATGATGCTTTTTCAGACCATTCTGATATGCAGTATAGATGTATGCATTACTTCCAAGATGACGATGTTGTATATACAACTGCAATGAAAAACACATCTGACTTCATTGAACCTTATTGTATCGTAAGTTCATATCGTACAAAGAATAAAGAATACAAATAATAATAAAATCCTCAGAGAATACATAAAACAATATTCTATCTAAATTGAAAATTCAGAATGAAATTTTAAATGTAGTTGCTCTGAAGTATCGTTACATTGCTTAGGGTTAAAACACATGTCAGTAATGTCATTGAAATAGACATTAATACGATACCATAATAATTAATGTAAAACAGTTTATTGCCTCTATCTTCCAGTGTACCATAATACTGGTACTATCAAAGGAAAATATATATAGCGGTACGTAAATCGGATTCATACCGCATGATTCTGTAATATCTTCAAACATGTTATAAAATTATATAATAGATATATGCATAAACTTTAATATGTTTCAGGTGTCAAAATTCAGCGAAGGTAATGAAAGTAATGTCTTACTGTTGGCGTACTCAGGATCTTGCAACACTGCATCTTTCGTGAATTGGACGAATGCTTTCACGCTACAAGTTAATCGTAAGTTAATTAGCTTTACTTAGCCGAACGACATGAAAAAGATAGGCTCGATGTCAAATCAATGCATACACTGTTGGTATATTCATCATTCTACTAGCTGTTGAAAATGGACATTTATCTGAAGGCGACCAATTACAATGATAATTAGATTTATAGAACAGTAGTACCTTATTTTTTACAAACAAAACACTGCTAAATTGCTAAATTTGTTCCTTGAATACTTTTATAATATATATATATATATATATATATATATATATATATATATATATATATATATATATATATATATATATATATATATATATATATATATATATATATATAATACTTTTATTCTTTTTAACATGGATGTTGCGATAACTTTTTGTGTATTGTAAAATACTGATGCTGTTTACTTTTTCGTTTTCAGACTCTTGTTGTGAGTATGCATAAATTAAATTACACATTTTATCGAAATCAGCAAATAATTTTAGATGTGTTATTTCTGTGGTAAGAAAACTAAAAAAATATCTAACTTCCCGATATTAATTTCTGTTCAATCATTTTATATTCTGCTTGTTTTTAAATAGCTAGTTTTAATTTTAATTCAAAACATGTTCTATTTAGTGTGTCCTCCAGGAACATGGGGAAGAGATTGCAATCAAATGTGTGCATGTGTGACAAATAATACCAAGTCGTGTTCTAGATCGGACGGTACGTGCGTATGTGCACCAGGGTGGCAGGGTTCCGACTGTTCCCAGGATGTCGATGAATGCGCAGATGCTACATTATGCACTTCTGGTACATGTGTCAATACGGTCGGATCATTTGACTGTTCATGTCCTCAGTTCTTCGTTTATGCAAGCGACGGAGGTTGCGGTATGTTTACCCTTTTTGTCGTGCTGGTGTAAATACAGAATCAATACAGTTTGCAACACTTACTGTCTTTCAAGTGTAGATCTAGTAAACAATTCCACAGACTTAGTGTTTATACCCATTTACTGATATTGTTACTCTTTTATAATGTAAGAACACATCTATCCGAGCATGTGCAATGTTGGCATATTTGTTATGGTCGTTAATGTTCAGGCATTCATGGCAAGTGAGGTTAGCAATAAAGTAGACAATAACTTGTAAGGGCACCTTTCACTTTTGATATGCAAGGGACCATACATGTCCATTTGTAAATGTGTTGCCTCAATGACCGAACACAGACTTTTTTCACAAAGCATATCCGCAAAATAGTAATACTGGAATATTATATTGACTGCAAATATAATAATAGTACAACCGTTTAGTATGTTTTCATCACTAATTTCAGAATGTGATACCAACCGTTATGGCTCTGACTGTTCCTCTGTTTGCACCTGCGTAGATGCCAACACTAAAAGCTGTAGAAAATCTGATGGCACATGTGAATGCCAATCAGGATGGACTGGAACCAACTGCCAAACCGACATTGATGAATGCCAACAATCTAACATATGTGGAGGGTTTGCACAGTGTGTCAATTATGCTGGTTACTATGACTGTGAATGTGCGGATGGGTTCTTCAAAAATGCCGACGATGTCTGTTTCGGTATGCCATAAATCGGGAATTCCATTTTTCGGTTATGTTCTGTTTTGGTGTTATTCTTATTGTACTATCATTCTTGTGGTCTTAGAAGGGAATTATTCTACGACAGAGTACCTGCCTAAGGCACTGTTCTATCCTTTCACTTGTTTTGACTCTTACTTTTAAGTCAATATGGTAAATAATTGGCCCCTCAGATATTGGCATTTCCACAGCTCTACAGGTGTGAAGATGCACGTATGGTACTATCAATTATTACAGATATGTACAATGTATGTTTTTGATGTTATAAAAGTGTCCAACAAGGAAAAACTTTTTTCTTTCCGCTTCACTTGTTAGGTTAGCGAATTGGTGATAGGCAAATGACGTGTGTGTAGTCGTTACATAATATGTTGCATGTAGAACTATTTTCGCATATGTTTTGCGCCTTGTCAGAGGTAGTTAATTCTAATAAACCAAACTGAAGACATATCACTTGGCATTACGAGGCTTGCAAGTATATCTGGATTAAATCCTTCATCAAAGGTTGTAATCTAGTAATAAATGAATTTAACTAAATATTTACTACCTGCCGCAGTAGACCATTTATTGAATGTCACTCTTTGAGGTTTGAATTAATTAGAAAATGGAAAACATCATTTTTTTTTATTTCATTTTCTTATATTTAAGTATCACCATTTCTATGCAATTCAGATGGATTTTCTTTCGGGACTGAGGCTGGCGATAGTATATTACGAGGCGATGACGTCGTCACAGAAATTTCTATTCCACCGACAATAAAGTTTGGAGTGCTAAATCTCAAAGTGGAGAAGCTCTACGTAAGTAGATTAATAAGTATAATTAAATGCAACATTATTATATACTCATAGAAACAAAATTGTAGAAAGAAAAAGATAGCTGGTTCAACTGTATTTCAAAGTTCGCCAAGCGTCTACATTGCTAACAAAACATAAATCACATAAAAAGACCTCACAAAAATATTCTATTTTAATGCGATCGCGGCAACATCAACAGGATTTTTATGTTGAAAGGTCATGCAAACATTTAAATAAGAAAATTATTATGGAATAAGATGTTAATATTAAAAAATTACATCAACATGAGACAACGGTACTCTGAAGGCCAGCTAAGATCCTTCTCAGTAAAAGTCTCGACTAACAATCCAAGATCAGCCTGCATACGGTTGTACAGGGACCGATTATGAAATCATCCTCCTTATATTGTATATTAGATCACTGTAAAATTTGGATAAGAGTTTCCGCTGATAAGTTAGTCTTTCCGAATTTCGATAAGAGATCAGAATAATATCTGAAAAATCCAAATACCTTAGTATAAGGTATAACAAATCTTTTATATAAAATGAAAATAATTTATATACCATTAGAAGGAAGTGTAGGGACATTGCTATTTTACCAGGAAATATTTACAATAGGATATCCGATATTGCCCCGTTTATCATAATGCTAGTGTGTACATTGTTGTCAATAATTTTAAGGCATAGTTCTTTATATGATTTTTGGCTTTATTTAACCAAAGTAAGAATAGACAAGTGGCAGTAATATACATTTCAAATTCAGGGTTTTCAAGAGATAATATGTATTATTACTGTATATTTTCTAACCCACACTTGCTATCACGAAAATAAAATCAATATTCCCTCCCAAAGAGAAGTAAATATACATATATTAACAAAAACACATGTAGCAAGTTATACATTTATGGGTTTATCCAAAATACAGATTTAGCGTTTATGAAACTTTAAAGGTTGTATATAGAGATACTTTTTGTAAAAGTTCTCATTACATACATTTGTAAAGAAGATATTACTGTCTTTTCATTAGCTCAGTACCAATGGCCACATAGGTCTTGACAAAAAATTTGGCAACTGGCCCTGGATTCGATGGATAGACGATCTCGACAAATTGATAGCACCTTTCTGGACAGACCTGGACACTGGCAATAATGGAAACGTTTTCTACAGAGCGGTAGAGTTGAAGTGAGTTTTAGATTGTTATGTAACATGTCGGTGGGTCACCTATCCAGTCACTGCCCGCATTCGAATTTGCTTAACTTGCAACAAAGCTGGTCGAGGTAAACCGCATCGCCAGAAAAGCTAGCTCACCGGCGAGGGTGTTAAAAACGTTTATATCTCTCCGTCATACTATTTCCTCTTTAGGGAATCCTCGCCCCGAAGCTTGGGTCTGTAGATTCCTTTAGACCACCAAGTGTTTTCTCCTACAGTAGACATCCAGTCTACTACGAAAGAGAAAACTGAAGACATCTGATAAAGCTGTATTACAAAAATTACCAAAGAAAAAAGAGGAGTTACTGGCTCAGTTATGTGGCAGAAGTCACCATGGAGCTATACAATAACAACAAGAACATGCACACAAGAACATGATAATAGTAGAATATATACAGAAGACACACGGTCTACTAGTGTAAGAACACCCTGCCCACAGGGCAACCGAGTGGCTAACCAGGAGACCGGTCACTCAGATGCCAGAGTCACTACGCTGCCGCCAAATGCAACGTGTCGGCGGGTCACCCATCCACTTACTGCCCGCACTCGACGTTGCTTAACTTGCAACAAAGCTAGCTCACCGGCGAGGGTGTTAAACTCGCTTATATCTTTCCGTCACAGTTACTTCATCGCGATTGACTTTTCAAAATACACGTTTTACTGTTATCAACTGATTGCATAATTAGTAAGATAAATAATATTTTCTCCTCCCTTTCTTTGAAAAAAAAAATTATGGTTTACCTTTTAGTGAAAATTTGATTGAATTCATAAAATTTGATATAAATGGTCACTCAGTAAAAGAATTTACTTTACAGAGGAAGTAAAACACCCGCTGATGACCGAAAAATCTTGAATTCAGCTACCAGTATTATCAGAAAAGAAATGAACAAGAAACATTTCACCGCTAAGTGGATGTTTATTGCAACGTGGAGTAAAGTGACGCTTTATGGGCGATCTGAGGTGATTGAATTAGCATATTTTGATATATCTTTATCCTAACGTCCTGTTTGATATTCGGTCTGTCATATTTTCCATATTTTACATGTAGAATGTTGCTTCAGCCGAAGGCATTATGTTTTTCCCGAAACTCATCATTCAAATCTATATTCCCTCCCTTGAATGCCATAATTTAATGAGTAAAAATTTCAATTTCTTAAACAAAGCTTCAACATACAATGTTAAGAATGGAATTTAAGGAGTGAATGGGTTTCCATACCTTTCAAATTATTGGTTATATAGTTTTGCTCATTGGAAAAAAAACCAAAAACTGATGATTTTTCGTTGAGACGTATGCTATGTATACATTAATTCATCTCTCCAGTCGCTGTTGATAAAGTATACATTCATGTGCAAACATTCTAAAAGGCTTAATATATAACATATTTGATGAAAATATTTTATTTGCATTTAAAGCTATTCCATCGATATAAATGTTTCCAATTTATTACTTTAACAGCCAATGACATTTCAAGCTACCATCATATCTAATAGAGCCAAACAGACATACCTGATCTTTAATTTTGTTGACCTTGACCTGCCCACATATTGGGGGTACCGCTATTGGTGGTACTATTGGAGATATGTTGACGTCGGTTACAGAATTGGTCCCTTCGATCAGGATTACTTCAGGAATGACTACTCTGGATGGCGTGATACTGCCTTTCAACTCAGTACATTGATAGGGAATTTAGGTAAATGAATATGTAAATGGAACTGAAAATAATATCATGATATTTCTCTACAGAGGAATGTATTATATCAGAATGTAGGCAAATCAATATCTCCTGTGCATATATTTTAGTATAAAATAATTATAATGATTTCCTAAGAATGAACTGCCGTAGGAAATAGATATCAAACATTTTATCCATGATTCATATCTGTCTGTCTTTTTGTATGTACATACATGTAAATAAATGTTTGTCGATCTCTATATTTATATGCATGTACGTACGTACGTCTGTACGTACGTATGTATGTATGTGTGTATGTATGTATGTATGTATGTATGTATGTATGTATGTATGTATGTATGTATGTATGTATGTATGTATGTATGTATGTATGTATGTTTACGTTTGTGCGTGTGGGTGTAAGTACTTGTGTTGTGTATGTAAGAATTTTTTTTCTGGAGTTTTAAATATTCATTTTTATGTGTGATCGTTGAATACTTCAGATAATAAAACTGGACAATGGCTTCATCGTCTGGCATGGCAGCAAAACAAGGTTCCATCAGACGAAGAGGCTTGTTACGAGTGGTATATGGAGAAAAAGTACGAGAACGATGAACATTTCGCTCTGGTTCGGGATCCTGAATTAGTCTGCCCTTGTAGAGAGGACAACATCAAGAATGATGCCCAGAGATATGATTTCCGATGGGAGTATATCAGATCTGTCAGCACTTGGTGGGGCTATAATATGACGTGTTACGCTGCCAGGACATTCAGCATGAATCACAGCATGGTAAGGCATATAGACTTATATTCCGGATTGAGACCTAAATGGACATATTTGAACACAGAAATTGGCACTGTCTATACGTGATATTTATCTGATTCAACGTATTTGATAGGTATTACTAACAAGAAGGAGATGACCTTCAGATCAGATTGATTTTGAATCTTTAGGCATGCCCGTAAATTTATGTAGATATTATTAGGCTTTTTTCATTTTGTTTCACCTTTTTTGCTAATTTTATATGTTCTTCAGTTTTATGATTTTTAACACTGAATTTATTTATCCTTAATACTTTCGATAGCAGTGAAAAATTTTCTGGCTATATCGGACCAGACTGCAATTTTGAATTTCAAAAATGAAGTACCTTCCGTTTCCAAGTAACAATATGATTAAGACAAATCTTAAAATTTGCTAATGATATAACCTTACCCGCCCTGACCTAGATTATGACCTCATATGTCCTGTATATTACAGATAATCCCTTAATATTCTTTATTTCAGGAATGCTGTTACTGGTATAGTCGTTGGGTAAGGTGGTGGTGGTGGGATGGTGTAGGTAGATTCCTAGAATATAACCCCTTTACACAACCCAAATTATACAGGCAAAATGACGAACTACCTCGACAGCAGTGCTGCAGTACCAACCACTGTGACTGGTACAGGGAAGTCAGACCGAGAGGATTCTGCTACCGAGAGACCCCTTTCAGAATATGTAAGTCCAGTGGAATGTACACAGAAAAAGAGAATCAAAGATTAAATTAAATTACATCCTTTTAAATTGTAATGGGGGTTGTTGTTTACATTTGAATTTTGGCAAATTTTTGGGGGTGACCCCATTCCAGCACGATTTTCTCGAAATTCAGGTGGATAGCCTATGGTAAACTGTTAAAATTCTGATAAAGGAGGGTCTGTCATACATTTTGATATATGGATTATATATAGCTAAAATGTAGTATGTTGTGAAAATCTTGCTGGAAGTTTGGTAATTTAACACGTGACCCTATGGGAAATGGAATTACTGTGCCTTGACTAAATAAGGGACAAACCGGAAACACAATAAGAGATTGTAAAATATGTTAACACGGAATGATGCATTAACATCCAGGAGTTAACATTATAAGGCCAAGTCAATAAACAGTATTATTGAAAATAATATTATTTAGGTACATAATGTTTAATATGTATGTACTTAATGTTTTCTGTTGTTATTTGCCTGGCCTTTATATCACAGTTCTGGTAAGTGTTTATCTTATCTTTATCGACAACTGAACAATGACGTTAGAATTACCGGTAAATTGCATACGCATTGCCTATTACTGAATTGCGCTATTCGTTTTTTTAACTAAATTGATAAGCCGTACAATTTATTTGGCACCCCTTTTCATCCCCCTTATCCTATATCTGTACGCTTTATTTTGTAATATTCGATATCTCATAAGAAGTCTTCATTCTCTGTACATAGTAATCTGTTCTCTTTAAGTGTGTACTGAATATTCTTTTGTACACTACACACATACTTTTACTCTGATTGAGTAATATTCGGGGATAGTCACTAGTCATTTGTGTTTAATTAATGATGATATTCAACAAATTGACTTCTATTGTCATTCTTACGGCATTTATATATGTTTGAATGAATGACAAATTTCGTTCACTTTCATTGGATTGTTGTTTATTTCCATTGAGAACCTAAAGAGATAACCGTGCTTATCACAAGTTTTATCACCGTCGACACTCCCATTAATAAAATGTCGCAGATTCTTTAAAAGACATCTAAGGAGTATATTTCTCATGCCTCTGTGCCTCTAAGGAGTATATTTCTCATGCCTCTGTGCCTCTAAGGAGTATATTTCTCATGCCTCTGTGCCTCTAAGGAGTATATTTCTCATGCCTCTCTGCCTCTAAGGAGTATATTTCTCATGCCTCTCTGCCTCTAGGATGTTTAGCTCTTCATACATGCTGGTGAATAGATTGCTCTAGAAATAATTTTAACTTCCACATTTCTCTCTTTAAATTTGTTAAAGAGACATTATTTGACGAATTGTGCTTTTCCTACTGTACGTTTATGCTGGTGTTATATATTATGTTATATATCATATCTTACCATCATATCTATCATTTTCCTGATACTACAAGCCTGGACATTTGGAGATCCACATATCAAAACACTAGACGGACGGCAATATACGTTCAATGGTCGAGGGGAGTACACAATGATGAATGTAGTGACTGGCTCTAAAACATTCACTCTTCAAGCGAGAACGAACTTGGCAGTTACTGAGGATGGTCAGGAAACTAATGCTACAGTATTCACTGCATTTGCTGCAAAAGACCAGTCCGGAGCTACAGTACAAGTTGAATTATCCAATGATACGAATTGTAAGTGAGAATGTTTAAAAATATTAATAATTGTATTTCAATAATTTTGTTTTGTATATTTTGAAAGTAAACAAGGAAGAAGTAGCGAAGGGTTAACTACATCTCAAAGTCCATGGAATAAAGGACAATATCGTAAACAATGTCATAATGAGACAAATGCGAACCCCTGGTGATACTGAGGTGAGACCAAGTGCCTGGGAGGAGTAAGAGTCCTCTGCTTGCATGAAACACCCGCCGCAAAAGTCCTGCAACAACTTTTCAAGTTGATTATTGTTTTACGTCACTCAACGGTTATTTCACGTATATGGTGACGACATCTGCCTGCTGCATTGCATAGAATTTTCTACTTTTGCAATAGACCCATCGGAAGCAGTGAAGGATTTTTAACTTGCCACGCCTACCGTGACACGGGACTTCGGTTTTTACTGTCTCATCCGGATGACAGAACACAGATGTGCCCAGGGCAGGATTTGAACCCGGGACCTCTAGGTGACGAGCGCCGAACACCTCATTCACTAGGCCACATAGGCCTCTCTTCAAGTTCAGGAAGTAAATATATATACATATACACAAATGAGCACAAGTAGGAAACAAGTACCCTAAATCAGATTGTGCCAATCAATGTATGAAATGACAAATATTATTTCTCACTATTTTTTATTCCCCTATTTCAAGTCTATCGTTCATACAAGAACGTTGCATTCCAAAGATGTTTAATTTTATATTTATGACACAAACATATACGTCATTTGTAGAAAGCTTGTCACACTCCAATAAAATAATACATTAATGACATACAAGATAATGATGTCACAATACCTGACTAAAAGTAGTAATATAAACATTAAGAAAGAAAGGATACGCGATCTGACGAATCCGCAATACGAAGCTACATGATAACTGTATAAGCAATTAAGTATTGTCCGTCGATTACATAACAATGCAAAACCTTTTAATTATTCGATACAAAGTGAGATATAAGGTAAGAAACGGAATGGTTTCCCAATATAAGTAGTATTATGTTGACGTTTATAAAGAAGGTCAAGAAAATGCCTCCATTAGAGATTGCAAGAGTATAAAAAGAAGACCGAAAACATCTAACAAGCTGTATGACATATCACAAAGGACTTGCACATAAAATATGATTACAGTCAAATATACGCAAAAACCAGTACAAAAAAAACACCACAGTACTACAGTTACGATGCTTACTTAAAAGATTAATTAACATAGCAAATGTCACTCAATTAATATGGTCAATCGGTTTACGGGCGCTCACCTTCCAACTCATGGCATAACCAATAAAAATCAAGGGACACATTTCATAAATAATCCGCCGTACAAAGAACAGTTCTCTCGAGACGAGAGGTCATAAAACTTTTAAAACGAGATATATATGGAGTAATATGCTAGTTAAGCGACATCAACATAATTCAATCGTGCTCTGCCGTTTGTAAGCAAGCTCAGATCCTTGATCTGGAGTTCTGACTAACAGTAAGGGGGAATGAGGCTCAAGAGTCTCTTCTGTACAGTTTTGGACAAAACCCGTCATGTTTTCCCCAGCACCCTGTTAGCCATTATGTAACGCTCTGTATTACGCTGTAAAGGGATTTGATAAAAGACCTAGGACCTCGGGGTCATAAGTATTTGAGAACCCTAGGAGGTAAAATGTCATTAGTTTGAATACTAAATCACAGTGGAAATTGGAATGAAAAATCCATTGGATGCATATGTTGAAAAGTCACGTTTCCGAATTGCGCTAAAATGTCTGAATTATATCTGTAAATGTAACCAAAAGTTTTTCGAAGTTTTTGACATTATATATATATATTCTTTTTTTTATTCCCCTATTTCAAGTCTATCGTTCATACAAGAACGTTGCATTCCAAAGATGTTTAATTTTATTATCATTATTATTATTATTTTATTTATATATATATCATCGCTAACGTTATTGATCAGTACCAATACAAACCGTATTAAGAACAATTAATACAGAAACTTGAGATGCATTTTTTGCATGTTCACACACATAAACTGCATGTCAACATCGCAATAATGCCAGATATGTGTTGGCAGAAATACATAGATATATACTCTGCTGTCAAAAACAAATGTAATCCTATAGGTATGAAAGAAGATCATGTATGGCATCATGTCTACAAGTTTTATTTCAGTGATTGCGCATGCACTTTTTCTGTTTGATTGATGAAGTTCAAATAAATGTATTGTCCATTAATCTATCTGTTTTGTTTCATATGACATCAACATTATAATGTAAACCGAAATGAGATAATAATTTTCTAATATATTTCCAGCCTTGGTTGTGTTTGCAAACGGAGATGACATCACCACGCACTTTACGACTAACATGACGTACAGTAAATCAGAGACAAACTTGGTGATCTTGCGAGCTAATGACACTTGTCAGTCATTTTTCCCAGCCTCTGGTAAGTTACGATATGCTATTTCTATGCTAATTATATACTTCATATTGTCAAGTAAACCTTTATAAAAATCAATAAATGCACCTTGTTACATTTCCATTTGTTTTGATGTCTTGTACAATAAGCCTAAACCTAAAGGTAACCTGCTTATGATGTCTTTGCTAAGTTGACCTATGTATTCAAGTAACCTGTATATGAAGTCTTTGCTAAGTTGACCTATGTATTCAAGTAACCTGTATATGAAGTCTTTGCTAAGTTGACCTATGTATTCAAGTAACCTGTATATGAAGTCTTTACTAAGTTGACCTACGTATTCAGGTAACCTGTATATGTTGGTTGGTTGGTTGGTTGATTGATTGGTGTTTTAGTCGCTTTCAACAACTTTTTTATTTATATCGCGACATGGAAGCAGGGAACCTGTATATGAAGTCTTTGCTAAGTTGACCTATGTATTTAGGTAACCTGTATATGAAGTCTTTGCTAAGTTGACCTATGTATTTAGGTAACCTGTATATGAAGTCTTTACTAAGTTGACCTATGTATTTAGGTAACCTGTATATGAAGTCTTTGCTAAGTTGACCTATGTATTTAGGTCACCTGTATATTGAGTCTTTACTAAGTTGACCTACGTATTAAAAAAAAAACTGTATATGAAATCTTTGCTTAGTTGACCTATGTATTTAAGTAACCTATATATGAAGTCTTTGATAAGTTGACCTATGTATCTAGGTAACCTGTATATGAAGTCTTTGCTAAGTTGACCTATGTATTCAAGTAACATTATATGAAGTCTTTGCTAACTTGACATGAATACAAAAGTTTGATTGAACTTGTTTATTACACCAAATTTTCAATATTTTTATTAAGTAAAACAATTCATTGTAAAAATTTAATAGAATTCGTTCTTACATTGATTTGATTTATGGTTTATTAGAATTACTGAAAAATGTCTACTATCATTTATTGCAGGCGTTACCTTGAAAATCACACGCGGAATTCGATTGTTGACTGTTGTGGTGGTGGGGCCGGCAGATATCAAAGGAAATAGTACCGGCTTGCTCGGAAATTACGATGACGACGATACCAACGATTTTATTATGAAGAATGGCACTGTTCTTAGTGTAAATTCCACTCATCGACAAATCTACGAATTTGGACAATCATGTAATATTTTGAGTATAGAAAAAATGTTGTTGATTCTTTAAGCATATCTATTTATTAATGGATCATCAGAACTAGGTCGATGTACTCCACTAATCTATATAAGATAGATACAAAGCTTTATTTTAGTTTAAAACAGTATTAAATTATGTATATATATTTCATGTTTTGAAAGTTAATTGCAAAATATACTTGCTCGAATATCATTTTAAACATGACATTTGTTTCGATTGTAAACAGAAATACATACTTGTAAAATCTACATTAATTCCCCTAGTATTAAATAATATATATCATTGGCGGATCCAGGATTTTCGAAAAGGGGGGGGGGGCACATGTGCTTTAGTCAAATTACACAGCCATATTGGGTGCCAAATTTGGAAGGTTACTTCTAAATATGTGGCGAAAAGGGGGACCTGGGAAACCACCCCCCCCCCTTCTAAAACCGCCACTGTATATAACATATTTGTAGCAATTATTTTGTGATTTGTAGGGATGATCAATCCAAGTGAATCCATTTTCAACTACACATCCGGTTCATCTGCAAGTGATTATTCTTTCCCTCATTTTGAACCTCTATTCGTTGATGAAGTAGATCCCCAGAAGTTGGCGAATGCCACAACTGAATGTGGCGGATCATCTGCTTCACAGGCCTGTATTTTTGACTACCTCGCCACAGGGGATAAAAACCTTGCCCAACAGTCAGGTCAAACTGATAATCAAGGAAACGCCGATTCTGCTGCTCTGTGTAAGTATATGGTGATATTCTTATTGACTGCATATATCGTTTTCTACAATGTATCTAATTACAAACGACAGGGAGATGGAAGCCTGAGTAAAACATATCTATATATTTCGGAAGTAGTATGCTTTATATAAATGATGTTTTAAACAATGATCAATTACCCAGGAAGAGTGAACTCCATTCCTGAAGTCACTATCGCCATGGATTGACAATACACAGTTATAATAATAATTATTATTATATCATTGTATAATTATCAAAATAAAAAATAATAATAATAATAAATACAAAATAGATAAGTAAATGAATAAAAAATGAATAGTAAATAAATAATTGATAAAAAAACAATAAAGATAATAATAGTAATGATAATAATAATGATAATTATAATGATAATAATATTGATTGATTGATTGATTGATTATTGTTTTACGTCACTCAACGATTATTTCACGTATATGGTGACGGTATCTGCCTGATGCATTGCATACAAATTTAGACCTTTGCAACGGACCCACCTGAAGCAGTGAGAGATCTTTTACCTGCTATGCCTACCGTGACACGGGACCTCGGTTTTTACTGTCTTATCTGAAAGACAGAACACCGGTGTACCCGGGGCGGGAGTCAGCCCGGGACCTCTCGATCACGAGCCGAGCACCTTATCCACTAGGCCACACCGGCTGAATAATAATAATAATAATAATAATGATCAATATGAGATGAATGTTATTTCAGCCAACATTAGCCCAGATATTACCGGAGATGAGATCGTCTATGCCAACATCAATGAGCCGGTACAACTAGTCTACAATGCTTCTGATGATGGGACATTCTCTTATGTCTATCTAAATACTCCTACATCTAATTTTGTCGTCAATGAAAGTTCGGGTCAGGCTATTGTTACGTGGACGCCAACCAGCACACACGGTGTCAATATCAGGTACTTTACATATATTTGCTTTGCCAGGGGGTAGACTCTGTCAGGTGATTGATTCAGATATATTCAATTTTTACTTACTTTGGTATTTTATTCATTTATGACAACTGGACAATACAATCCTTGCAAATTGTAAATGTAACTAAAAAGGCTTAATCATTAAAAAAAAGATTTGAATGGTAACTAAGTACCATGGCGACATTAGTATCAACCGATGACGATCAGAAACCGCCTCAGATCCAAATTAACAAGGACTACAATTTTTAAGTGTTATTTGTTTTCAAGCTTTTCACGTTTATAATCAGTACCTAATTGTGTTTTACTCTTTTCTTAACCTACCTTGAACATTCTTCAATATTTTACAGTGTCACTGCTTTAGATGATCATAATGTGTATGCGCCAACCATCGACACAGTTATCGTTCTTTGTAGCGGTTGTTCCAACAGAGGCACATGTAACAATAATGTCACTAGAGAAACGGACACTCCAAACTTTTATCTAGCATCATGTGAATGCGATGATGGATATGATGGTATTAATTATTATCAATTATATTAATTCGGCTACGAGCATCAATGAAGAGACATAACTTGTCGAAATGCGCATATGGTGCGCAAAATTAAAATCTATATATGCTCTATATTTATTAAAGATGATTTGATAGCTGCATAGTTAAATGAATATTATCTGGTTATTCTGTTCATTTAGAATAGAATTGTTATAATGATAGCAATATTCTATATGTTAAGGTAATGCCTTTCTTTACAATTTTCAATATGTAAGCAAATATTGAACGGTAACTCTACAAAATATACTGTGTCACCTTTTATCAGATTGTTTTGGATGATTTATTTGGACAATGTTACTTAATTTATTGAGTTGTTTGTTTTATATAGGAAATGACTGCGAATCAGATTTTGATGGATGTGTAGACACCCCATGCAGTCAAGGACGTACTTGCATCGACCTTGACCCGATAGAACATGCATTATTAGATAGGGCATATAATTGCAGTGACTGTCCAATAGGATATTTAGAAAACAACACAAAATGTGTTGGTAAGTTATTCAAAATCCTTCATCCAAACAAATGTAATGAGTAAAATATTTTCATATTTTTAGAGATGCTCTGGAACATTTAGTTGTGTCTGAACCAATGTTTAATCATTTACTTCTTGTTTAGGATGGACATCATCTTGTGATTCATTCAGACATATTACTTCCTATCTTTACTTATGGTGTAGGATGGACATTATCTTGTGATTAATTCGGACATATGAAAGTAACTGGTGTCACACGACTATGGCACAAACAATAATGTACCACAGTGGACATTCACGGACCCCCAAAATTCAGAGGTGAGACCAGGTGCCTGATAGGAGTGAGCGTCTCCTGTTCGACTAGCCACACCCACCTCGAATGCCCTTACATATAGATAAAACAAATATAATTTAGCACTGTATATACACATGAATTGTGAACAAACACTGTGTCGAAAGTGCCACTGCCACATAACATCAGTAAAAAAGGTTTAATAACACTCAAGTCAAACCCTCCGCAAGGAAATATTTACGACCTCCACACTAGTTAAATACGAAAGTAACTGGTGTCACATGACTGTAGCATTAACAACAATGTACTACTGAGCATTCATCAACCCCTGAAATTCAAAAGGCACACTATGTGCCCTGTAGGAGTGAGCGTCTCCTGTGCGGCTATCCACACCCGCCGAGAATGCCCTTCCATTCAGACGAAACAAATATAATTCAGTTCTGTATATTGATTCCTATCTTTACTTCTGGATGGACACTATCTGGCGAATAACATAAACATTTTACTTCCCATTCTTACTTATGGTTTAGGATGCACATGACCTGGTAGTTATTTCAGACTTACACGTATTACTTCCTATCTTTACTTCTGGTTTAGTATGGTTGTTATCTGGTGATAACTTCAAACATATTACTTCCTATCTTTACCTCTGGTTTAGGATGGACTTAATCTGGTATTAATTCAGACAAATTATTGCCTTTCTTTGCTTCTGGTTTAAGATGGTTGTTATCCGGTGATTAACTCAGACATATTACCTCCTATCTTTATCCACAACCCGGAAAATAAAAAAAAATGGTGTATTCTTCAATATTTACATCAAAATCAAAATCAAAGTTTAATGTCTAATTGGTTATTTTTGGAATTGAATTTGTTCGAAATACCTTATTATTATACTAAAAAGATAAATACTCCTGCAATGAAATTTAGGATTAATCACTGAAACATACATAATAACAACACTCTCATACCTAATTTTCAGACGTAGATGAATGTCTTACTCTCTCTAGCTGTCCCCAAAAATGTGTTAATACTGAAGGTTCGTTCACTTGTGAGTGCTTCACCGGATACAGAATGTTCGACTCGACATGTGTTGGTAAGTTACTGCATGACTACATGAGCATATGAATATAGTTTTTCTCAACTTTTATTCAAATATCACACTAGAATGTAAAGAGGACTTCTGATATATAGAGAATGCAAGAATCAAAAAGACATCACATAAATATCACATGAGAAAGGAACGAAGACTTTTGCACAGAATACGAAAATAGTTGATAGCAATGCAATAGCGGAACGGATTGAGGACGACCATTTGAACTGACAATCATCACTTTATTGATGCAGTTTGTGGACCCACCCTCTTACTCGATTGATGCGGATTGCGACCCCACCTTCCCACTCGACCGATGCGGTTTGCGATTTCACTCTCAATCTCACTCGATTAATGCGGTTTGCAGGCCTACTCTCACTAGATTGATGCGATTTGCCCTCACACTCAAAATAAAAAGAGCAATACATAAATACTCATTGAATTACCTCAGACCTGCTTTATTACTGAATTGCTTATACTCCAAAACATTCCGCAATGTTATTTTCATATAGAATAATACTATTCAAATTTGGCAAAAATAGCTTTGTATATCTTTCAATACCGGCGAATTATAAATATATTTAAATGTAAATATATTTCTGGATTTTTAAAATAAACCTCTGTAAGAAAATATTGTACACATGTTTATGGGAAAAAACTTCGGTGTCCTCGGTGATATATCTAACATTCACTGTGTTCTTCATGGATTGTACAGCTATCGAAAGCTAACTATGTATTTTGTCTTTTTTATATTTGTATTAATACAGATTTCATGCATTAATAAGTATGCTTATCTTTCAGTTAGAATCCCATTAAAATATTATATAATTTATTTCAATACTTACTGCAGATGTGGATGAATGTGCTGATCAAACACACGAATGTGAACAGAATTGTGTCAATGAAGATGGTACTTACAGATGCACGTGTGCATTTGGATATGAATTGAATTCTGGTGGAAAAACATGTACTCAAGGTATCCCAAAAAAGATTAAATTATTTAATGCATGATTATTTCACAGCCTATTTATAGTCTAACATTCATTCATATAGGGTAAGTTATCTTTAGTAAATTGTCAATATCTCCGACAATGCTTATTTCATGTTTCTTAAAGTCTTCCTCATCAAAAGAGTCACATTTATTATAAAAATGAATTGTGAAAAAGGACAAAATTTATATTGGATGTTAAAATAACATTCGAAAAATCATTTAATCACTATGTTTTTCTTGTAACTTCTTTCATAGTAATGGATGTCTGTGCAATCAGCGGGCTTTCGTGTTCTTACGCATGCGATAATAGTACTACTGGGTCGTTTGAATGTATTTGTCCCAAAGGATTTCAGTTAGGAAACGACGGAACCTCGTGTATAGGTACTATCAATAGCAATACAAATTTTAAAATCCGTTGCCAACTCCGCTTTATGCATTGATTTCGTAAAAGATTAGACATTTTCCAAAACTATCAATCGTAAAAATGTTTTAAAAAACCTGAAAATCTAGATGTATGGATAACAATGTTGCGCAAAATAAATCTCATGTATACGAACTTTTAAGTATCTTTTCATCTTTTAAGACTAAAATCTGCAATACTTTATTTGACAGATGTCGATGAATGTCAGATGGGTATTTGTACTCAGGAATGCCACAATACAAATGGCAGTTATAGCTGTTCTTGCTTCAATGGATATGGTCTTGGTGAAGATCATGTGTCATGTATAGGTATAGAGAGATTTAATCAAAATCTAATCATTCATAAATTTGGAATTTAAGACCCAGATAAGTGTGTTATATTTTTCTCAATTAAACACTTGTAAATCACCATGTAAATTATTTTGCTGCTTGCCATTATGTCTGTCCAGAGAAAATCCGAAACAAGATAAAATAAAATAAAATCTTTCAGAGAAAAATACAGAAATCAATAAAAAAAATACTCTTTTCACAACTTTCCGGATATCTAGCTCTATTCTAATATAGTTATGTGTACAATTTATCTTTTTATTTATGACGAATTTAAGTTCTTAAGTATTTTTTGCATTAACGTATCATTTAAACGGACAATTAAACTTTGATCCATTTTGTTGTTTTTGTTGTGATTGATATTTATAGCATCAGTATTAAGTATGCATGTACAATTAAAATTTCTATATCTAGCTTGCTTGCCTCCTAAATACGGTAAGAATTGTTCGTCGACATGCACCTGTGGCCTAGGCATGGACTACTGTGATCCAGTCAAAGGATGTGTGTGTATGGAGGGATACGAAGGGGTCGACTGCACCGTGGATGTAGACGAATGTGCAGAGAATCCGGGAATATGTCAGTCGTCAGTCAAATATTGTGAAAATGATGTGGGAACCTATTCTTGTTTATGTTACGAAGGATACCTTGAGGTCAACAACAGTTGCGTGGGTAAGATAAAATCTTTTCAACGTTCACATGCACGCCAACTTAGGATAGTAATAGTTATATTAAACTGAATTCGACAGAGACATTGTTTACCAACTACCTTCTGAGTGAGGGTTTAATATTTGAATGCGTTCATGTTTTAGCCAAGTCGGACTCACTTCTTTGTCGAGTAAAACCAAAAACAATGTGCTAATTTTTGAGATAGATATTTGATACTGTGCAGCGATAATTATTGCATATTTCGCATTATATAGTTAATATAATTCACCTTAATTGTCTTACATTGTATTAATCACTTTATGGTAATACTTAATGAGTTTTAAGAGTTTTAACACTTTATGGATGTTATATAGTAGGTGGAAATACATATTATCGCTATCATTATCTACACGTCTAGGACATCATCTGTTCTATCCGTTATAAATAAAATCACTAACCCATGCATCATTCCAACCAAATACAGTTTAATAGAGAATTTTTGGCAGCATATGTACATATATATAGAAATACGTCAAAAGTCAAAATTTGTCATATTTCTCGTGAAATTATAATATTAAATATTTATTTTAGATATCGATGAATGTGCTGATGTTGTAACGAACGATTGTCCAATTGGGACATCTGTGTGTGAAAACAACGCAGGCAGTTATACATGTATCTGTAATGCTGGATATATCCAGAACGGACCCTATGCCTGTACAGGTACAGTGACATGATAAATATACATATGACATTAAGGAATATTGATTTCTAAAGAATCAAACAATCAAATACAATGTGGGCTTGAAAGATAAACCTGCTTTCAGCGGAAGTGTGAACATTGAGTAGTTATTAAATTTCAAATATTTCAAAAATTGCTGTTATTGGGTGTAATATTTATTACCTTGAAAACCTTGTTTAAAATTTATCTATCTATCTGTCCATCCGTCTGTATGTATTTATGCCTGTCTATTTATCTTTTCATTAATTTTGTAATTTGCACAACGCATTAAAAATTGAATATGCAAACGGAAAACATTGCATCAGAAATGAAATAAATATTCAAATCAAATATCAATTCGAGAGGTAATGATAGGTCAACAAACAACATACACACATCGGACACCAGCACATCACGACAGTCATGCAGCGTTATCAAAGTCAACAGACAAGCTTTAAATGAGATTCTCGTCTTGAATATTTTTTATGTCTTCGACTACAGATATTGATGAATGCACCCAGAACAGCCATGGTTGTGAACAAGGATGTCAGAATGTACCGGGGAGCTATAACTGTAGATGTGAAGCTGGGTTCCAGTTACAAAATGACAGAACTACGTGTACTAAAGGTAGGATATATGCACTGATACGAGTCCAAGATGTAATACAGGTAATTGTAAAATGACAGAACTACGTGTACTAAAGGTAGGATATACGAACTGATACGAGTCCAAGATGTAATACAGATAATTGTAAAATGCAACAGTAAGTGATGTTACGTCACTGTGACACTACCAACCACTTTCACAAGCGCATTCTTGAATAATTAGAAATCCAAGGTGCGACCATATAGAGTGAACATCTCCTGTTTGTCCGGTCACAACCTAGAATGACACCAATACCGAACATTATGTTTGTCATTTTCGTGTAATGTAATAGCGTCATTGTCAAATTTGGAGGTTGTAATGATTTAAACTCCTTAGTCGATCAATATATTTGAGGTTGGGATCAAAAGTTTTGAAAGATCTAAATATGAATGACGACTTAACTTATACCGATTTCTACTTTTTATATGTGTAACATAACCATGCGTGGCAGTGAGGGTCTACATGCCAAACTGACGTTACATTCAACATTATGTTTACATGTTCCCATTTAAAATATATTCAACCATAACCATAATTAATCTTGGTTCATGATACGTCTTGTTTCATGCATTGTTTTGCAGTGTCTGACCCCTGTCCAGCATATACTGGTCTGACATGCACTTATGGATGTAGACTGAATGGAAACACACCAGAATGTTTTTGTCAAAGTGGATACACACTAGGCACAGATCAACAAACATGTATTGGTAAGAGATATTACTGTCGAATAATAATTGCAAACACAATTACGTAATAATTATCGCTTTAATGAGTATCAAATGCATATCAATAGTAAAGTTAATTTGGAACATTTCTATAACCATTTCTACGTACAGACATTGATGAATGCAGCGACACATCTCTGAACAAATGTAATGTGCAGAACAACTGTGTGAACACCGCTGGTGGACATAACTGTTCCTGTGATGTGGGGTATAAACTAGAAAATGATGGAAGGACTTGCTCAGGTAATATATGTATAACCATATCTCATAGGGCTGTTTCCAAACCTCATGATTATACCTTGATCAATAAATTATTAACTGAACAGCATTTATAAATTAAGACCTCATAGGCTACTTGTTTTTAGGATTTTTCAGTCTAAAGATTGACTTGACTTCTAACTTCTTTTGACGTTTCGTTTATATGCTTAATTATTATTTTTATTTTGCCTAGCATAGAATATAATGTGATTTAATCTGGAAAAGTGATTGACTCTTGTATAGACTATACTGTCATTAAGTCTGGTGTAGATCATACTGTCATTAAGTCTGGTAGAGACTATACTGTCATTAAGTCTGGTATAGATCATACTGCCATTACGTCTGGTATAGATCATACTGTTATTAAATCTGGTATAGTCTATACTGTCATTAAGTCTCGTATAGATCATAATGTGATTAAGTCTGGTATAGACTATACTGTCATTAAGTCTGTATAGACTATACTGTCATTAAGTCTGGTATAGATCATACTGTCTTTAAGTCTGGTATAGATCATACTTTCATTAAGTCTGGTATAGACTATACTGTATTTACTGTCTGGTATAGACTATACTGTCTTTAAGTCTGTATAGACTATACTGTCATTAAGTCTGATATAGATCTTACTGTCATTAAATCTGGTATAGACTATACTGTCATTAAGTCTGGTAAAGACTATACTGTCATTAAGTCTGGTATAGACTATACTGTCATTAATTCTATATATAGACTATACTGTCATTAGGTCTGGTATAGAACATACTGTCATTAAGTGTGGTATAGACTATACTGTCCTTAAATGTGATATAGAACATACTGTCATTAAGTATGGTATAGACTATACTGTCATTAAGTCTGGTATAGATCATACTATCATTAAGTCTGCTGTAAGTCATACTGTCATTAAGTGTGGTATAGACTATACTGTCATTAAGTGTGATATAGAACCTACTGTCATTAAGTCTGGTATAGACTATACTGTCCTTACATTTGGTATACACCATACTGTCATTAAGTCTGGTAAAGACTATACTGTCATTAAGTCTGGTATAGACTATACTGTCATTAATTCTATATAGACTATACTGCCATTAAGTCTGGTATAGAACATACTGTCATTAAGTGTGGTATAGACTATACTGTCATTAAATGTGATATAGAACATACTGTCATTAAGTATGGTATAGACTATACTGTCATTAAGTCTGGTATAGATCATACTGTCATTAAGTCTGGTATAGGTCATACTGTCATTAAGTGTGGTATAGACTATACTGTCATTAAGTGTGATATAGAACATACTGTCATTAAGTCTGGTATAGACTATACTGTCATTAAGTCTGGTATAGATCATACTGTGATTAAGTCTGGTATAGACTATACTGTCATTAAGTCTGGTGTAGATCATACTGTCATTAAGTCTGGTATAGACTATACTGTCATTAAGTCTGGTATAGATCATACTGCCATTACGTCTGGTATAGATCATACTGTTATTAAATCTGGTATAGTCTATACTGTCATTAAGTCTCGTATAGATCATAATGTGATTAAGTCTGGTATAGACTATACTGTATTTAGCGTCTGGTATAGACTATACTGTCATTTAGTCTGGTATAGACTATACTGTCTTTAAGTCTGTATAGATCATACTGTCATTACATTTGGTATACACTATACTGTCATTAAGTCTGGTAAAGACTATACTCTCATTAAGTCTGCTATAGACTATACTGTCATTAATTCTATATAGACTATACTGTCATTAAGTCTGGTATAGATCATACTGTCATTAAGTGTTGTATAGACTATACTGTCATGAAATGTGATATAGAACATATGTCATTAAGTCTGGTATAGACTATACTGTCCTTAAGTCTGGTAAAGATCATACGTTCATTAAGTCTGGTATAGATCATACTGTCATTAAGTGTGATATAGACTATACTGTCATTAAGTGTCATATAGAACATACTGTCATTAAGTCTGGTATAGCTATACTGTCATTAAGTCTGGTATAGACTATACTGTCATTAAGTCTGGTATAGACTATACTGTCATTAATTCTATATAGACTATACTGCCATTAAGTCTGGTATAGATCATACTGTCATTAAGTGTTGTATAGACTATACTGTCATGAAATGTGATATAGAACATATGTCATTAAGTCTGGTATAGACTATACTGTCCTTAAGTCTGGTAAAGATCATACGTTCATTAAGTCTGGTATAGATCATACTGTCATTAAGTGTGATATAGACTATACTGTCATTAAGTGTCATATAGAACATACTGTCATTAAGTCTGGTATAGCTATACTGTCATTAAGTCTGGTAAAGACTATACTGTCATTAAGTCTGGTATAGACTATACTGTCATTAATTCTATATAGACTATACTGCCATTAAGTCTGGTATAGAACATACTGTCATTAAGTGTGGTATAGACTATACTGTCATTAAATGTGATATAGAACATACTGTCATTAAGTATGGTATAGACTATACTGTCATTAAGTCTGGTATAGATCATACTGTCATTAAGTGTGGTATAGGTCATATTGTCATTAAGTGTGGTATAGACTATACTGTCATTAAATATGATATAGAACATACTGTCATTAAGTCTGGTATAGACTATACTGTCATTAAGTCTGGTATAGATCATACTGTGATTAAGTCTGGTATAGACTATACTGTCATTCAGTCTGGTGTAGATCATACTGTCATTAAGTCTGGTAAAGACTATACTGTCATTAAGTCTGGTATAGATCATACTGCCATTACGTCTGGTATAGATCATACTGTTATTAAATCTGGTATAGTCTATACTGTCATTAAGTCTCGTATAGATCATAATGTGATTAAGTCTGGTATAGACTATACTGTATTTAGTGTCTGGTATAGACTATACTGTCATTTAGTCTGGTATAGACTATACTGTCTTTAAGTCTGTATAGATCATACTGTCATTACATTTGGTATACACTATACTGTCATTAAGTCTGGTAAAGACTATACTCTCATTAAGTCTGCTATAGACTATACTGTCATTAATTCTATATAGACTATACTGTCATTAAGTCTGGTATAGATCATACTGTCATTAAGTGTTGTATAGACTATACTGTCATGAAATGTGATATAGAACATATGTCATTAAGTCTGGTATAGACTATACTGTCCTTAAGTCTGGTAAAGATCATACGTTCATTAAGTCTGGTATAGATCATACTGTCATTAAGTGTGATATAGACTATACTGTCATTAAGTGTCATATAGAACATACTGTCATTAAGTCTGGTATAGCTATACTGTCATTAAGTCTGGTATAGACTATACTGTCATTAAGTCTGGTATAGACCATACTGTCATTAAGGCTGGTATAGACTATACTGTCATTAAGTCTATATAGACTATACTGTCATTAAGTCTGGTATAAATTATACTGTGAGTAAGTCTGGTATAGACTATCCTGTCATTAAATCTGGTGTATATCATAGTATGGTATATACTATACTGTCATTAAGTCTGGTGTGGATCATACTGTCATTAAGTCTGGTATAGATCATACTGTCATTACGTCTGGTGTAGATCATAATGTCATTAAGTCTAGTATAGATCATACTGTCATTAAGTCTGGTGTAGATCATACTGTCATTAAGTTTGGTATAGTTCATACTGTCATTAAGTGTGGTATAGTCCATACTGTCATTAAGTGTGATATAGAACATACTGTCATTAAGTCTGGTATAGACTATACTGTCATTAAGTCTGGTATAGACTATACTGTCATTAAGTCTGGTATCGACTATACTGTCATTAAGTGTGGTATAGATCATACTGTCATTAAGTCTGGTGTAAATCATACTGTCATTAAGTCTGGTATAGACTATACTGTCATTAAGTCTGGTGTAGATCATAATGTCATTTAGTCTGGTATAGATCATACTGTGATTAAGTCTTGTATAGATCATACTGTCATTAATTCTGGTATAGTTCATACTGTCATTAACTGTGGTATAAATTATACTGTGATTAAGTCTGGTATAGACTATACTGTCATTAAATCTGGTGTAGATCATACTGTCATTAAGTATGGTATATACTATACTGTCATTAAGTCTGGTGTGGATCATACTGTCATTAAGTCTGGTATAGATCATACTGTCATTAAGTCTGGTGTAGATCATAATGTCATTAAGTCTAGTATAGATCATACTGTCATTAAGTCTGGTGTAGATCATACTGTCATTAAGTCTGGTATAGTTCATACTGTCATTAAGTGTGGTATAGACTATACTGTCATTAAGTGTGATATAGAACATACTGTCATTAAGTCTGGTATAGACTATACTGTCATTAAGTCTGGTATCGACTATACTGTCATTAAGTGTGGTATAGATCATACTGTCATTAAGTCTGGTGTAAAACACACTGTCATGAAGTCTGGTATAGACTATACTGTCATTAAGTCTGGTATAGATCATACTGTCATTAAGTCTGGTATAGATCATACTGTCATTAAGTCTGGTGTAGATCATAATGTCATTAAGTCTGGTATAGATCATACTGTCATTAAGTCTTGTATAGATCATACTGTCATTACGTGTGGTATAGACTATACTGTCATTAAGTCTGGTGTAGATCATACTGTCATTAAGTCTGGTATAGACTATACTGTCATTAAGTCTGGTGTAGATCATACTGTCATTAAGTCTGGTATAGATCACACTGTCATTAAGTCTGATGTAGATCATAATGTCATTAAGTTTGGTATAGACTATACTGTCATTAAGTCTGGTATAGACTATACTGTCATAAAGTCTGGTATAGACTATATTGTCATTAAGTCTGGTGTAGATCATACGGTCATTTAGTCTGGTATAGACTATACTGTCATTAAGTCTGGTGTAGACTATACTATTACTAACTTTGTTATAGACTAATTGAATTTGGTATAGACTAAACTGTCATTAAATCTGGTATAAACAACACTGTGATGCAGTCTCCTTTTTGCTAGGTTTTACGTATTTGACATTAAAATGTTTATTTCTATATATCTGTATCTTTGTATACAAATATGTTGCATAAAATTCATGGAGAACATATTTGCTTCTGTTAATTTTTTTTCTTATGGTAAAGATTTTTACTATAAAGTTTGAATTAAATGTTATGATATGATGTTTCACATGATTTACAATTACAAAAATGTCAACATATATTTGTTTATGATATAAGTTAGAAATTGATCATGTTTGCTTATGATTACATCGTTCAATATTTCATTCTTTATGAAAAATTCTATTAAACTTTATTAAGCATGTGACCAATACCACTATGGTCAGGAATGTGTCAATAAATGTGAATGTGGGCCTGGTGCAATTAGATGTGACAGTGTGTCCGGGTGTGTCTGCGGCAGTGGATGGCTAGGGGATAAGTGTGACACAGACATTGACGAATGCCAGTATAGTACTCCAGTCTGTACCGCGTCGCATACAAAATGCGTCAACTCTCCAGGAACGTACCATTGCATGTGTGATACAGGATATGAAATGAACAATGCAACAAATCAATGTGAAGGTATGTTGTTATGAGTTGACTCTGATCTTTACATCTAGTAGTATAGGTATGTTCGTTATACGTTGACTTTGATCTCTACATCTAGTAGTATAGGTATGTCGTTATGCGTTGACTTTGATCTTTACATCTAGTAATATAGGTATGTTGTTATGCGTTGACTTTGATCTCTACATCTAGTAGTATAGGTATGTTGTTATGCGTTGACTTTGATCTTTACATCTAGTAGTACAGGTATGTTGTTATGCGTTGACTTTGATCTTTACATCTAGTAGTATAGATATTGTTCTGTATTCTTAAAAGTTATGTGTCTGGTTGAAAGTCGAAATTTTATAACCTAAACTGTCGTTGCCCATTTCAGAAATGCGGGGCTAAGGCTTTTCTTTGTTTGTGTCGATAACATAATATAATTTAACTATTTCTTAATTTCATGTCTAACACCTATAAAACGTACGGAGCAAGAGTGTGTCTATTTCTCTATATATTTCTATATTGGCTGCTCGTGAACATAAAGACCGTCACATCCGCAATGCAATAATATTTGCGGAAACGTACAGTTATGCATTGATTTTTGTCAATATATCGATAGACAAAAATCATATTACAGTCATTTTCTTTATGGCTATTACGTTTTCTAATTGTCAATAGGGTTATATATATATATATATATAACACAACGACACTACAGCTAACAATGCACCCTATATTTCACTTATATTCGTTTCCCGACGGGGACTCGAACCTACGACACTGAAACAGAAAGTGGAATGTGAGATTATATCAGATACTTTTGTTAAAATACTTACTATATACTTTATCTGATATTCTACTGTTATCATTATTATCTAAGAATATGTGTATATACATGTATACTTGCTTCTTGTATTATCATGCATCATCACCTGAAGAGGTTCATAATGCCGAAACATGTGTAGTAATGGAATAAAATATGTTAAGCTTTGAAGACTATGTTCTTATTTTTTGAATATTGAATTTCTTTATTTGTATATATATATATATATATATATATATATATATATATATATATATATATATATATATATAAAGCACAAATAAAATAAGTGAAACACCTGGGAGTACTATGGACCTTGGATCTCCGAAGAAATACCTGTAGAAAATAAAGACAAATTAGACAAACATATAAAGCACAAAGACACTACAGTTAACAAGGCACCCTATATTTCACTTATATTCGTTCCCCGTCTGGGACTCGAACCCACGACCTATGGTACCGAATCACCTAGCTGTCATGCATCCGACCCTCTAACCGACTGAGCTACCCGAGCTCCACAACAAATGAAGCTTTAATAGCCAATCATTAGCTAATCGCATGCATGACAACACGGCCGCGGAAAGTGAAGGAATTTACCCGACGTAAGCGCAGGTGGATCCCCTGAGAGGATACATCACTGAAAGAGAAATAAACATATAAAGCACAAATAGAATAAGTGAAACACCTGGGAGTACTATGGACCTTGGATCTCCGAAGAATATATATATATATATATATATTTTTTTATTTTTTTTTTTTTTGTAAGACCATTCAACGAAAACAATATTTTATCTTTTGTCTTGGAAAAAAGAATCAATCAAAATAATAATAATAATTGTTATACCTCTTACGACCCTCCTAAGGCGTCATTGGCAGTAAGTGGGAAGATAACGTCCCTGTAATTGTGATTTATTCTCTGTCCTGGATGAGTTTCCCTTGAGTGGACATGTGCATTAATCTCATAATCGAACAATTCTATAAGTTTATCCTTAAACAGCCATCAACACATTATCATACGTATTTTTCATTAATTATTTTAGATATCGATGAATGCGCCACGGGAAAAGTGTGTGCTTTGATCTGTGTGAATACACCGGGCAGTTATCACTGCGCATGCGAAACTGGCTTCCAGCTTGTCAACGGTAGCACATGTGTAGGTATGTACTGAGAAAATTGAAACATTGTCAATAAAGGTAAATACACACCTACGATAAAGCTTATTATATGCATAAGAATTTTGTTTAATGGAGTGCGTTGCTCAGTTTTGAGCATATATCGATTAAATTAGATGATGACGGGTCTGTGGTCACTCAATATTGTCAAACACACTGAACTTTACTTGACCAATGGATATTAAGTTGTCGTGATTAAATAAGATGATCCGTCCGTGGCTACTGGATATTAACGGGCTGTGCTTAAATCAAAAGATGGGTTGTCCGTGGCCACTGACTGGATATTAACGTTTTGTACTTTAAAACAAAAATAAAGTAACAGGTCCTTGGCCACTAGATATTCGCATTGTGCCATTAGACATGCCATGTTATCCGCATGATCTCGGTCAGCTTCATATTAAGTTACCAGGTTTCAGTATGGAAGGTAACATTCAATGGCCTGGCATCACTTCTGGGGAAGTCAAACGCTTATTCTCTGGATTGAGTACAAGTTCTGTCCTTTAAGTTATTTATATAATGCTGTTCGAAATGTTTCAATTCAAGTTTGTTGCCAACATTTCAAAAAACGTTTTGTTTGTGTCCTGTTATAATATTCAAACACGTAGATCAGTTGCTAAAAGATCTTACACGAATATTATAAAGTGAATATTGTATGAAGTTCTGAAATTATATTTTCTATTATCTCTTTGATAAAAATCTATTATGTAATGGCAATGAAATATTTATTTCTTACCACAGGATCACTTACAACATAAATCATTCATATACTTAATTCTTATGATATTTATGTGGTATGTAGATTTGGATGAATGCGCTGCCATACCTTCACAATGCGACCATTTATGCATAAATAGCCAAGGAGGATACACATGCTCGTGTCATGATGGATACAATCTGAACGTCACGAACAGAAGGTCATGTCATGGTGAGTAGTGCTTAGGAAACAAAGATAAAATCTTCATGTCTGTCTGCGATAAATGACATACTTCATAGATTTTCATACTATTTATCAGGAATGCTTTTGTCTGACCTGTTCGCCCTTCAGGATACCTGATATCATTGACAATATTATGCTCTTTTCTCTAATGATTAATTAAGAATTCTGTATTTTTCATAGCAATAGTACATTGCTTTTATACATGGTATTCCAATATGTCAAAACTCATGATTTCAGATTCAACATTATTTTCCATTAAATATATATAAATTTCCATGTAAATATCATATTTCAGCACGTTCTGACTTGTAGAAAATTAATCGAAAATTAATCTTGGACAATGTTTTTACAACAGCAAAAACAGAGTGTACAGTTAAGACCTGCGAACATTCTTGTGCTGTTAACAGCACTGCACACGAGAACTGTATCTGTAATAATGGATATAAGCTGAATGCAGATGGCATCACCTGCAACAGTAAGTAACAAACAAATGCATCATAACTTGTCCTCAACAGTTAGTAACAAATACATCATAACCGATCATCAACAGTAAGTAACAAATACATCATAACCTATCATAAACAGTAAGTAACAAATACATCATAACCGATCATCAACAGTAGGTAACAAATACATCATAACCGATCATCAACAGTAAGTAACAAATACATCATAACCTATCATAAACAGTAAGTAACAAATACATCATAACCTGTCCTCAACAGTAAGTAACAAATACATCATAACCTATCATAAACAGTAGGTAACAAATACATCATAATCTGTCCTCAAAAGTAAGTAACAAATACATCATAACCTATCATCAACAGTAAGTAACAAATGGATCATAACCGATCATCAACAGTAAGTAACAAATACATCATAACCTGTCCTCAACAGTAAGTAACAAATACATCATAACCGATCATCAATAGTAAGTAACTAATACATGATAATCTATCCTCAACAGTAAATAACAGACACCACATAAACTGTCATCAACTGCAAGTAACAAATACATAATAATCTATCATATATATATATATCCTCTTGTAATATGATGTTGCATAACAAGAGATAGTATAAATAAATGTAAACACTAAATGTTGTAGACATAGATGAATGCTCATTGGACAATCCCTGCTCATCAGGACTTTGCACAGATCTGACCCCAGGGTTTTCATGCTCATGTCCTAATGGCCAACAACTGTCAGATGATAAAGTGTCCTGCTTTGGTAAGTAGTATCACACATATTTATAAAACATGTTTTCCTGTTTAATCCGAGGCATCAATTGTCATACAGGCTAACACAACGGGGTTCATTCATGTACATGTGCATTTGTTCATTTCTTCCTATATATAATACAAACAGTGGACACATGGAGGCTTTATCCAATTCTCACTCGATTTTATATGTTTTGTGTTATATAGTATTCATACACCAAAATCTAGATTTTGTTTAGTGTGTTTTTTCCATCTTTATTTTTAAACGTATGTCCACTTAATTACACGTTAAATTCTAATAAGGGTACATAATGCGGTTAACAACATCTGTTGACGGTATGTCAATTGCCCGACCAAAGTCGGCACTGTTATTATTCCCCCCGTCAACCGTCCGTCCGTCTGTCAGTAGACAATTAATAACCATGGCAACTTCTCCTACACTGTTCAATGGAATTTCACCAAACCTGGCAGAAATGAAAAGTAGCACCTGAAGATATGCATGCAGGGAAACAATTCTGCAGGAGTTGGGTTTTTTTTTTTTTTGCCCTTTGAACCTTTGAAAAAAATCATGAATTATATCGCAACATATTGTCATCGCAACTCCTCTTAGACTGTTCATACAATTGTTGCCAAGGTTGTGTTCTGACCTGGAACCAGATTCATATCTACAAGGTGAGGTCAATGTGTAAAGAAATCCGAAAATCTTAAAAATGAGTTTTCAACTGAATTCTTTGATTGTGTAAAATATAAAATGGTTGCTGCTGATGACAATAACCTGATAATTCCATCCTTAAAATTCTTACACAGTTATGGCCCTTTCAACTTGTAGCTATTCAACCTTGTTGCCGCGGGGGTATTTGTCCCCTATTTGTCCGACTGTTCTAGTCATAATGTGAATTATTTTTAGACTTTATGTATATTATATTTTTTGTTTTGCCTTTACTATTGTAGATACTATCATCTGATTGAGTCACACCTTTTGCTTCCTGTCTTCTAATTTTAATCATAGTGTGTTTTAAACAATACACATCAAACACATATGTTAGATCTAAGTTCTCTATAAACATATCGATATGTTATATTCATTATAGATTGTTCTGACGGTACATACGGTACCGGCTGTTCTTCCAACTGCACATGCGCAAGTGCTACCACTGTCTCATGTGACAAGGTTACAGGTGCTTGCACTTGTGAAACAGGTTATACAGGATCAAACTGCGATACTGACATTGATGAATGTGTAACTGGTGTCGCCTCTTGTCCTGCCAACTCCGATTGTGTCAACATTCCAGGCTCCTATAAGTGCACATGTTATGATGGCTATGCACAATCCAATAGTGTCTGTGTTGGTAAGTTTCGTTTTGTTTATAGATTTGAGAACCAAGATTTGAACAAGTATACTTATCATTTAATAACAGCTAAACAAAATAATAATGAGAGATTAACACATAACACATCAAGTATTCTTATATTTAATCCTTCAGAATCATACCCACTATATTATAGAAGAGAAAACTGAAGACTTTTTCTATAATGTACGATGTCAAATATTATTAACACTTATTGTCCTATTATTAGATCTAATCCATCTATACCACCATTATCCTCCTCTCAACTTATAAGGTACGAAAGAGCCTGTTCTCTATACGACGGGTTCACAACAATTCCTTTTTGAAACTTACACGATTTGTATCTGTCCTTGGACTTTGAGAATAATTAACGGTTTGGTACCTCTTCGATATTGATTTCAAACCACAAGCGGTTTTAGATTGAAATGACTTCGAACGATATAATGCTAAAAACTCTGATAGAGAAAATCTACCAAGTTCACAGTAAACAATGGCATTCGGAGTAGATTTTTTCCCAACTGACATATTGCTGCAAAAACCCATACGGACTTATTCGATATCAAGGGCTTATTGAGATCCCAAATGTTTCAAGTCACAAAATGCTCTACTTACAATATACGTTTTAAATATAGATAAAACAGTAACATACTTAGGTCGACAGTTAACTAATTTTTTAAAGCAAATCCTACAATTCAGCACTCAAGAAAGAGCTGGTGTTTAGTATAATGGAATTTCAAAAAAAAAATGAAAAATAATATTGAACAACATTCCCGGATAATAAACTGTTCTACAAATTAATATAATATAAATGACTTAAATCTTACTTTTGTCTAAATCGTTCTACAACTAAAAAACTTTACAGAGATTAATAGCAATTTTAATTTTTATCGACAGAGTGCTCATCAACTCGTTGGGGAACAAATTGCCTAAATAATTGTAGTTGCAATATACAAAATACAATGGATTGCAACAACAAAAATGGCACTTGTCACTGCAGTTCAGGCTGGCAAGATTCAACATGCTCTACTGATGTGAACGAATGTCAAACTTCCGGTATTTGCGGTGCACATGCGCAGTGTACCAACACGGCAGGGTCATACACTTGTACATGTGACCCTGGGTATGAGGGTGCAGACTGTAATACAGATATAAACGAATGTAGTGTCACGCCTTGGATATGTGGTAGCCATGGCACCTGTGTAAATAATGTAGGATCCTACACGTGTACCTGTGATAGTGGATGGAGTGGGGCACACTGTAGTGATGGAGACTGCACCATTGACCGAACTATCTGCGGACAGAACATGGACTGTGATTCTTCAGGTTCCACGAATGAATGTGTATGTCAGGCAGGATATACCAAATCTAGCTCGGGAGAATGTACAGGTTGTAGTGTACATTGTATTTAGATTGGGTTTTCTTGTTAATAAAGACATGAAAATAGTATATATTCTTTAAAAGTCTTTCATTGCGTATTTCTATTGACAAGATTTCTTTGCATATTGATATTGCACATAACATACATGTAATCCTTTGTTACAGTTTTGGACACCACCAAGACCATAGCAACTGTGATTTTACGTCTAGATATAGACATAAATGCGGTCGATATTAGTGATACAACATCTGCAGTTTATTATTCAATTTTCGATTTAATAAAATTAGCGGTAAGGGATATCCAGATTCTTTATGTTGAAAATTTTATTACATATTTGCCTTTGTTTATGTAAAGTAAGAATTTCTACTGTCATCATTTTGTTTAAATAATAATTGGTCAGTAGCTTTATGGCGAGTTCAACAAGCCAAACAGGAAACGACAACATGTTATTATCTCTAGTTTCCAGAGATCGTTAGATCTCAATCATTATACACGTTTGTGTACCATTATGATATTACATTTATTACCTAATTTCTCTTCCACAGCTTCAGGATCTATATGCTAGTTTGCTGCCGTCTGCATCAATCAACTTAATTAGTATATCGTAAGTCTTCTTTCATTTCCTCTGATGTTACCGTTCATAGTTAAATATCCTATATCGAAAAAAGTACATTTCATTTAGAAACTCTTACTGATTCTAACAACTTAGAATTCTGTTTATAGTATTTCTATTTAGTCATTTTATAATGATAAATTCGGTATCACTTTTAAGCAGTGCTAATGTACATCTCCTGTGGAGTTGTTAAGCCATAACGTCCTCATATAGTTATTATTTTATTATTACTCAATAATTTCATATAAATACCATGCAGGAAGTTGTGCACTGTATTGAGGTCAGTTGACAGAAACGGCGAAGTCTGCGTAATGTACACCGATTTCTTTCAGAGCAAAAACCCCATTCTCGCGCAAACCGACTGTTAACATACTTGACCAATACTTCATAGATAATGACTTTTTTTGTATTTTGAATACGTACTATTTACAATATTCATTATTTAGGAAAGGTAGTGTTATCGCTAACCATCAGGTGGTAGTCAATAGTGGCTCTGCATCCAGTGTATCTTCCGCCGTATTGACACTGAATTCTGGAACTCAAAATGTGACGTACAATGGCAGTCAGGTGGCCGTGCAAAGCGTATCAGTAGGCAACAGTAAGCAGTCTGAAACAATTTCTTTGTACAATTGATGCGCGATGTATGTAACATAAACAATGTAATTTGTCGATCCCGAATCCACTTCGATTTCCGAAAGTAGGTTACAAATCTTGTAAGTATCACAGTCACAAGACACTATTTACTTTTGTATTTGAATTTTCAAGGCACAGTCAGCCTGTCATAAAATTAAAACTATTTTGCTCTATTTTTCTATTGTCATACATCTAAGTCAGATGTATCTTTCCTTCTTATTATTTCCATTGTTACTTTCATTGTTTCGTTGTTCTTGTCGTTCTTACTGTTCTTGATATGTTGCTCTCGCTCTTGTTATTATTGTTGTTTTATTCTAAATAATCTACATTGAGAACATATGATGACTTGATGTTTGGTTGTATTAATATGACGACTGTATGTTTAAACATTTTGTTCCTATAGCTGCGCTGTCCTCTTCGTCATCACTGTGTGACGTGTATACTACGATTACACCATGCAGCTCTGGGACCACATGTCAGGTACAAGATGGAGTGGCTTCCTGCAGGTAGGCTTCACTGAGTATATATATATATACAACTATGTAAAGATTTAAAATGTTAAAATGATCAATATGATCATGCATTATATTTGCTGTGTGATATTGCATATGTCTACAAATGCATCACACTATTCAAGAGATAGGTTAGAAATTAACACTGTAACATGGTATCTGATTGACTAATTTTTTTTGTAGGGTTAGAGATATTCTTTCAAAGTATCAGGGGCTTTAATTAGATAAAATTAATTGATAAACCTATAAATACGAAAGTAACTGGTGTCACATGACTATGGAACTAACAACAATGTACCACAGTGGGCATTCACGGGCCTCTGAAATTCAGAGGTGAGACCAGTTGCCCGGGAGAAGTGTCTCCAACAAATCTGATATGTGGTAACTGTAATAAACATTTGTTCTACTGTAAATCAGGAATTTCAATACTATTGCCCTAATGTAAAGTTTTTATAATGATAAAAAAATTTTCTTGCTTAAATTGGAATTTTGGCAATTTTTTTGGGAATTACCCCAACAGGATTTCTCAAATTTAGATGGATTACTTATAGTAAACTGGCAGAATTTTGATGGAAGTGGGACTGAAAAACATTTAAGTATGTGAATTATATCCATCATCTTTACATATAAAGCTACGATAAAGAAAATTGTGTAAATTTATTGGGAGTTGGTAATTTTACGTAAGACCGATGGGAACTGATATCACTATTCTATGGCCTAAGCTTCAATACATATTAACAATATATTTCTATCATTAGCCGTGTTTATAATCAAATACATCTAACCAAATACCTGCAATGATAAAACAGTGATCTGAACATTCATTGCCCAATATAACTAGATGAAAACATACAAATATCTTCATAATCATAGTCATAATGACTAATATAACTAATCGAATCTAAGTAAAGCCTAAATAAAAAGGCGATGGATAAAGCCAACTAAAAAGTTCAAAATTCGCTAACTAGAAAGGCATGAAAAATCAAAACAGATTAAACAACCCGTATATGAAGGATGAAGGAACATCCCACAAAACATTAATGACAGCAGGTTCCCGAGGATAGTAAGCATCTTCTATGTGCTAGCAACATACGTCACGTCACTCAAGTCAAGAAGAAATTGTCAAATAAACTTAATACCAAATATTGGTGTCAAATTACCTGTTCAAATTCATAAAAACCAATGTATCGCATTAGAATTTTCTTGAATTTCTTTATACTATAAATGGCTCCATGATTTTGTCTGTTTCTTTCATTACAACATTTCAATGTGTTACGTTTATGATTGTTTTCAATCACTTATTGATTTGGGATTAAATTTTTAATTTGATATATTCATTTTCAGTGTGGACAGCACATCAAGTAAGTATTTTTGTACAGTCACACACACAACAAACACACAAACACCACGAAAATTATTTTAAGTCTCAATCGTTGATGTATTGAGAATAAAAATGCACATGTTGTGTGCTGCAATAGGGATATATTTCTAGTTTCCATACAAGTCAATTTAAACTCGGAAGAATTACAATAAAGGCAGTTTAGTATGTTGAAGAGAATTTGCTGTATTTATATATGAATATTTAGATATTTAATTTAACTCATATCATATATTGGTATCAAATTATATTGAATCATATTATATTATATTGTATCATATTATATAAAATCTGTCAAAGAAATTAAGACTTGAACATGGTTTAATGTTCATGACAGAAACACTACGTCAGGCGACATGAGGTTCGTTTCATTTTAAGTCAATTATAGAAAGAGTATGTTACGTTCCTTTGCTTACGCTGAACAGCGCTGGATGTTTGATGATAATATTTTATTGCACTGTAGGTTCCTCCAGTAATGTTGGTCTAATAGCAGGCATCGCGGTAGGTGCGATAGTAATAGTGGGTGTGGCAGTTGCTGTCATCATTTTCTGCATTGTGAAGAAGTCGAAATTATCAAAAAGACCAGCATCTGCTACTAAAAGGTGTGTATTGAATATCAATATAAATTCATAGAAAACATAGATGTCAACAAATATATATTAGCAAATAATAAATACATGCAATACAAAGGCAAATATGAAAAACTAATAATTGTCAGTATGAAGGTAATTTAGATATATGTCATTATGAAGGCGATATAAATACTTCTCGGTATGAGGGCAATTTAGATATATGTCAGTATGAAGGCAACATAAATACATGTCATAATGAAGGCAATACAAATCAACGGCAGTATGAAGGCATATGAAGACAAATACATTTCAGTATAACAACAATTAATAAATTAATTTCTGTATGACGGTACATTTTAAAATACATAAAAATTACTTTCATTTATGATGTCAGTGTTTGTCATATGTATAAAATTTTGAAAGTATAGATATTTTACATATTTTATAACAATTTGTATGAAATAATACAATAATTGTGTTTGTTTTCTTTAGATCCTTGAAGTAATTTTTGTATGGTTTGCAGAATTTTGATAATTTGAATCGAAACTATTATGAAAACCATTGATGTTTACATTATGGCACAGACTGGTTTATAGTTTATCTATCACTCTAGAGTGGGGTTGATACCAAATAGAGAGTATGGGTCTAGCCTCTTCCAGAAGTCCAAGACTTCATTGCCAGATCTGTTTGCTAAGAGCGATACCTTTGTAAGTGACTCAGGATCCGATGTGTCCTGGGCAATAACAAGTTCAACAAAACATGGCCAGGGTAAGTATTTACCTTTAAATAACTAGATATCGTGCTTATTCTATACTATAGTAATTTATTTCAAACATTCATTATCTAGACATTTGAATTTTTCAATCTGATTGCACTTAATAACCAAATAATTCAATGACGTTTGAAAATATCTTAGTTAATTTAACGGTACTATATTAAAGTGTAACACCGACTCTGAAATATAAAGAGAAGTCAGAGATCACAATTCATTACATGCAGATGTCTTGCCGAAATATAGGTGAAAACCAAACCTCGTTTATTTCTTGTTTTTCGTCACTCCAAGATTATAAGTTTAATGATGAAGTCATCTGCTGGACAAATTGTTAAGAAATTTAGACTTGTGCAATCACACACTCGAAGTAGTGAGGATCTTTTATGTTAAAACGTCTATCATGACAAGACCCCATGATTTTAAATTCTCCGGAAGACAGAACACTAAAACACCGGTAAAACGTAAATCTTACGGCCACGAACAAAGCACGAAACCGACGTGATATACGCTGGCTCAAAAACAAGAACTAAGTCAGGAAAATGCATTGAAGATGTTGTATTTACCACGAAGAGTGTGACATAAGCGTTATAATCTCACTCCTCTAGTTTTCACATATTTTGATGCAATTTCAGTGTTGTTGTTTTGGTAATAAACATCATTAGTTAAGATGTCCACTATTTTTGGCGTCAAACTAAAGCATTTGTATGTCCCGCCATTGAAAATGTTCGAGGCATATAGTGTTACCCCTTTCCGTCCTTCTGTCATTCCGTCATTATTTTGTTTCCATGCTCTATCTCTGCAATAAGTGCACATATAACGTTACCCCTTTCCATCCTTCTGTCATTATTTTGTTTCCATGCACATGTTGAATTGAAATTTGGTATAATGATACATCACGAGATCAAGTTCTGATCTAGTTACGGTACAATACATTTGACGGAGTTATATCCCATGGACTTAAAAACTTTCTTAAATTTTGTTGCCGGTGTTATATAGTAGTTTTCCCCCATAGTAGCCCCTCCCCCCCCACACCCGAAAAATGGCTGTATAGTAGTTTTCCCCCATGGCGGAAAAACTACTATATAATAGTCTTTCCCCAAGGTAGTTTTTTCCCCTTACGTAAAGGTTTGGAAATTATACACGTTCGTTCTGTATCAGTCAGATAACATTTGTCAAATGTACTATAGTAATAACCTGTGGATAAAACCGATGGTGTTATGGTTAATGGGTTTTTATATACTATTAAGTGGTGTGTGTGTGTTTATTTTTTGTTTTATTTATTTATTTAAAAGTCTTTCTTTTTATATATTTACCATACTATGCTATTTTCTTCTATTATTTTATTGTAAAAATTGTCGTTAACTTGCGTATAGATGTCAATCATGACGTCAGGCTGTGACTCAAGATTCGATCCCAGGCAACTTTTCGTAATACGTCGTAAGTAAAATAGGAATTTATCAGTCAAACTGTTCCAATGATAAATATAAGAATTGAACGTGCAAAAACTCTTTGAACATTCAATTCCTAAATAAATTAAGACTGTTGCATTATATATTTATCACAATATCGTTCATCATGTACAGAGGACATGATGAACATGAAAATAACGGAAGGGAATTCCACCCAGGTGTCCACGATTTGTAATCTACGACAAGGCATGTCTAGTCGCAGATATTGTAAATCATGAACACAAGAATGCGATTTCCTTGTCCTTGCTAAGTTTCAAAGCTCTACACCCTTTTGTGTACAAAATATAGTCAAGGATAAAGTTTTTGAAAAGTAGGTCACAATATAAGGACATGGTCATTAGGTCAAAAGTCATGGTTCCAAGTAAAAGATCTAATCACAAGTAATCTATATATGAAGATCAAAACCCATTCTCCTTTTGGTACAAAAGATACAGCCAATGTTTAAGTTTTTGAAAACGTAGAGCACCAAGGTCAAAGTCACTAGTTTAAAAATCATGGTCCCAAATAAAATGTCTCATCACAAGAAAACTATGTGCGGAGTTTCAAGGCCTTGTATCTCTTAGTACAAATGATATAGTCAAGGATTTTGCCGCAGGGCATGAGTCTCAGACAGGTAAAAAAACCAGATGCCCCCGAATTTCATTCCGGGGGCATAAAAACGAACTTGTTTTTCTTTTTTTCCATTTGTATATATAGAGATTTCTCGGATTAAATAAAGATATCTCGAATGAAATTCTAGTATATAAATCTCTGTTGTAAATATATGCATTTGTATTTCGAGAAGAGATTAAAACTGAAGACATTTCTACTTAAGAAAATGAGATATCTCTAAATTAATTGGATATATCTCCGTATCAAAAGTTGAAATATCTCTATTTTAAATAGAAATCTATTGATTGTTAACAAAGTAACAAGCTGGATTTACTTACAAGGATGTGTGAAAAGAAAATCCGGAATTTCACATTGGGGGGAAATCAACTATATAGCCATTTTTCCCCGGGGGGAAAAATGGCTATAAGAGGGGGGGTGGCTATATGGCCATTTTTCCCGGGAGAAAAACTACTATATAGCCATTTTTCCCGGGAAAAAACTACTATATAGCCATTTTTCCGGGGGGAAAAGGAGGGAAAACTACTATATAACACCGGCGGGGCATTCGTGGTGTTCTGACAAATCGAGTGTATCATGTTATTGCTTTTGGGTAAACCAGATATAATATTCCATTCCAACTCATTATTCCCAAATAACCTTGTAATGTAAAAACGTTAAGACAAATGAATACCTACTTGGAGGTTTTTTTAGCCTTAGATTAATAGCATTTCATTGGCATGCAATTTTTGATTTCACTGCTGTGTCGATAAAAATCAGTCTACGGTTAAATTGAACTGTTGCTGATGACATCATTTTGTACACTGGTGTTGACTCACCGTAAAATCGTTGATATCTATCTCCTTTTGATAAGTTGCTTTTGAGGAAACACCCGGTAAGAGATAGCAATCTATATTTTATTCTTATTTTTAAATGTAAGTAAATTAAATTGGCATTGTCCGTGACCAGAAGTGAGGGGAAGGGATAACATTTACATTCGTATTGTATTTTCTGTTTATACTTATTCATAAATATCTTTTTGTAGACAACCGCTCATTTATCAGCGGAGGGGATATCGACATACAAGCATCAAGTCGACCTAGCAGTAAGCTATCTGAGAAATCATTGACACAACCCCCAGCCATCACCAAGGTGCGTAGTACTATTTAATGCATATAAGGCGGTATTAAATTTTTTCTTAAAGAATTCAGACATGTACCAAAAGTGAAAACAAAATATATGGTAAATCTTTACCAAACTACTGATACAAGCTGTTTAGACCCTTCAGGTATATCGCATGGGGTCTGCTTTACAAACGTAAATCGAAATAATCACGGAGGAGACATTATATCCATAATGAGCTAATTTTGATAAACTTACAGCCACACTGACCTTGAAATGATTCGCGAAATTCAAACTTAAGATTAATATATTTACATGAGAATTTATGGAAATGTTACTATCAGTCCCGAGTGTTACACCAGCTCAGTTTGTTAAGCATCGATACTGAAATGAAATGTATTTTTAAAACGTAACTGTGCAAAAAGTCTGAAAATTATTTTTAAAAAAGCAAAAAACAAATAACTGCATTAAACATAACTGTGCGAAATATTTGTAAATTATTTTAAAACTAAGCATATCCCTTATTTATAGCTCTGTCCTAATCTGATTTTGGTTCTTCCTATATGGGTCAGTTTGGTACTAAGTTTGCTCTACAAACACTTTGTACCTTCTTTGTATCAGCCTTGAGCTTTACAGAAGAGACATAAATTACGGAAATGTGCATATGTCCTTATTTAATACTGGAATATATGACAACATTTTCCTTATCTCTACCGTCAAATCCACCATTGTAAATCCCCAAGGGTTATGACGGATGTGGTCGTTGGATGGAACGCTTGCTGTTCCATGACACCTGATCCAATTCTTAATTTCAATTAATTATTGATTTTTCTCATGATTTATTTAAAGCCTAATCCTTGGAAAGTTGTTGTGGAGTCAAAAGTAGCAAATTCGGCACCACAGAAGAAGAGGATTGATTTCCTCACTATAGAAGACTGCTAATGATGTCAAGAAGATAAGAGAGTGTGCTCCTTACAGAGGAATGTTCATATAATACTTTAATAGCTATTTATCATATACGTATAATAACAATAACATGCTAAGCGTATCATGTACTAGGTAGTTGTTTTCTGTATATTTATCAAACATAATGGATATATTTAAATATTTGATATATATTGTGTTACAATACATGTGCAAGAAACATGAAATTTCATATATAACGACTCATGTGTCAAAACTTATTTTACTTTAAAACCCTCAGTGTTTTGATGGTGTCCTACTTCACACTAATGTAAATGTCTATAGGGTCTCAAGTTGTAGCAAATGAATTAAAACTTAATCTGAAAGTTTCGTCCGTAAACTAAACTAGATAATGAATGCTGTATTATCACATTTAAAAATGGATATATTGAGATTGATATAATGGTTTACCCTGCCCGTTCATTAACCAATCATATTTAGGGGTTAAGTATTATTCCTTTATTTCTCTGATAATATTTTCAGATTTATGATACCGGTACAGAGGTAAGGGTTAAATATCTATATGCAACGACAGGATATCCTATCTTTTCGGAAATGTTGTATAGTGTTTATAACTGATGTATCTAATAATACGACGACGCTACCGGGAATCTGATAGCAATGCATATATATATACTGTTAAATAAGACTAACACTGGAATATACATATCTTACTACCAATATGTACTAGTTCATGTCATTGTTAAAATAAATCTAATTTATCTTTCATCATCTCCTTATCTATTTGTATTTATAAGTTTTAATAAAAATTTGAACATTTTTCTTTTATTAATTATTAATGTAAAGATGATGGATAAATCCAAACCATAAGCCTAAAAATCATGAAACCAGAGGACATACAAAATCAGTGAAAATGAAAAACAAGTGGAAAATAACAAAATATATCTACTTGAAGAGCATATGTGAACCCCTGTGATAGAGTGAGATCAGGTGCCCTGGGAGAGTGAGCATCTCCTACTTGCTGGCAACACCCGTCACATATACCCAGTAGAAAGAGTCACATCGTGTAAACTCCATATGTATTTATATATGGAGAAGTCAAAGTAAGTAACCTTCTAGTATAGAAGGTGTCAAATCTGTGTAAAATGATCGAAATCGGTCTCAGTCCAGAATATCATTTAAAAGTCTGGATAACGAGATATCATATGGAGTAATAAGAGTCTCGTAACGACCGTAAAACTTCCTCAGTGACGTTGCTAGTCTAGCACATATATAACCCTGTTTGAGCAGCTTAACTGAAAGTCGCCTAGCCCTCAGAAAAAAGTCATTGTTATTTGAACATGCTCTGGAATAACGTATTAACTGAGATATGAATACGCCGTATGCGGGCGATGATGGAATGTCGCTACTTATGAAAAGAAAATTTGTGAAAGCGAAATTGAAATCGTCACGTTTGTCATAGAGTGAGGTGTGGAATTGACCATTAATGTCGAAAGACAACATCATATAAATACGAAGTAGAATTACTACTTTCTGTAGTTTCTTTGACCTCCAGTTCACTTTGATAGATGATGCTAAGGTAATCCGCGAATGAAGGATTATAAATTGAAAGCAAGTCATCTGTATATCTGTAAGTAACATTGAAGCCAAGAGCCATTTGTTGTTTTTTTTCCTTGCGAAAGCAAAGACTGAATGAATTCAGCTTCGTATGAGTAAATGAATATGTCAGCCAGGAGCGGAACACGGTTAGTGCCCATTGGAATGCCCACAATTTTTTGAAAAGCATTTCCCCCAAACACCACAAAAATGTTATCGATAAGAAAGTTCAACATCTGGATGACAGCTGTTTTAGTGTATTTATTTTTGGAATCAGAATTTTCCCTAACAAAGTAAGTTTTATTATGGCCTATAACTATAGATAATATGTAATGAGTGGGGTTCAACCATGTCACTCACAAGACTACAAGTAGATGCGTTGAAAGTGCAACCACAACCACATTTCTTGTATATTACTATAAACAAAACAAACAACGAAGAAGTACCGTTAAAAGGGGAGGCTTAATTATGGAAATATCCCATGCAAACCATTGCAAACCCCAGAAAATACAATATTCCACGGTGAGACCAGGTGCCCAGGAAGAGTTCCCTCTTGTTTGCATGAAACACCCGTCGCAACAGCTATATGGAAACGTCAAATTCGGTGAAGATCCCAATGCACACAGAAATGTACATAAATGATGACTGTAACGTCATAATAGGATTTATCGAACAATCATTCAGTTGCACTCCAAAACGTCATGAATCATTCTGCAAAGCGGGACATCATATTGTCTTATGATGATCACCGTAGAACTTCCTTAGTAAGGATTTCAGGCGTTCTGTGGTATACCTCTGAACAAGTAGCTTATTGGTAAGACGTTTAGCCCTTGTGAAAAAAACCGTTGTATTTCGAACATGCCCTGACATATCTTATAAGCTGAGATACAAATACGCCATAGACAGGAGAGAAAGGGACTTTGCTACTCAGGAAATTGAAGTTGAAATCGTCACGTTTGTTGTACAGGGAGGTGTTCAAGTGAACGTTATTATCGAAAGATTAAAGTATATCAAAGTACGAAACAGATCTGTCACCCTCGAATGTCTCTTTGATGGCCAGTTCGTGGGGAAAGATTTCGTGTAGCTAATTCTTAAAGTCAGGACTATTTTATTAATTGACAACACATCATCTATATATCTGTAAGTAAAATTAAACTGAGATGCAAGGTGCTACCTTCCTGTAGAGGAGCAAGGTCTGAATAAGCTCTGCTTCGTAAGAATATAAGAAAATGTCAGCAAGAAGTGGGGTGGGCGCAGTTGGTACCCATAGAAATGCCAATGATTTGCTGAAAAACTGATCATCCAAACATTACGAGAATATTGTCTATCAGAAATACCAGCATTTTCGTTTTCATTATACTTCTAGTCTGAACCAGATTGTTCCTTCACGAAATATGTGTCCTACCGCCCTAGAGCAATATATTTGTATCTGTAATTTCATTTTCATAAAGAAAGGAGTCTCGTATTATCTATTTTCTTGATCTTGGTCCTTTTTTCGCTTTTGGTGAGGAATGGTAGTGTAGAGCGTGGAGAAATTTATATCAATAATGCAAACTATTTTAAATATAATAATATAAGATTTACAACTCGTAAAGAAAATTACCTCAAAAGAAGGCTCAATTTTATCTATACAGCCGCGGTCTCTTAATCGAGGTCAAAATAACAGGAAGAAAGAGATCTGACTTAATCTCATGTTTGATTGATTGATTGCTTGCTTGATTGATTGATTGATTGATTGATTGATTGTTGTTTTATGTCACTCCACAGTTTTTTCATGTATATAGCGATGACATCTGCCTAATGCATGTTATTGACATCTATACCTTTGTAGCGGATCCACCCGAAGCAGTGAATGATTATGTGCCACGTCTACCGTGACACGGGTTGGTCGGTTGGTAGATTGGTGTTTACGTCACTTTCAACAATTTTGCAATTAAATCGCGACATGAGAGCTGGAGGGAACTAACCTCTGACACAAAGTGGCACAATCCGGACTGGAACACGAGATTTCGGTTTTCATTCTATCATCCGAAAAACAGGGCATCCATGTGCCATGGCAGTACGAACTGACGTCTCATTTCATAGAGCTACGTCGACTCCAATTTCAAAAACTAAATACATAGTGATACAAGCTATTCCATGGTTTTAAAATAGTGTAGTGATACATGAAAGTTTATGCAGTTAGTTTTATTCATTTATCCGATATATATTTCAAAATATATCACATATACTTCTTTAAAGTATAGTGTTCAACGTACAATAATCATATTTATAAAACAATATCTCTTCTCGAGATCCACATAGAAAATTCTAACACAATAAAATATGAACTGAATTCACATGTGGAGCCTATCTGATATGCTTCTATGATTGAATTAACTAAAACACATTCACTTGTATTCATAATTAATTAATATATATGATTAACATGAAACATAATTCAAATATTTACTGTCAGTAGATTATAATTAAATTATTTCAAAAAAATACGAAAAATGTAGTTTGAAGTACATATTGATTACAAAGAAAACACAATAATCATAGACCAGAGGGAATCATAAATAAAATAGTATGTAGTGTTATATATATAATTGTCAATGATCATTGACATGGGTTTTAATATGTGACTCATCTTACCACTTGACGTCATGCTGACTTCTATATTAAAATGAATGAAAACAAATAATGCAAATTACACTACATAATTATACAATGACTTGTCAAAAGAGTGCGTAGGTATAGAAATAGGGACGTGTATGCTTTACATATCCCTATTGGGTACGGCAATCTAAACAGGAAATACAAACTAATGAAGGCACTTTTTCCCTGAACTCTAGAGGTGTAGTGATGTCTATCGTAAAACATAGTTGTGTTAACTACAGTGTTATAACACGAATCCCTTTGTATGTCCAATCAAAACATTGAAAATACAAATAGAGAATTATGAAATTATAGCAATGAGGTGTCTCCATTTCCATAAAGACAACATTAATGATCTCTACAAGAAGTTTATGATACATATCTGTAGAACTCATATGCAATGCGACCCCATTTTCTAAAATAATGATTGAATTGAGTAAATTCGGAGGGCTTTTTTATCATTGCAATGGATTCAGTATCAATGTCTGTGTCAGATAATATGATAAATACCTTTCGTTGAATATCCAGAATACTTGTGAGGAATATTTTCCATCTATCTTCTGACATGTTTACATCATGTAACACCAAATTTTCTAACTGAACCATATGTGATTTGTTTAGTTTGTCGTCAGAAAAACTCACCATCAATAGTTCTAGAGACCTCAGATTTGTTAGGTGTGTCACAGCAAGGACCACATGAACATCATTCTGTCTGTTTTTACCTGCATACTTGAAGAATCGTAACTGAACAAGTATAGGCAATACAGTTACCAGTTTCTCGCAGCATTGCGCATCACACCACAAGATGCACAGTGAACTGAGTGATTTACAGTGCTGAGGAAGGTATTGTATAAAACGTAATGGACTTTTTACTCCACAAAGAAACATTGATAATAAAGTGTGATTTGTACTGCTTATGACCTGATTTGTCAATACTTCGTGATCATCACTGACAAGATATATATCTGCAATATAATAAGGGTACGAGGGTTTTTGATTCTGCATCTTATGAACCTTTAACATTTCTTTGTACCATTCTAGCTGTCTATCGAACAATGACCAAACAGTGTACTTTTGTTCATCACCCATTCTCTGTCTCCACTTGATATGATTAAGGTCCTCTTTTGCTTTATTTACAACATGTTTTGACAATTCACATCCAAGGTTTGCATTAAGTGCTGAGGCAAACATGAAAACATTTTCTAGTTCCCTGATCTCATTCAGTGACACACAACGTTTCAGGAATAATGTCATAATGTTCATATCACTTGCAATATACATAGCTGCCATTAATTCCTGAATTCATTTGTGAAAGAAACATATACTGTTCTTTTGATAATTTTGTTGACCACGTGACCTACTCTGACCTATGAAACCAACTTTCAAAGCCAGTTCTACAGTACCTGTTCCCATTTTTCTTTCTAGTTCATGTATTTTGAATACTAGGTGTGTTTCCTTCGATATCAGATCAGTGTATGCTAATTTACAAAATGGGGCCAATATATTTATAAAATCAATCATATCAGGGAAAGTACAAGGTAGCAAACTAAGCATTTTGGCTGTAGGACACTGAGCTAGTTTACCTTGCTCGAGTTCTTTCCGTTGATTTCGAAGGTAAATGTTTACTTCGTTGTGTTTCTTTACACCACGTCTTATCAGTATGTCTATAATTGCTAGTGAAAAGTAAGTGACGGAGTCTCTCTGGCTCTCGTCCTCGTTTTGTGTCTTGCCTGATGTAAATTCTTCATACCATACATGGCATGATGCCGTCAGTATTATTGGTAGTGTCATGAGAGATAAAATACTGGGATCTTTTGCTCTCTTAATGAAAGACTTCATGCTAACTAAGAAATCATCATAGGATCTGAGTTTACTTTTTTGGGGATTTTCTGTTTCGCTTTCTATTTCTTCCATAAGTTTGTCATTTTCATACAATTGTTTTGTTACACGTTTAATTACATTTTCTACAGACTGGGACTAATACCTTGAATTTCTAAAACTTTGTCGTTTAACGCGTAACTCAATCGCATTTGCTCTAATTTCCATGGTCTAGACGATGTGAAGAAAACGCAGTTTACCAAGCCCCGAATACCAGGAAATTTGCTATAGTCATGTGGAGATTGCCATTCATCTAAGCCATCCAAGACAACAAGACAACGGATCCTTTCATCACAAAGTACTCTTTTGACAAGTTTTTCCCTACCTAACAGCTTTTGTGGTAAGTTGTCACATATCATATCCAATACACAGGTACTTGTTTTTTCTACCTGACGAAATGATACATAAAATGTTAATTCAAACATTGATAGGAAACTGTATATATCTCCGTCTTGTATTTTCTGTTGCACTTTACACCACTCTGCTAATAGTTTAATACAAAATACAGTTTTACCTCTTCCTGCTTCCCCTTTCAAAAACACTTTCTCAACCGATAGTACGCCATTGATATAAAAGATATCTTTAATACTTTTTATGGGGATTTTTTTGGATTTCGTTTTCATCACTGATTTAATATCTCCCTCCTTCTCAGTATCCTCCTCCACGATGACCTGAGTGTAAATTTGGTCAAGAGTCAGAAAATTTTCATCAAGGGACATAACTGGAATATACTGTAAGTCATCGTAGAAGTTTTCAATTAAACCTGCTTTTAGATCAGCAACATCTGAAATAGATAGACATATGTTAAATGTAAAAAAAAAATTATCGAAGGGTAAACTATATTTCATAGTCCATGGAATAAAGGGGACAATATCATGTTTAATGTCATATTCAGACAAATGCGAACCCCAATAAATTCAAGGCGAGACCAGGTGTCCGGGAAGAGTAAGCGTCCCCTGGTTGCATGCAACACCCGTCTCAAAAGTCCTGCAACAACCTTTCAAATCGAAGAGGTAAATACATAAATATACACGCATGAACATACGAAGGAGACAGGAACACGAAGTCAAATTTCCCATTCAAAGCAAGAAATGCTACTTGCCTGAAATTCCGGTGTCTGAAACGTAGGTAAACAAATGTCTGTATATACATGTATACATGTATTATGTCAAATCAAGTACAGTAAAAAAAAAGTTAAAGGTCAGGTCCCAAAATATCGCTTAACATTCTTGAAAGAGAAATCTGAAATTGCAATAGATCCCTATAACGACCATAAAACTTCCTCAGTGACAAATTCATTTGTTCCTCGATATATCCTTGTGAGAGTAGTTTCGTGGCAAGAAGCCTCGAGGCAAAAAAAAAAAACAAACAAAAACAAAAATTATTTGTTTTTTGTTGCTGTTGCTTTTTTTTTATTTTTTATTCACTTATTTATTTTATTTTATTTTATTTCTTTACCATTACATTAATATATATTACTGTTTTTACCTATTTATTCATTAATTGAGTTATAATTAAAATGCATATTTATCGGAGAGACGATGGTATCTTTGTAGTGAATTTTACAAAAGTATTGAAGTAACAAAAGTATTGAATGGTAAAGCACACCTCATAGCCCATGGAACAAAAGGACAATATCGTGCATAGTGTCATATTCAGACAAGTGCAAACCCCAATAAAATCGAGGTGAGACCAGGTGCCCGGAAAGAGTATGTGACCCCTGGCTGTATGCTACACCCGTCGCAAAAGTCCTGCAACAACTTTTCTAGTCGAGGAAATAAATACATAAATATACACATATGAACACAGGAAGAAGACAAGAACACGAAGTCAAATTATCCTTTTCACTGAATAAAATATTGTTTAACTTAAATTCAGGCGTCGAAAAAAGTCTAAAAATCATGAAACCAGTAATAATAGTGAAAAACACAGAAATGGACATAACACAAATGTTCGATTGTACTAGTACTGCAATTACGATACTGAATAAGGACTGTCAATTAAAATAAAAAACGGTACTCATTTGGTGTGGTTAAACGGTTTACGGGCGCACACCTTCCCAATCAACGTAATAGCAGAACAGTCAAATGACACACATATAAAAATTTATGGATAATCCTTCATACAGAAAACAAGGATCAACAGGTTTCTCAAAACGAGAGGTCACAAAAATTTTAACACACGAAAAGTACTATGGAGATATATGCTAAGTAAGTGAGCTCAGGGCCCTGATCTGTAGGATTACCGACTAAGTCAGTGGGGACGGGGCTCAAGACCATGTCTTCTCTGAAAAGGCTTAGAAAAGTCCCGTCACAGAGTCTCCACCGCCCTGTTAGTCAGCGTGCAATTCTCAAGTCAAAGTCTGTATAAGGCCGTTGATGGACCCAATACAAGGCCTATGGTCTTTGCGGGGATCTTGGGGTCATACAGTCGATGTCGAAGGTGTTTCAATCAAATATGTAACTGTAGTTTTTCTATATTTCATCATCTGCTGAAAAATATTCCAGAATCACGTGTAAAACATCTATATTATAAATCATCATAAAATTTAACGTATTCAAAATTACATCTACTGTATTACAGAAATGAAGGTTCACTATGATATGCATAAAAAAAACTCGTATTCATTTGGATTTGCACCTAATATACGACATGGATTAATGGAACTTTCAAGTTATGAAATTACCGAGAAAATGTTAAAAGCAATGTAAAACCCCCATCAACCGAACTTTAAACTAATATCATTACGGCAATTCTACTATCGATTACACCCGACGTCAACAAGATTGTCAAAATGTTATAGTGATATCAAACTATAATTCATCATAATATGACTGAATGTATAGATGCAAAATATCTTGAGTGATAGCGATAGTAATGTGCACACTACCTTTATTAGTAGGACTTACGACCACATTCATAGCACCTGTTCTGTATGCATTAATGCTAAGTGAGACAGGTTTGATATAGGGGTTAATCGCTTGGCTTTGGGGCCGACCGTTGGATTTGGGTCGCGTCACTGAATTTGAAAGGTTGAATATCTCCTGCTTCCATGTCCCGATGAAACTGACAAATTCTTGAAAGCGACGTAAAACACCAATAAACAAACCGGTGTCAATTAATGTTGAATACTTTATTAGATAAAAGATCAAGTAGATGCCATTATGTTAGTGTAAATATCTTGCTATGAAATAAAACAGGATTCAAACAAAGAAACAAACATTGAAATTAAGAATTAATAACAGCAGTGATTTAAACTGTGGAATGTATGCATTAAATTAGAAGATCTAAATGGATTTTCTTCACTCCCTATTACCTTCATATTTTACAAATTCCCGAGATGCAGATTGGTAGCTAGTTTTTGACCCAGTAATAAGAGGAAGTACATTTACACAACTGACTGCTTCTTATATATCACACTACACGTGTTATTTTCATTTCAAATAATCTTAAACGAAAATTCTGTCTTCAGGGAAATAATATATAGCATGTGACCTAAAATCATAATATTTCATTAATTTCGTTTTATATTTTGTTTTAATATATCTTTATCTACATAATTTATCTTGTAATTATTACATGCATAATTGCACATACTACTTTGGATATTCTGAAATGTATTTTATTTATCTATTTACTCTAATTTCGTTGTTTGAAAACAAACCTTAATTTACACTGGTTGCGGTGCTTATTTACATCTACGTAAGTCAAACATTAAGCAGCAAGGATTTACATAATGTACTTGATATACATCAATACTGTTATAAAAGTAGCCCTTCAAAATATTTAGAGTATTTAACACTATAGCTATTCCACATACCTTTAGCGTCCCAAAATTCTAAATCAGTCATTCTTCGATCCATGACATCCAGTTTCGCCTTCATTGTCAACTGTTCATTTTCTAAAGATGTAGTTCTCTCATTTATACTTGCAAGTTTATTGCTATTTTGCTGACGTTTATCTGCAGTCTCTATAAAATATACGTGTCTCTATGAAAATATACAAATAGTCAACACTCTCGAATATGTATTGAGAGTTTTGGATGTTATCACCGTTATTTTCTATGATGTCAAAGGTAATGATTATAGTCCTAGAGCCTTACGTTCCTCTTTCTAATTTAAAAGACATCATCAATAAATACGCATAGTTGACTAAATTCAAAAAGTAATTTGTTTTATGTTAATACAACTTTGCACTTCGATAGATGGAAAGACTAACCTTTTTGTCTTGCCTCCAGTATGCTGAATTTCTGAAATGTAACATAATACGATAATTAATAAAAAAAGTAATCGCTTCCTCCTTTCAAGAAATAATTTGATTTTATTTCTATTATTGAGTTTAAAGAAATACAAGTTTTCAAATTTTTATTTAAAATAAGCAAATGCCATTTATATACATAAATCTAATGTCTACTGAAAATAATTAAGTTTGCCAGACAGAAAAACTGCTTAAAAGTTACCGCTGATATTACTTTGATAAGAGACAGGTAAGACAAACACCTTTCAATTGTAAGACCTATATAAATGACGCAGTACATATTCAGCATGATAGGACAATATTTGATCAGGCATGAAGACATAGATTTTCTCTTTTCCGTTCAATTTTAAAGCTTATATATGTTTTATTAAGTGTCATGATTGACCAATACGGTATATAATATGGAAATAATAAATGTATCTCTAGCTTTCCCCTTTCATTACCTTCTGAAACATATGAATAGTCAGTCAGGAACAGCTTATTTGCATCATTTTAGATGTTTACAAATGATGGGATTCTTTTTTAGGTCTTTAGTGTTTTGATTAATATCAACGGGCAACACGAAGAATAACAAAGCTACATACATCTTTAAAGTCTTCATAATTCCTATTGTCCTTCATGATCAGTGCTAATGCGTGTAAATCTAATGGATCTGTAGTTCGGTCCTTCAATTGTTTAAGGGCTGCATTCGTATAATTCAAACAACTTGCTGACACTGTACCTGACAAATTAATAAGCGATTGAGACACTTTGTCCCATTGTCTTTGAAAGATTGTTTTGTCAAGACTTGCGTTGTTTGTATGAATAAGTGCATTCCGGACAGCAAGGATATCTTCCACATCTGACATGCATACTGCGGGATAAATATTCTTCATGATCATACCACATAAAGTAATGTCCATCACATCAGGTTTAACACCGCTTATGGCACGGTAAGCACATGGATATTCTCCTTTTCTTTTGTGGGAAATAGGTGTCGACACCTTGGTATACAGTAATTCCCACTGTGGTTTGATAAGTGGTGTTGTTTTACTCGAAGATCCACAGCAGCATTTAGTGAAACGCAAATGAAACAATTTATGAATGTTGGAATTTAACATTTTCTCAAAGGTATCTCCGGATAATTGAAAGTCAACAACCTCTCTCAAGACTGTAGGGCCTATGTTAAGGACAAGGACACGCATATGTCCATATCGTGAATCATCTTCAGCTGATGTCATTCTCCTCTGAGATGACCTGAAATCACATAAAAAACATATTACATACGATGGTCACTAATGTCACCGTTTTGTGTTTTGTTTTGTTTTTTTTTTTTGGGGGGGGGGGGAGGTTGGTTTTTTTCCGGGGGAATGGTGGTGGGGGGTTGGGTTGTGGAGTGAACAATAAAGAAATACCGAATGGTTAACTACATCTAAAAGTCTATGGAATTACAGGACAATATCGAATATAGTGTCATATCCAGACAAATACAAACCCCAATTTAAATTAAGGTGAGACCAGGTGCCCGGAAGTAGCAAGCGTCCCCTGTTTGTATGCAACACCCATCGCAATTGTCCTACAAGAACTTTTCAAGTCCAGGAAGTAAATGATACATTCATTTATATATACATATATAAGCCGGCGAGGCCTAGTGGTATTGCGCTGGACTCCTGATCGGGAGGCCGGGGTTCGAGTCCCGCTCTGGTCATGCCGGTGTCCTGTCTTTCGGATGAGACAGTAAAAACCGAGGTCCCGTGTCGTGGTATGTATGGCACGTTAAAGATCCCTCACTGCTTCCGGTGGGTCTGTTGCGAGTGTCAAAATTTGTATGCCCCGCATCAGGCAGATGCCGTCACCATATACGTGTAATATTCGTGATGTGACGTTAAACAAAAATAAATCAATCAATCAGTCCTTTGGATATATGATGTTGAGGTGTTCTTTAAATACAGGGTTGTTCATCGACAAAAAGTCATTGATGTATCTATATGTAAAGCTGAACTGAGATTATTTATTGCCTTTCTGCTTCGTTTGATTATACAAAAACTGTCGGGAATCTAAATGCCAACAATCTGAATTCCAACTATCTATATCTCATCGGATTGCCAACAATCTAAATGCCAACTATCTGAATGCCAACAATCTGAATCTAATCATAATTCCAATAATCTTAACCTAATAAAACCGATAAACTTAATAGCAGTGGTAGAGAAAACTGCACCAATATTTCATTTAAGGTAGGGCTGAAACTATACGTGTTCCTGTAATTGAGAGGTCGCCAACATTTATCACACTCATTATATAGTTTCGTTAAGACGTCATTTAGACTTATATATTAATTCTTTTAAGAGGGCGTTCATCCATAATTGTTTATTATTAGATCAAGGTACATATATGCATTGCATTCTGCTATAGGGAAAAGTATACCACATCACATTTTCATAACTTTTTCCTTTCATTGTCATTTGAGGGTGAGGTTAGGAGACGACCATTTGATTGTGATAGGGGGCGGGACTGACAAATTTGGTCTGGTCGGATTATGGGTTTTTTTGTAGATCATTGATTGCTGGAAAATTTATTTCCTTGATAATCAGGCATAACCATTAAAAGTTATGCCAAGTTATGAAAGAGAGTTATTGTCTAGATAATTCCCCCAAATTAACAAAGCTCGCAAATTCTATTCACGCTAAATGCGCAATTTTAAAATTTGTCGCGCACGTGCAGATTTTACCGCGCACATTCAGAGTCATTCTTTTTCATCGGAGACTGAGAAGGGTTGGATCAGTAAATTTCCCCCAGCCCCCTCTCCCTAATTTTCACATTTCACTGGTGGTCTGCTTTATTAACTTGTATAGATTTGTTTTGATATTTTTTTGTGCTTTTTTCTTTCCTGTATAATTTCAGTTTTCCAGTCATCGTCGTGGCCTTAAGAAGGTGGTTTCCTTGCAGTACTTACAGTTTATCCTTTTGGCAGAAATTTTGCTTGATAACCATTTACTGGGGGTACTGTTTTCTCCAGGCCCTTCAATAGTTAGATGGTTTACTTGTGCAATTGTCATTTTGCTTGCCATGCTGTCAACGCTTATGGGGAGATCGGCTCAGGGAATTTGATTTTGAACTTGAATTGTGCTATTAAAGCCATGACAATTTCGCCAAAATCAGTTGTTGTTCTTTGTTATTTTGATGGAAAACAAAACATTGACATATTAGGTTCAAGTTTACATGTTTGTGAAACTTATAAGCGATTCATGAGTACACCTTGTTTGTCGATCATTAAAAGCGCATTACCATTTATTGTTAAATTACTTCTCGTATAACCTGCGATAGATTATTTATTTTTGTGAGATTTTTGTCGTAAATAGATACTTGTTAGAACTGCATGGTAAATACATACCATTAACAAAACACGTGCTAAAATGAAGTAAACTCTACAAATAACATGCAAACAACACTTTAATCGCATAGATCTTTATACTACTAATTTCTATAATGAAGTGCATAGTCTCTCTGGTATTCAGGGGGAGAATTTCCATTTATCACTATAGAAGGATCGATTTCATGAATTTGTGAGGAAGTGTTGCTGTTTTGGATTCCAGTCTGAATGATAATATTATATTTCTTTTTGACTTACTTTTAAACAGGTTATTTTAGTGCAAAAAAAGCATTTATAAATATTTTGATATATTTATTTTTCACATTTTCAACTTTTTCTTTACTACCTCTACATTGATTTTGAGGAAACAGTAAGTATTAAGTAAAGATGGTTCTATACAATTTTAGATATTTTAAAGAAACTAAAGATTTAAGGCCACCAACAAACATTGTTCAATATCATTGTAAAATGTTTTCTGTCTGAGGTGAGTGATATAGGCCTTGGGCCTTGTGGCTCTTGTAATCATGCACACGTTTTTGTTGGTTGTATTTTTGTTCTCATTTTATAGTCATATTTGTTTTTATTTTACATTTAAATAGATGTGTTAAAACATTGACTAATATTTTGTTGCACTGATTTGAAAATTTACAGGACTGAAACACCGTCAACAAATTTGTCCACCATCATTTTGAAAAGCACATTTAATTTATATTTAATTTGAACATCGACTTTGCATATGTGTTCGGGTGAGAGATGAATTCAAATGAGACCCTTTTTGGCCATTCGTTTTAGCATTAACACATCGGTGTGCAAGGCGTATAAATGAGGGAGCGGACAACACGGAAGGGAGTTAAGGAAAAAGATTGAAAATTGGCGGCAAGAGAATGTGAATGCCATTGTTGCGAAAGAGAACCTGAAGAGAAAATACCTCGAAAAGCAGATCCTTTGCCCCCTGACCACCCCTCAAAATAAACATGAAAACAATTCTTTTTAAAGCAACAATTTTAAGTTTTGTTGAACATATTGAATAGCGCGATTTTTCCATTACTATAAATTCTGCTGAAATGCGAGTCAAAAAATAAAAACAGCACAGTATAATGAAGCAGCAATCTTGCAAGCTAAGCAAGTCAGGTAAACATCAAGGTGCTTTCTATTGAACATAAAATGTACCAGCCTCACCTCCCCCCTCCCACTTCAGAATCAAATGTTTGTCTTTTAATCTGTAGACCATTTCTTTTGCCATGAGTTAAGGATAATTTATCTGACATCAATTGAATTCGTATAGAGAAACTTTTAAATGTTATGCTTTGATTTCAATTTTAATTATTGCATCTACTTTTTTGAGATTACTTTTCTCTTAGTGATAAACTTTGGGCCGTATTGTCGATGTAGAAGAGGTTTGGCAATTCTAGATCCGGACAAAATGAAGTTATCAAAATGTCTTACCCTCCTTAATTTGTAAGGCAGATCACCGTAGAAATTGGGATGAGAATTTCCGCTAGATACAAATTATTTCCGAAATTAGATATTACATTTGAATGTGATCTGCAAAATTTTCCAAAGCTTTTTCTAAGTTCATGGTATCTGCATCCCTGAGTCAACAGTTTCAAAGTGATTTGTAAATTCTTGAAAGTCTAAAACGTTAGTGCAAGCTCTAGCGAACCTAACCAATTTATAAATATAAGCCCCATATGATGGGAGTCTGGAGACATCACCATCTAGATAAGGGAAATTTACGATCGGAAATCCAAAGACGTCACGCTTATCATATATGTAGGTATGAATATTGTTATCAATAAAATTTTAATGAATAAATCCAAACAATGTGTTTCTTTATCACAAATATTGGCCTTATTCAGTTGAAGTTGAGATAGATGAATAAATATAGAACATATATACCTTTTAATTTTGTGTACCAGATGCGCATTTCTACAACAAATGTCTCTTCGGTGATGCTCGTGGCCGAATGATTGGAATTCTCATAATATATATATATATATATATATATATATATATATATATATATATATATATATATATATATATATATATATATATATATATATATATATATATATAATATATATATATATATATATATATATATATATATATATATATATATATATATATATATATATATATATATATATATATATATATATATATATATATATATATATATATATATATATATATATATATATATATATATATATATATATATATATATATAGATAGATAGATAGATAGATAGATAGATAGATAGATAGATAGATAGATAGATAGATAGATAGATAGATAGATAGATAGATAGATAGATAGATAGATAGATAGATAGATAGATAGATAGATAGATAGATAGATAGATAGATATAGATATATATATATATATATTTGTAGAGCAGTGTTGAAACCAAAATGACCGAAATCAATCTAAGGAGAGAGCTATGCATGAAGGAGATACTCCTTAGTTTTAGTACTATCATAATTTCATGACAGAAAATTTGAAGTTTATATTTCATGTCAGTACTGAAAACTAGATTCATGATGCCCTCGGGACCTATCAGTTCACCAGTAGTTACATCGGCGTAGTATTATAACAAATATAGAACATATATACCTTTTAATTTTGTGCACCAGATGCGCATTTCGACAACTTATGTCTCTTTAGTGAGGCTCGTGGCCGAATAATTGGATTATACCAGACATATAATTTTCAATTATATTTGCTTTATGTGATAATAAACTGTTCTTAAAAGAGATAAAGAGGATAACTAAACAATAGAGATTATGTAATGATTTTCTTCAAATCATTCTTAAAATCGACCGAAATTCAGACAATAGCATCGTACACCAAATGGAAATAAAATATCGAATCAAATCGCAATGAATCATTTCAATCCCATTTTAAGCTATATACATATAAGATACTATCGATTTAAAATTGACAAAATTGAAAATGTAAATTATACATATAGCATTGCCACATTCGAAATGCATGATATCTGTAACTCTGAGTCAAAGAACCGCTGTGCTGTTACTTGACTTTGCACTTTGTACGTTTGTCATTTCAATTGACCGTCCTAAGTCGGTATCGTAACCGCAGCACAATCAAATGTTTTTCGTGTTTATTTTAGTATAATCATGTTTTGTTTGAAAATACTTTGTGATTTGTGTCATACAGCTTTATCAGATGTCTTCTGTATCCTTTTTATACTTTGTAATTTGTGTCATACAGCTTTGTCAGATGTCTTCTGTATCCTTTTTTATGTTCTAAGTAAAACAATATTTCTATTACAGTAACGATCGGCTAATACACTACAATTATTCCCCTGAACACTGCGTCATGAACCGCCTTGCTGTTACTGTACTATACACCATGTACCTATGTAAAGATGATGGATAAATCCAAACCACAAGTCCAAAAATCATGAAACCAGAGGACATACAAAATCAGTGAAAATGAAAAACAAATGGAAGATAACAAAATATGTCTACTTGAAGAGCATATGTGAACCCCTGTGTTCTACCTAAAACAAAGAGTCTATTATTTGTAAGATAGGCGAGTATAATTATCGTTTACAATAGCTCTTATTAGTCATAGAATTAGGAATAAAGTGTTACGTCATGCATGCGTTGTATTCATAGCGTGTTCTGTCGATAATTATTCTGACCTGTTTCAGATTTTCTTTACTATAGAATATCGTTACAAATACACATACGAATTCAGTAATTTTTATGCACGACTACTCCTAGAGTGCGAAGTTCTTGTATTTCGAGGCTATGCACACTGTATTTCAATTCTATTTTCAGACTGATCAATACAAGTTTCTTTTTCTTTGAGGAAGTTATTTGGTCGATATAGGATTCTGGTTCAAACCCCCCTCACCGACATTTTGGAATCTGATTATACCAACTAACCATCTTGAATTTTTTTACTATACTTGATTTGACATTATATGTATACATAAAGATATTTTTTTACACCGTGAATAGGATATTTTGATTTAGTGTCCTTGTCTCCTACATGTACTCATGTGTGTATAAATGTATTTAGTTCCTGCACTTGAATAGTTGTATGCATACTACGCTTACTTCTCCCGGGCACCTGATCTCACCTCATTTTAATTGGGGTTTCCATTTGTCTGAATATGACATTGTACATGATATTGTTCTTTAATGGACATCGAGATGTGTTTAACCATTCGGTGATTCTTCCTTTGTTAGACTTTGTTAGAAAGTTTTTTCACCTCCTTATTGTACAACCCATCATTCATATATCCTACAAGATACATTTTATAAGGGAATTTTAACCCACTTCTCAATGATGTCTGGTGTGTGGCATTGAACCGATGAGGGTTTATTTGTATTCTACATTGAAATAATAAGGTATATAACGTCAAATTTACTTACTTTTCTGGGCTTCAGATTTGTTCCGTGTTTATCCAAATCTTACATATTACTCTATAATACTTGATCAATACTATGATGACTAATATTTTTTATATTTTATATTTAAAAATATACATATGACTGTGCACTAAAAATAACAAGATATTTATTATAACATGCACGTCAATGCTGAGGCATTCTGAATTGATTTACATTTAACGACTCATTTAAGAAAAACTAATTATTAGACGAAGTAAATCGTCAATTAAGGTCGTAAGATGTTCGTTTAAATGATAAAGTACATGATATACCTGACATTACAACATACTGTCGTAATAATCCAAAATATACCTGATTTGACTTACCCTCTATTTACCTTCATATATTTTTGGATTAAAATTTCAGTCTTGAAACTTGCTATCTAGAATCAATAACATTGTTAAGATATAATATAAGGCAATATTGACCCTCTATTTATGAATGCAATATATCACGCCATTACGCCGCAATATGTTTTACATCGTCTATGACCTTGTATACATGTTTTCCCCACATTGAACACAATACGTTGTATTTTAAAGTATTACATTATTTGTATATGGGAAACAAGAACAACATTCTGATCCTGTTTCTTCAGAATCTGGTGATTTATTTTTCTTAAGACCTGTATGTCAAAACGATAGTGTATTTCAATTCACTATTTCTTCATAAACGAATATCTAAAAGATTTGCAGAGAAAAAGGTATGTCTAGAAAATTAGCAAAGTTCTCAAGATCAACTACGAATCCCAAATGGAATCAGACCAGGTGTCTGGAAGGAGTGAGATTCTGGATTATCAAGTGTTGATACATCTAGATATCTAGATGTGACATTAAATATACCAATATGGTTAAATCCTTTAGATTTAAGAGGAGTATTATCAGGGACGTATATATCTAAAGGGATATGCAACTAACCCCCCCCCTGTCCTAGCATAGCCCCGTTTTAAATGCGTTGAAAAAGTTGCGCATGCGCGATAAGAAATGTCCGCCATATTTCTTCTTATTCGTCGCCTTAGAAAGTTATTGTCTTCATAGAACAATATTCAGAAGAGATCAGTAGTGCTGTATCCATAAATTAAGGTGAATTTAATGTTTGAAATTGTTCATTTCTTGTAAAGTTAAAATGATCCATTATTTTTAGTGTTCAAAGCAATCTCTCAGCGAGCCTTTCGTGCCAGTCGTGGCGTACATGTCAACAATAAGCAGTATAACGGCAACCGAAAATAAGTGACATAAAACTTTGTAAACAGGAATGTGAATACAAAAGAATGAAAATGAAAGTATTGTGACATAGAAAAAAAATAATATTTCGATATGTATATCCTGCGTGTAATTACTATAACGATAATACATAACAAGGGTAAAGGTCTACCCGATTCTGTTGGTGTATCTATAGCCCGACTTTTACATGAAACTCCTCCTTAACGCGTCGATAACTTTATTTCATGACCCAAGACGGGTTCAGTAATGATTTCAAGTACAGAGAAAATATAGTGTTAAGTCCATTAAATCAAATAAAAGGGGTCATTATTGTCCCCTTGTACACAAAAACGTGTATTAAAATGACATAAGGTGTGAAACTGAATTTTAAAATAATTATATTACTGATTTTTTTATATTTGCAGGTTTTCTGTGGACAGTAGATCATGGATTGTGGCATTAAAGTTTTGAGATTTTCAAACTATGTACAAAAGTGTACATACAACAAAATATAGTGTTAACTCACTAAATATGCATATTTATTAAATAAAATACCTCGGAAAATATTTTCTTATTATTTGACTTAGATTTGACATATTAGGGGCTCTGGAGAAACTAATTGTCAGAAAGTATTTCATTAGATGGTAGATTATATTGTTAATATAGCTGAAATGTGACATACGGATGGGACAACAGAAATAAAAGTTTAAATATATTCTGGGACAATAATCGTGTGTCATGTTTCTCAGAATAATCATATAATGCCCCTAAATTCGAACTCCGGAAAAGGAAGAGGAAACAAAGCAAAATAAATAAATAATAATAAAAAAAAACAATAACAACATAAAATTACCAGTGAAGGCAATCGGACATACTCTCGCTCTACAAATAATTCTGTTATGAACGTACGTCATATACGGGTGACGATATAACAATAGGAATAACATTACATTCCCCAGATATTTGCCGGGGTATTACATGTACGATAGGGCAAAGGGGGGAGGGGGGGGGGGGTAGTTGCATATTCCGTTAGATATATACGTCCCTGGTATTATGAAACCTCTTATATAACAATATAAAAACAGTTTTCCTATAAGGAAGCGTAGTAAATACCAATGGAAACCCAATGATTTTTTGGTCAATTTTGCCATAAATGATATAGACATATTGTTCATCGAAAGACAATAGCTTTACTCAACTCATTTCAAGGTCAATATAAACGTATAAGTTTTGGAAAGCAAAGACTCTTTGTTGGTACCAGCGTATGAGACACAAAAAATAGTTTAAAAGTGGCATACAAGGTAAAACAATCAAATGTTGAGATTTGTATAGCTTGAAATTTCGTGAATGGAATTTCTCTCTGACTGTGCCAGATTTTTTCACAAACCGAAAGCTATTGATGTTAGTATTACAAAACACGACAATACAGTACTTTGAAAATGTGATGTTTCGAAAGAGTAATAGCACAGACTGAAATGTGAATTATTTATAAGAAATTTTTATATGGGCAGTTAATACAAATTAAAAGGGTCACATTAATCAATGCTAATTTTAAAATCATATATATTCTTGCGATGTTGAAGAAGGGGGTTGTCTCTCAATATATATTTGAGTTTCCACATATACACCAGTAGAATGTAATTCAACGAATTCGAAGATACAACAAAACCAGTTCTTACACTTTGTACTAAGATATTCTACTGAATATTCATAGCCACTAACCATTTTTCATTACTATATAACAAACGCTGATTTCAAAAATTTTATCGGCAACTTTCTATACATGCGATTTAAGTATATTGTAAAACAGACTTCTGTTTTTATAGACTAGACCGGTATTTTAAGTGGCTGTTTGAATAAATGGAGATTTAGTGTAAAATTATCGATGCGAATATCGATTATTTTTAGCAGTTCTCTATCCCAGTCATTCAAGTCATGTACTTTTACATCATCTTACGGCAAGTGTTAAGTATTTCTTCAACAATATCCAGGCATTTGATAAAATCTATCTTGGAAGATAATCTGTATTTTGGCCCATTATGTTGTCTTTCGACATTAATGGTCAATTGAACACCTCACTCTATGACAAACGTGACGATTTCAATTTCGCTATCACAAACTTTTCTTTCATAAGTAGCAACATTCCATCATCGCCCGCATACGGCGTATTCATATCTCATTTAATACGTTATTCCAGAGCATGTTCAAATTACAATGACTTTGTTCTGAGGGCTAGGCGACTTTCAGATAAGCTGCTCAACCAGGGTTATATATGTGCTAGACTAGCATCGTCACTGAGGAAGTTCTACGGTCGTTACGAGACTCTTATTACTCCATATGATATCTCGTTATCCAGACTTTTAAATGATATTCTGGACTGAGACCGATTCCAATCACTTTACACAGATTTGACACCTCCTATACTAGAAGGTTACCTACTTCGACTTCTCCATATATATATATATACCATGCAGCTCTGGGACCACATGTCAGGTACAAGATGGAGTGGCACACACACACACACACAGATATATATATATATATATATATATATATATATATATATATATATATATATATATATATATATATATATATATATATATATATATATATATATATATATATATATATATATATATATATATATATATATATATATATATATATATATATATATATATATATCTGTGTGTGTGTGTGTGTGCCACTCCATCTTGTACCTGACATGTGGTCCCAGAGCTGCATGGTATATATATATATATGGAATTCACACGATTTGACTCTTTCTACGGGGTATATGTGACGGGTGTTGCTAGCAAGTAGGAGATGCTCACTCTCCCCGGGCACCTGATCTCACTCCATCACAGGGGTTCACATATGCTCTTCAAGTAGACATATTTTGTTATTTTCCATTTGTTTTTCATTTTCACTGATTTTGTATGTCCTATGGTTTCATGATTTTTGGACTTGTGGTTTGGATTTATCCATCATCTTTCCATTATTAAAAACGAACGTAAATATTTGTCAGTTATGCAATTAAGATCACCTGTATTAATATGGCCCTCAGACTGATAAATATATTAAGAGTAATTGCATGAACAGGAAGATAGAATAGAGTCAATAGAATTAGGATTAGATGTGACTGCATTGTAATTGAAGAAGGTTTCTAATAGGTTTTTCGTACTGGTAGCAAATCAGCAGCCCTTTTCATTAAAAAAAATACGAATTGTCGCAAGTTTTTAAACTTATGAACTTCGGACGGGAATTCTTAAGTCCTTTTCACGACACGTTCTCGTCTTAATCCTCGATCTTCATGGAGCAAATTAAAGAACGCAGCTGTCTTTGCTTACTATACTTTCAACTTGCCTCAAAAAATTATACGTACTTGGTATTGATCAGTCGCAAAATCACGAACAATATTTGACTTACGAAGTTCGTAATTTTTTTGTGAACAAGGGTCAACAGGTATCGCATATTGAGAGGTCATAAAAATATAAACACGTAAGGTATTGTAAAACACATAATGGTATAAAAATATATGCGACATCAACATGATAAACCGTGCTCTGCCAGTCTGAAAGCGAGCTAAGACCCTAGATCTGTAGGAGTCCCGACTAACAGTCAGAGGGGACGAGGTTCAGGACCATGTCTCCTCTGAAAGAGGTTTGGACAAGGCCCGTCATATAGTCCCCACCGCCCTGTTAGTCAGCGTGCAACGTTCAAGTAAAAGTCTGCATAAGGCTGTAGAGGGACCAAATACAAGACCTATAGTCTTTTTGATGATCTCAATATCATATTGTCTATTTAGAAGACGTTTGACTATTTTATTACATGATAAAATAACGTTATCGGAGCCTTTTACTTTCCTTAGTTTATATATGAGATCACCGTATAAATTAGGATGGGAAATTCCATTGGATACATATTGTTGAAAAGAAATATTTCCAAATTTAGATGTAACCCTGAGTTAATAGTTTAGTAATAATTTGTAAATTTCGTTTATGAAAGTCCAAAACATCGGTGCAGTCTCTGACAAATCGAACTAATTGAGATATATAGATACCATATAATGGGAGTCGAGGGACATCGCCATCCAAGTAATGGAAATTTACAAAAGGAAATCCAAAATCCTCACGTTTATCATAAATATTAGTATATATTAGGTGGTTGATAATTTTGATGTTTAAATCTAAGAAAGGTGTAGATTTATCTCAAGTATTAGCTTTATTCAATGTGAGCTCTTGTGGATATATTTCTGATGTAAATTGTTCGAATTCAGGGTTGTCGATAACCAAAATGTCATCTAGATATCTGCAAGTATTATTAAATTTGTCAATGAGGTCAAAACGTTTTGATTTTTGAATAGAAACCATAAAATACCTCTCATAACAATAAAGAAATAAATCTGCTACCAGAGGCGCGCAGTTAGTACCCATAGGAATCCCAACTATTTGTTGATATATCTTGCCATCAAATTGCACAAAAATATTATTCATGAGAAAATCTAGTGCTTTACATAATTCCTTGCAATTCCAGTATTTATATGAAGTATATTGTTTGTTGGAAAAGAATCCGGAGTTATTGGAAGTACATATGTACGTTTTAGATTCTCTGTGAAAACACCATTGTATAAGAGACAGCAACTTGCTTTTCATCAAATCATGAGGCAGAGATGTAGAAGATGTAGAAAAATCAAATGTAGAAATTTGAGTAGCTTTGAAATTTAGCGAAAGAAGTTTGTCTATAACTTCATGAGAATTTTTAATCGACCAAAAGTAATTGATGTTACTATTGTGAAATGCGACATCACAATATTTGATAATATGATCTTTTATAGCAGTTAGAGCAGACGTAATATGCTTCGATAGTACCGTAGTAGAGCTGTGGCTTGAATTAGATATGAAACGTGATTTATATGGACTTTTATGTAGTTTTGGGAGCCAATATATGGTTGGTAGATCAGATTTATCAGTTTTAATTTTGAAGTCGGACATGGTCATGAGGTGATCGTACAAGGTGCTGTCTTTAGAGGTAGGGCTTTCCACATATGTATGAGTGGAGTTTAATTCGTTTTTAAGTACTTCAATATAATATAGTTTTCAAACAACTATTATGTTATTACCTGCTTTATCAGCAGGAACAAAGACATATTTAGCATGTAAGTCAGCTATTTTCTTTTTAATAGAATTTGCCGTCAATGTATTAGGCTGTTGAAATAAATTCGGATTTTCCGTAAAGTTCTTTATACGGATATCGACAATTCTTAAAATCTCGTATTTCCAATCATTAAGAGCATGAACCTTTACCTGTTCTTTTTTACACCAACGTTTACAATATGTAGTTAAAGCATCTTCTATAACGTCACGGCATTTATTGAAATCTATCCTGGACAGTAACCTATATTTAGGTCCTTTTCCAAAAAGGGTGCGCAATTTCTTGTCCGAAATACAGTTTAGGTCACCAGTAATAACATGACCTGCCGGTTTATAAACATATTTAGGATTTTCACAAGAACACGACGAAGGAATAGACTCTGAAACATCAGGGTTAGATGTAACTCTATTATAATTTAAAATAAGATTTTTTATATGCTTTTTGTACTGGTAACAAATAAGTGGAGGTTCTAAATTCTCAAAATATTGGGGGATTTTAGATATGACTCTATGATCACGGAAAATATTAGAAATGTTAAGTAGATCGAAGCCTTTATTAATAAATTTAATTTTGAGAAATTGCTGCCCGGGTGGAAGAGACGGAATACGAGAAAAGAGTTTAATATATGAAAATAACAAGGAAAAGAGTTTATTATATGAAAAAACAAGGCGGGATATAAGTTTTGAAATCAAAACTAGAAATGAATTTATAAACATACTAGTATATGTTATATTTAATCTTGATTTCTAGGGGAAGGAAGACGAAAGAGGGGAAAGTGCCATATATGTTTGCTACAGGATATGTTTGAGCGTGTGTTTGTAGATGTGTGGGCGTGTTAGTTTGTAGGCATTTGTTTGACTGTGTGCGTGTGTGTATGATTGTGTGTCTGTGTGTGTTCCATAATAAAATAGAAATCCGAGAAATAAATCGCAGTGCATGTTTATTGTAATGCTTTATTTAATGATGAATATCCTTCTAAATTGAGTACATTTTTTTTAAACATTTGAATGACACATCCTCAGGTTACACAGTATTAGAGTACTTTTCACAAGAAAAAACCCATGTCCCTATAGGTTCCTCGATAGAAATAATCACCATCTGAAAGTCTATGTCTATGTCTATTTCAATATATAATTCAAGTTTAATTCAGTGAAAAGATAAGCGGTGAGATCAAATGATCCTTGATGAATATTTCAATTTTTTAAACATTTTGTGTCGGGGACCGCTAACCCTCGGGAGATTGCTGCCTAGATTATACATTGACACATTTAGACATTGGTTATATCGTCATTATCCTGTTAATCATTGACGATCTATAGACATCAAAGTGAGGTAATATCTGAATTATCGTTAGACGCACTCCAGGGATTTAAAATAAGATCTATTATAAATTTGAATATTGGACTTGATTTCGTGTGTATGCGTTAAATTCTATGAGGTTTTGATATTATTGGAATTGAAATATTGATGTTACATTTCCCAAATGAAAAAACAAATCATTAGTTTTATGTGCTTCTACTACAATTCTACTACAATATATCACGACATCATATCATATCATGACTAGGACTGATTCATAGTTATCTGAAAAATTCTTTACATCATGTTATTCGTCAACAGCATTTCATAACGTGAATGGAGATATAAATATATATATATATATATATGCATGTATGTATATATGTATTTCCTTCTGAACTTGAATAGTTGTTACAGGACTTTTTGGCGAGTGCAAGCAAGGAATCCTTACTCCTCCCGGGCACCTGGTCTCACCTGATTTTAATTGATTGTCCTTTTATTCTACGGATTCCGAGATGCGGTTAACATTTTTGTACTGATATGTTGTTTTCAGAGAAGGTTTTACTCAGCTCGTAACCGAGAGGACTTGGGCTCGACTCTTGAAGTTGCAACATCGATATCCTGGCTTTGGAACAAACCAATAAGAACCGAAGTCCTGTGTCACAGTAAGTGTGGCACATAAAAAATCCCTTACTGCTTCAGATGGGTCCTTTGCAATGGTATTCATTTTTATGCAAAGCATCAGTCATATACATGAAATAATCATGGAGCGACTTAAAATAATAATCGATCAATCAATAAATCAAAGTGAAATACGAAAGTGACTGGTGTCACATGTTTATGGCACTAACAACATTGTACCACAATGGACATTCACGGACCCTTGGATTTCACAGGTGAGACCAGGTGCCCAGGGGAATGAGCATCTCTTGTTTGGTTAGCCACACCCGCCGTGAATGCCCTTACATACATAAGAAACAAATATAATTCAGCACTGTATATATACATAAATGTGGACAAACACTGTGTAGAGAGTGCCACTACCACCTAACATCAAGAAATAGGGCATAATATGACGTAAGTCAAACCCTCCGCGGAGAACTTTTTACGAGCTCCACGCTGTAAAGGGAATAAGGACGCTAAATGCCATTTGCGTAGCAGCTTCTGTTTCTAATAAGCGGATAGTTAATTCGTACTTCGCCGATGTCACGATCGTGTGTCTGTATATTTTATATGTTCCTGGCAGGACTAAGCCGCAGTGGCCTAGTGGATAAGGTGCTCGGCTCGTGATCGAGAGGTCCTGGGTTCGACTCCGGCCCTGGACACACCGGTGTTCTGTCTTTTGGATAAGACAGTAAAAACCGAGGTCCCGTGTCATGGTAGGCGTGGCACTTAAAGATGTCTCACTACGTCGGATGGGTCCGTTGCAAAGGTCTAAATTTGTAGGCAATGCATCAGGCAAATGCTTTCACTATATACGTGAAATAATCGTGGAGTGACGTAAAACAATAATCAATCAATCAATCAATTCTATCAGGACTTGATAGGTAATCGACCTCATTGATATCATAATCCTGTTAGTTTCCCGTAGTCCACCGCGTAGTGTGTTAAGCTTTATGATAGGTAGGGAGCGAGTTCGGACTTCGCCGATATCATGTTAATGTTAATGTCATGTTTATATGGCTGATATGAAATTATAAGTAACAGGTTCAGACTTTGACGGTACCATGATCATTTTAATGCCATGTTTATATGACATAGATGTTATACACCTTTCAAAGCCTGATTGATAGTGGTCCCCGCCGATGTCATTATCACGTAAATGTCATGTAATTGTGTATTTGATTTGACATCGTTATGGTTTAATAATTAATCGACCTCGATTATTCATGATCACATGAATGCCATGTCACTGAGTGTTTTTCCTGCCAAAATTTGGTAGATTGATTGATTGATTGATTTTTGTTTTACGTCACACCACGATTGTTTCACGTGTATGGTGACGGCATCTACCTGATGCGGGGCATACAAATTTTGACCTTTCAACGGACCCACCCGAAGCAGTGAGGGATCTTTAACGTGCCATGCATACCACGACACGGGGCCTCGGTTTTTACAGTCTCATCCGAAAGACAGGACACCGGCATTGCAAGAGCGGGACTCGAACCCTGGCCTCCCGATCAGGAGTCCGGCGCGATACCACTAGGCCACGCCGGCTTCAAATTTGGTAGATAATGGATAATAGATAACATTATAATATAATGTCATGGATATGTAACTTACATGATATGTCCATATCAAGGTTAACAGAAAGTGGATTCGAACTTTGCAGCATCATGATCGTATGAATGCCATGCATTTGTGACATATTTGTTTTGTACCTGTCAAGGTTTAAGAGGCAGTAAATCCGATAAAATGATCTTGTGTATGCCATGTATGTGTGGTATATTTATAATGAGCCAGTACAAGTTTGATAGGTAATACACAGTCTGATTGGTAGTGGGCTCGGAATTCGTCGAGATCATGATCATGTGATAGTTTGTATATGTGACATATTTATATATCCTGATCACGGGGGGGGGGGGTTTGGAGGGGGGGTTGGGGGGTGTTCTTTTTGGGGGTCTTTTTGTTTTGCTTTGGATTTTTTTTTTTTTTTTTTGTCTTTTTGGCATGTTTGTTAAGTCCCGGTCAAGATTTGAAAGGCAGTGGTCTTGGCTCTCCGGTATAATAAACATGTATACAATGTACCGTACCGATTTTATGATCGTAATGCCTACAAATGTAATATTTCCTCTGCTCCTCTACATATTTTCTATTATTGCAGAATTTCCTTGATCTTCATATCCAGTACGTCTTGCAGCATATGAGAAGGTAAACAAAGTGTCGTAGTGCCACCAAGATAAAACAGAATCCTGAAAGTGATGCGAAACCAAAGAATCAATTATTTGTACAAAAATATATCCGAAGTTCATTGCTTTTACAATGCGGGTTATGTATCAACGAGATATTCTTACTCATCCAAACTTCTGTTTTGCATTTAAATTCAATACGTCTCGTAATATTTTTTTCCAATTTGATTTCAATTGGAGACATTTGCACTTTCCGAGAAATCTAGGAAAATGAATGTGGTAGCAGACAACAGTGGAAGTTCTCCTTATTAAACACAAGACAATATGTTAAGTGAATATTTATATCGAACTTAATCGTATGAGAGTTTCTGTTTTGATTGATAATACTTTCTTTAATTATGAACTGACAGCAAATACATATCTTCAGACATTTTGAAGATTAGTTTATATTACAATATTTTGAAATTTTTGCGTGACTAGTTCTTCAACATTGCCAAGGTGGCAGTTTTGTCTTGTTATGTTACGACATTGATAGTCGTTTGAACACCCCCTTGTTTGACAGATATGACTATTTCAATTTCACCATCCAAAACTCTCCCTCTTTGAGTAGAAGTATTCCATTATAACCAGTATTTATCGTATTTATATCTCAATCACTACGTTATGCAAGTGAGATTAAATACCCATAACTTTGTTCTGTTCTGAGGGCAATAATGTTTTCATTTAAGTTGCAGAGCCAGGGGTTTGTAAGTAGAAGACTGACAAAGCCACAGAGGAAGTGAAGTTCTGTGGTCGACATGAGGCACATGTCATACAATCTGATATCTGATTATCCAAAATATTGAATGATATTCTGCAGTGAGACATTCCGACCATTTAAACACTGAATTTGACACTTTCTATACTTGAAATTGACCCGATTCGACAATATCTACTAGAAGTTAGTGACGGTTGTTTCTAGCCAGGAGGTTACACTAACCCTCCCCGGACACTTATCTCACTCATTTTTGGATTAT